>JAVJIF010002310.1:0-318262 GCA_038442645.1 Agave tequilana
AAACTGTTTTAAAACACAAGAGAATAGGGAAATTTTTGCTCTCAAAAACCTTGGCCAAAATCCCAAAGGAATGGGGTTTATATAGGCCAAACCCTAAAACTAGCCGTTGGCTGTATTTTTCAGCCAGCACGGCTGGCGATCGACCGGCCGGTCGACCGCCAACGGTCATAAATATGACCGTTGGAGCAGCCCGGTCGACCGCACGGTCGACCGCAGATTTACAGAGAGCAAAGCTCTCTGTCCGGTCAACCGCCCAGTCGACCGGCCCAATTGCCTGGCCAAACGTGCATAAGGCTGTGCACGTCGGTCGACCGACCAATCGACCGACTCTGAAGCACGGTCAACCGTCCCGGTCGACCGCCAGAGCCTGGCAAGCAGCAATTTGGGTCAGAAAAACTTGTTAAAAAATATTCTTAAAAATACTTAAAAATCTTCTAAAAATCCCCAAAAATAGTTTTAACATTTTGCATTGATATATAAACATGTGTAAAAATTTCAACTCAAATATCAAGCAATTTGAACTATTTTTGTGTCTTATCATTTTTACCAAAAACCAAAAACTGTATTTTATCAAACTTGGATTTTTCTCAATAGGAAATCTGATTTTCTTAAAACTCATGAATAGACATATCAAAATAAGTTGTTTAAGATATGAAGCATGTATGTATATTGAACACATCTAATATACATAAAAACCATTTAAACTTGTTTTGATCTATACTATTTATGAAAACCAAAATCCATAAAACGTGTGTGTTGTGCACTTGAGCATATCAACTATCTAATCTTTACACATGAATCTTAAACACACTAAACTAAACTATGGATACCTAAGTCTTCTTGACGATCTTCATCTTCAAGTCGACCCGATCCAAAACTCCATGATCCACGAGCTAGGCTATGTATGATCTTGATGCTCGGGCTCTGAAATCACCATGTGAAAGCTTCCAAACTCCTCTAGTTAAAGCAATCACCAACTAATATCTTGCTAAATGATCTGAAACTAAATCATAAGATTATTAGTAAACATAACTACATGAGTTAATCATCATCAAAACTAGAGTGGAAGGCCTCTGGGCCAACAGATACACAACCCTTTACGTCGTTGAGCCTTAGAATGCACCTACATCATTTAACAAATTTATTGATTTTGGTACCCAAACTTTCTTGGGTCCTTGAAAGTTAGTATTCTGAACCCAAACATTATTATGCGATGTATTAAGCCTATCATAGCAAAATTTAACCAAATGACCTTTACGGTCACAATATGTGCATGAAAAGACTTTACCATACATGAATGCATGATGTGTGTGTGGAGTGTGGATGTGGCATGTTTAGGGTGCTTGGCATGATGTAAATATTATGATTTATGAACATGAGCATGAATAGCATGTGAATGTTTCTTTGGGACTTGTTTCTTAGGAAACATAGCCTCTAGTCTATTCTTATCAAATTCACATTTTTTCAAAACTACTCCTAATGAATCAATTTTTTTTTTAGCATGGAAATTTCATTTTCATCAATTTGTGAAAATTTACCTTTGCAAGAAATTTTATAGTTATCAAAGTCCTTTTGTGTAGAAACAAGAGTAGAAAGCAATTCATCCTTTTCTTTAGTAAGAGTGAAAACTTTGTGATTGAGAGATTCATTTTCCTTTTTCATTTTTAAGTATTTCTTTTTGAGAAAATTATAGTTATGAGATAGTTCTTCAAAAGCTTCTCCTTGTTCATCCATGGATAGATCACAATCAATGGAAGTATCGGGAGTTAATTGTGCTTTCATTTGCCATGAAGCACATGTTGGCGGTGTCGACTTCCTCATCGGATTCACTCTTTGAATCCCAAGTAGCCTTTAAAGCTTTCTTTTTGTACGGCTTCTTGGAGGTGAAGGGTTTGGCTCTTTTCGGACATTCCGCAACAATGTGACCCGGCTTCTGGCAATTGAAGTAAGTAATTTTCTTCTCTTCTTTACCTTGCCATCTCCTTCTATTTTGGAACTTTGTCTTGTTGTACATTCTCTGAACATTCTTTACAAGAAGAGAAAGATCCTCATCATCCTCTTCTTCATCATCGTCGTCGGAGTAGTTGGAAGAACTTTTGTAGGTAATAGCTTTCTTCTTGGGAGGAGCCATCTCTTCTCTTACTTTTCTTTCCATCTCATAGGTCTTGAGATTCCCAATGAGACCTATAAGCTCCATTTCTTCTTGTCATTGAGCTCCTTCAAAGTAGTGGCTTTGACTTCCCAAGATGGAGGGAGGGTGCACGGATGATCTTCCTCACCTTTTGGTCATTGTCAATCCCGTCACCTAAAGAAGAAAGTCCATTAGTAATCTTTATAAATTTAGTAACCATATCATCTATGGTTTCATTCTCTTGCATAGAAATTTTTCATATTGGGAACGAAGAAGGTCGATTTTTGCCCTCTTTACTTGTGAGGTTCCCTCATGAGTGACAAGCAAGTGAGTCCAAATCTCATGGCGGATTTGCAATGAATGACTCTAGAAATATCATCGTTATTAATAGTTTGAAGTAAGGCATAGTGTGCCCTAGCATTAGCGTCAAACTCTTTTGTGTCAATATCGGACCAAGTGTCCTCATCACCGGTGGGTGCACTAAATGGTTTGGTCACCGCCTTTGCAACCTGGCTTCCTAAGGATTGCAAAAATACGGTCATCTTAACCTTCAATATGGGAAAGTTAAGGCCATCAAACTTGGGTGGGGTCTTAATTCCTTCGGCCATTTTTACTAAGTGTATGAGGATGAAAAAAAATAGAATGATTAGCAATATAGGATCTCTATAAGGTTGTTAAGCCAAGAGCCTAGAGATCAAAGCTCTGATACCAATTGAAAAACACCTAGAGGGAGGGGGGATGAATAGGTGTTAATGCTAATCTAGTGATCGTTTTAAACAAGTATGAAAGAATGATGCAATCGGTCACTCAAAATAAGAAATTGAAGCCGAATTCCCCGTGAAGGGCTCTAGAACTTCTCCTCTTTGATTCCTCTAGATTATGAGTTGAGGCGCGTAATTGCTTTCTTGTTGAGATGAGTAAAGACCGGAAAATGCAAGTAATGAAATGGATGCAATAATGAGTGCACACAAGAGATATCACAAGATAGAAATATAAAGCAATAAAAGGCAATAAGGAAATCAATCGCAAACACAAAGGATTTGTTTCGAGGTTCGAGCTACCGCTCTACGTTCCCGTCTTCACTACCGTGAAGGGTTTCCACTATATCCACCGAGGAAATTATAAGGACCGGAGTACCGAACTCCACCAATCCAACCCTCTACACAATGAGGGATCTTAACACAAAGAACAACAAGTAACAAGGTGATCAACAAGGGCCACACACTTCTCTTTTACAACTCCTTATAGAATGAGGAAGTATTTTGGCTCAAGAAGTGTAGAGAAAAATTCAGTTGTAAAGTAGTACTAAATAGCTTGAAAAATAACTGAAAACTAGTAGCCAAGAATGCACTTAGAAAATTGAAAGCCTTTGAAAACTTTTCTTTCTTTTTGTAAATTTCAAAACAATGGGATTTTTCTTGATTTTAGCAAGTGACCAATGCCCTCTATTTATAGGGATTAGAGGAGATCTAATCATCATTAAAGCTAGCTAAATAGGTCAGGAAGTAGCCCCCAAAAATTCAGAGAGATCAGATCAAAACATCTCACTCAAATCAATTGATTAAAACTCTGAAAACTAGCCGTTGGGGCTGCAGGCGGCTGTCGGTCGACCGGCAGTCCATTGGCAAACTAGCCGTTGGACTCGGTCGACCGGCAGCTAAAGAAAAAATTTCTTTTTGTTCTGTCGGTCAACCGGCCCGGTTGATCGACAAAACACGAGAGCAAAGGGCTTTCAGTCGGTTGACCGGTCCGGTCGACCGACAGACGTGCACAAACGTGTACGCCCTGACCACAAGGCTCGGTCGACCAGTCCGGTCGACCTATCAAGCCTGAAATGGATCCGGTCGATCGGCCGGTCGACCGACAGGCCTGAAACAGGATTTTTCTAGGAAATTTTTGAACTTTGAAAAATTTTCAAAATAATTTTGTAAGGCTATATGACTATGTATCATGCTATAAAGGTTGCTATACATGATATAAATAAGAAGTAAAATTGTAAAATAATTGAGTCATGTATAACCATCAAGACATGTACTTAAAACAAATACCAAAAACAAAAACTGTATTTTGGAAAATGATGGTGTGTGTGTGTTTTCTTGAGCCAACTTAACATAACCTCATTCTTTACAAACTAATTCTTACAAAGGTTCTAGGTGACTACAAGATCTTCAAATAAGGGCTTCTCCATGGATGTTGCATAGCTTGAAACCTTGAACCCGAATTGAGTCATCTTGAGTCAAAAGATCCCGAATTGAGTCATCTTTAGGGAAGAACACAACTTGAATCCTTAGAACCCTGAAACACACTTAAATACTAGAAAATGATTAGTACAAATAACTATATATGTTTGTAATCATCAAAACTCAAAAACCAGGTGATTGTAACCTTGGGCCAACACAATATGCCTTCACTAAGACCTTTAGCCTCTATATCTTATCGTATTACCTCCATCCATGTTTTCTTCGGTCTCCCTTGCGCTATTTTAACTTGCCTTAATTTGATACGCTTACTCGCCGGACTGGCGCATCTGTAGGTCTACGTCGCACATGACCAAACTATCATAGGCGATTTTCTCATCTTCTCTTCTATAGAGGCTACGCCTATCTTAGTACGAATATCCTCATTTCTCACCTTATCTCTCCTCGTGTTACTACACATCCAACGAAGCATGCTCATCTCTGCTACACTCATCTTCTGGGCATGATATCTCTTTATAGTCGAATATTCTGTGCTATATAACAAAGCTGGCCTAATAGCAGTTCGATAAAACTTTCTCTTTAGCCATAACAGAATATTACGATCACATAAAACTCTTGTTGCGCTCCTCCGTTTCAACCAGCCGGTGGATCCTATGGTTGACATCATTATTAATCTCCCCATCCTTTTGGATAATATAATCCAAGTACTTAAAATGACTGCTCATCGGTAATTCTTGACCATCTAGTGTCACAATATTATAATCTCAGATTTTTGTTTACTGAATTTACACTCTATATACTCTGTTTTGGTCCTACTAATCGAAAACCTCGAGATTCTAGAGTTTGGCTCCATAACTCCAATTTTGCATTTACCCCAGCTCTTATTTCATCGACTAGGACAATATCATCAGCAAATAGCATACACCACGGTATCTTATCCTGAATAGCTCTAGTAAGCTCATCCATCACTATGACAAATAAGAATGGACTCAATGCAGATCCTTGATGTAATCTAATTGTGATGAAAAATTACTTGTTATGTCTCTACAAATTCTGACATTTGCCACTACTCCATCGTACATGTCCCTGATTATGTCAATATATTTGGTCTGAATTTTTTTCATCAATGTCCACCATAATATCTCTCTTGGCATCTTATCATAAGCTTTTTCTAAATCATAAAGACCATGTGTAAATTTCTCTTCCTCTCTCGAAATCGCTCTATAAGTTGATGAAGCAAATGAATAGCCTCTGTCATCGATCGCCCCGACATGAACCCTAACTGGTTCTCTGATATTTTAATATTCTGCCTTAACCTGTATTCAATTATCCTTTCCTAAAGCTTCATGGTGTGACACATGAGTTTTATTTCACGATAGTTTGAACAACTCTGGAATCACCCTTGTTCTTATAGAGAGATATTAGGGTACTCTTCTTCCACTCATTTGGCATTTTTTCGTTAGCCAGATCTTGTTAAAGAGGTTTGTCAGCCATCTCACGCCCACCTCTCTTAGGCATCTCCATACCTCAATAGGAATTCCATCCGGGTCAATAATTTTTCTTTACTTCATCCTCTTCAAGGTCTCTTTAACTTCAGATTCGCTAATTTTGTGCATATAATTATGGTTCATATCTTGGCACTGAATGGTAAGGTCATCCAAATTTTGAGTAGAACTACCATTGAACAATTTGTCAAAATACTCTCTCCATCTTTATTTGATTTCTTCATCTCGAACTAAAACCTTCTGATCCTCATCTTTGATACACCTTACAATATTTAAGTCTCTATTCTTTCTCTCCCTTATTCGAGCAATTCTATATATATATTGTTGCAGCTCGAATATTATAAAATTCATTGTTATAAAATTCTTGTCGTTGTTTAAACTATGCACGAATAATAAAAATTAATTCTTACTTATTAATTTTTGAAAATTAGCATAGCGGCAAAAAAAGATCAGATACTTATTTAAATCCACAATTAAAACCCCGAATTTTAGTTTTATCTCGTTGGAATTTTGGCAAATGAAGTTTTTGGATTTTGGAATTTGTTTTAACACTTAAATTTCAAGATGAATTAAAATTAAAAAGATGAAATAAAAGATAAAAATTACTAACCTATGGAATGAATTAATTGGAAACAACAGTAAGAAAAGAAAAGAGAGAGATATAGGAAAATTAAACCGAAATTAACACAGAGCCTTGATTCTCGTCAAGTTGATCATAAAGAGATCAGCTGCCCGAGCCTTCTTCCCTGCATCGAAAAGTGATAAAAAAAAGAACAAAAGCATGAAAACAAACACATCCCAATCAGTAAAAATAATTTAAAATTAGACGAGAAAACTTCTCTGTTCATTAAGTTTTTGGTTGATAATCTTCTAGTTACAAAAAAAATTACACACATTTCTCTCTATGGAAAGCAAAAATACATCATTCTCTTTAAACAAAACACTCTATTAAGCCATTAATTAAGTTACTGATTAATTTCCCCCCTTTTCTTTTGTTGATTCTCTCCACCTTTTATAGATGCTAATACTAATGTGTTTGTTTGGACTGAGAGTTGATTTGTTTGGATATGAGATTTGATTATTTTGCTGAGATCTTATTGGCATGTTTTTGGGATTTCTGCTGAGGTCTTGCTGGCATATTGTTGGGATTGTTCAATATCTGTCAAAACAAACATGCATATCTTATCTTAGATATTGTAAGAACATTATTCAAATCAATGAATGCATAGCATATAATGTTTTATCAATATCTTATAAAATAGTTTAATTCTAGTTTTTACAAAGAAGAATGGCGATAATGCAGTACCAGTGTGCAGTAATTATGCTTGAATGGAAGACTCAACACACCCCCAAACTTATATTTTGTTAGCCCTCGAGCTAAACAAAACTAAAAGAAAGAAAAATCCTAATCCACTTTCTCAGGAAACACAGTTACACTTAGCTCGTGCAACTAGTCATTAAACCCTTAGATTTCATACTAATGGACGAGTTGTGTCTCGTGAGGGTTTACAGTGATGTTACTCACAAACATCATTTTGTTTTAGAAGATAATAATTTCAGATACTTTATTACTAGAAATTTTAAAGCACATGATTATAATATATTAGCCTAACTTTCAATTCTCTTTTCAACTAATTGAGTTCAAATCTTTAAATTACCATTAGTAAATTTAAGAACATGACTGTGTGTGCAATGAAAATTGGACTTACACAATTAAGCTTCATTCGTAAAACAAGTATCAACACTTAGCAAATACTTAAAATTAGTTATAAAATTTAAACTGATTCAAAACCTTGCTAGTTTATCCAGGTTCACAAGAGTTTTGGATATACACTTTAATATCTCATGGGCTTTATCTGTGATTTCCAGCTTACTTGTTTTTTTTACACAGATGAATTTCACACTACTTGACTAAGTTCAACTTATCATTTAAAAAACATTTCTTGCATTTTTAATTTTTTCTTCTTTTTTATATTTCTTTTTTTTTTTACTCTTGTGATGATTTTCTTGTGTAATGAACAATCAGTTGACAACAACCACACCAATTGGCATAAGGCATCAGAAATCATGAATTCCCTAAGGATCTATGTTCGAGATCCTCATCACAAGCCCGCAATTAGATCTTGACAATATGTAACTCTTTTTCTATGTACCCTGTTTAATTCAATGTTTGCCTTTTCTTTTGATTTTATACCCCCTATCTCTCCAGAGGCAAGCCCAATGAACACGATAGTCATAGTTCATCAGACTTCTAGGTAATTATTAGGTCAATCATTGCTACCTAGATCCTTTAAAGTGCAAGTCCGTGTGTCGTAAAAGTTCATTCAAAATTTTAAATACTCTAAAAGCAAGTTAAGAATATGAACTCATTGTCAAAAACACACTAACTTAATCATTAGGCTTTCAGATTTTTTTTTACCAAGTGCCTTATTATTCTAGAATAATGTACAGTGAAAAGATTTTATTTAAGAAAGATTATAAAAGAAGTTTTGTCTGGCTTTGCTCCGAGTTTATCTTTGGATTTATGGGCTTGGTGTCGGCAGCCTCCTTGTCTTACCAGCTTTGGTCTAAGTCTGAGGCGTGATCTCCCTCACCGGCATCTTCCTGAGAGTTCTGGGTGTCATTGCTGTTCCAGAAATGGCGGTTATTTGTTTAGGAGTCATCTCTTGGACGCTGTTGGGGACGCGACCGAGAGCGTATTTGTTTTTCTCTCAGGAAGAACATAAACATGTAATAGATCTTGTATTACTCTTGTTAGATATAACCACGCTTGTATGTGAATGGATATAATAAAAAAACTTTATGATAAAGCAGTAATTAAAATGGAAGTATTTGTTTGGATCTTGCCTTATTTGTGTTTTTTTTCTGATTGTCTTTGTTGGATATCTGCTATGAGAGCTGCTTTGGCTCTGAGACGTTTAGAATGGATTGGTGTGTAGTTCTCGAGTGGAGTTCGTCCCACAATTATACCTGCAAAATTTATCGGAGAGGAGGAAATACCTGCTATAGAGTTGCGTTGTCAGGGTAGCCGTCAGGGTAGGACTGATTTAGGCTGTTGACTGGCTCGAGTAGCCATGGGCTGTAACGCCCGCCCCACCGGGTACAAAGACGCTTCTATAATGTACATATGCAAGGCAGACATACCCTCACATACGTACGCTATGCATATCAGTACAGACAAAAATCAGAGTACAGAAGCATAGTGGTAATATATATTCCAATTTAAATAGAAAAAGTACACTGTTATCACAGAGTGTAATCAATATTACAAGAATATTACATCATCAGATGGCACAAAAGTATGATTTACAAAGATTTACAAAATGTAAAACTGATAGATGCTCACAAGATGGAAAAGGAATCTCGAGAGCTGGTTAAAAGAGACAGGAAGGAGAACAAGCAATAGCAAGATCACGACGCTTTCGCTGCGCCAAAATTTCCATAGAAAGACCACAACGTTCCACGTTCCAGGATTTAGACATGCAGGTCCAGAGGTTGTCAGAAAAGCAACTCAACGAGTACATAAAATGAAGTCAAGTGGCGTGCACAGGCTAACACACATGTACTGAAAAGTGTACCGTGTATTCAATGCAGATAGGCAATAAACAGTAATGTAAACAACAATAATGTAAAAGGTAATATAAGAGATGGACCAAATCAGAAAGTAAATATGTCAAGTGGTTAAGTACATTAGCACAACGATATATTAAGGAATAATAATCATCCCATTCAGGAATAGATTGGTTCAAGAAATAATAAGTCAGGATGTTAGTACAATAGCTCAGGTATAATATGTATCAGTAGACAAGTAGTATATTATAATTTAACAGTGGGAGACAGGCAGTATTTTACAAGTTTACAGGTTAGGTACTATAGTAGTAATGTTAGTAATAATAATAGTACCCGAAATCCGAATCAAAATCCAAACATGAAATCTGAATTAAAATTCGATGAAAGCAAAAGCGTGCAAAACCAATTGCACAAGATTAGTTTACATATTCATAAGTTTAATACGTCAAGGGGATAATCCAAACAAGGAAACCTCATATATATACCTTACACCTCAAGTCACCATAACCGAGAGTATACAACTTGAGTTACAAATGACATAAAATTTAATAAAGCACTGACGAATTATTATATTATTATTCGTCTAACTATATATCTAGGTATGTGTCCTGGCGTCTCATCACATATACATCCATAAAAGAATAAGACAAGTTGTTATTGAAAACCGATGGAGATTGATGGACCATATTTATAATGTGTCGCGCCTCGGCCCGGGACATCGGCCCATGAGATCCGACTACTGCTTCGAGGACTTATATTACGTCCCACACGACACTTAAACTGCTTCAGAGACTTATATTATGCCCCACATTACACTTCAGATGGGATTTATTGCACCTAACACGACACTTCAGTACCCCACTAAATACGAAAATGAGAAAGGACCATTTCCCCTGCCGTTCATTGACTAGATGTTAGAACGTTTAGCCGGAATGGGTATTATTATTTTCTTGATGGATACTCCGAGTATAATCAGATTCCAATCGCCCCTGAGGATCAGGAGAAAATCACATTCACGTGTCTATTCAGAACATTTGCATACAGACGCATGCTATAAACACAACATCATACTGGTATCCATTAGTTTTCCCATCCCTAGTATAAGCTGTTATTCATATTTATACTATACTATAGTATATAATAGCAGAGTACATAATATATGAGTACAAGAGTACAGTGGTTCAAGAGTATAAGAGTACAAGAGTACATGATTCTAGTATGGATAACTGGATAACTTGTATCAAGTAAGTAACCTGCCAAGTATTATAGTACCGAGAGTAGCATACAATCCATCCAAATACAAGATATAAATAAATAGTGTATCAGTATCAAGTATCCGGTATCAGGTGTCAGTATTAAGTATCCAATATCAGGTATTAGTATCATGTTAAGTCAGAGTATCAGGTGTAATATACAATTCAGTAAATACAGGAGAGTATCCTGTATCACGTATTAGGTGCTAAGCAAATCATGTAACATAAGTCAGGAATAAATCATATCAAATATTTCAAACTCTTCACAACCATTAAAATAATATAAAATAGTAACACAGCCAAGCGCACAAACAAGCGGAGCTAAGCAGTGCTCGGGCAAGGTCAGTGAGTAGTGTTCATCATTGAAGCACTCGTGAGAATGCTACACGGGAACGACTCGAGCGTTGAAACGCTATCTGTCATTCGGTAGAGTTTCACTCGGGCGAGTCTAGCGATAAAGCGCTGAGCGCTAAGCTCGCCTACCAGGCGGAACATGCAAAAGCACGAAGCGGTTTAAGTGTGTTCCCTGTAGATACCACTATACCCAGAGGGTATAAGGTATATTGCCTATTGGGTAGCCCGGGAAATGGGCTTTAGCAAGAAGGCTGAGTAGGAACCTGCATAAAGTTTTAGTACCACACAAGCACATACATATAATAATCAATAAATAATCTATAGCTCGATTCACCAAAACTGAGTGGGCGAGCCACTCCACCAAGCTACCACGAAACCCAAAAGGGTATAAGGCGGGGAAACCTATTGGGTAGCTCGCAGAGCGATCTCTCGCGACGACTGTCCCGAAGGATCCTTCATCGGAGGGCTTTAGCCCATAGTAACTGCCACCCCCATGCTACCACAAAACTCAGAAGGGTATTAGGCTTCATAATGCCATTGGATAGCCTACAGAGTGATCTCTCGAACATCAATCCTGAAGGACCATTCGCCCTAGGGCTTTAGCCAAAATACCTGCAACCCGCACCACCGTTAGTTCAAATACCTGCATAACTGTTAGTTCAAAAAATATAGGTAAATCACAATAATTACAATGATTATACAGAAATACAAATACAAGTCCATGTACATCCAAATACACAACTAACACTCAGTACACTAATACAATTATTCTACTGATACAAATAAAAATCCACAACCACAACAATTACATAAGTTCCCAAAGCTATAATATTGACCCGTCGAAGCAGAGAAACACACAAGTAAAGTGAGAACACTCACTGATATCAAGAATTGGTACTTTCTAAACTAAGAATTAGTACTCGCCTAATCTCTGAAAAACACCCAATACTATGTGTATGGGCACGCGCGTCTAGAGAGAGAAAGTATGGAGGAGAGGAAAGTGGTAAAGAGAAAGAAAGAGAAAGAGAAAGAGAAGGGAGGGAGAGAGAGATAGGGAGAGTGAGATAGAGAGATAAAGAGAAAGGTGTGATGGGAGAGAAGGAGAGAGAGAAAATGAATAGGAGAGAATACGTGTGAGAGAGAGGAATTGAGAGAGTGAAGAGAGAGGCAGTAGAAAAAATATAGAAGGGAAAAGAAAGAAGAAAGAAAAAAGAAGAAAAGATAAGGAGAAAGAGAGAAAGAAGGAGAAAGAGAATAGGAAAGAGAGGAGAGTGGTGCTGGCCGCGCTGATGGCCAGCCCGAGGCAGTGCCGGCGGCCTGGTCGGTGGCCAGCAGCTGCTGGGGCCCAGATAAAGGAGGTGGGATGTAGGTGATGGTGGTTTGTGGTCGTGATGGAGATGGTGGTGTAGTGAAGGTGGTGGAGTAGTGGCTCTTGGTGACGAAGGAAGAAGAGATGGAGGAGATGGTGGTGCTTGATGGTTGTAGGTGGTGAAAGTAAAGGAGAGGGAGAAGATGGGGGTGAAAGTTGGAGGAGATGGAGAGGATTTTTGGTTGGTGATGTTAAGGAAGATAGAGAAGAAGATGGAAGAGGGGGAAGTGGTGACCGAAGTTGAGAGGGGTCCGGGTGACCGGCGGCGACGTGGGGTTTGGCTGGCGGCAAGAAGGCCGGAGGAGAAGACCGGGGTGGATCTTTGTAGGGGAGAGAGGAAATAGAGTGAGTAAGAAAGAGGGTTAAAAAGATAGAGAGAGGAGAGTTAGGAGAGTGAGACAGAATTGAGAGAAAGAAAGAGAAAGCATGGGAGAAAAAAATAGAGAAGGAGAAGAGAGGAGAGAGATGGCGATGGAGGAGAAGTCGGGGGGGAGAATGGTGTAGAAAGTGGGAGAAGAAAAGGAAATAGAAAAGTAAGAAGATAAAAGTAATAATATTATTATATTGGTCAAATTTTGGTTAATTCAGAAAAATCCCCATAATTCTCCTAAAATAGAAAATATTATCCTGAGTAATGCTGTGAAATTGGATTCAATAATTTCAATCCAATTTGTAAATTAAAAATCTTGAAATATCGGTGATACTGGTTGACTCCGATTTTAGGAGATTTTGCAAAATAATCAGAAAAATTTCAAAAACTTCTGAAAATTCCAAAATATGGGAAATAAATATCTGAAACTAAAACAAGTCTAATCCAACTATCAAGTGGTCAATCAGGTAGTTTTACTAAAAGGGTCCTGGGTTCACACTCGGCTGACTCTGAGTTCACAAAATTCAGATCGATACCAAAATAATAACAAAAGTAATTACTAAAAGAAAAATAAATACGGAGAAAATAGAAAAAATATGAGCAAAAAATTCAGACACGTATCTGAATACGTATTTTTGGAATAGGGTATTACATTCTAACCACCTCATAAATATTTCGTCTTTAAAAATTTCGATAAGAAGGGAGATGAACACGGAAAAACTAAGGATGATGATAATAGTATGATAAGGTGGGCATGATATGAAACATCACCAACTCAAGTCATGATAAAATGGGAAGGATGGTTATGGGTGACACCTTCAAAGTTCCTGTTTCGGGTATTGCTCATCACTTCCTGGTCCCCCATCATTCAATATTATGCTTCTTTTATGATTAACTTATATGCTTTCTTTCGCTTACGGTCTGCTCCAGCTCTTGTTCTTTTCTGTGCTTGATTAAAGACAGGCTGTTGAGAAAAGAGTGGGACTCTTCTGCCAACGGGTTCTGGGTTTGTTCTTACCTTTGGTACTGGAAGTGCTAGTCGAGCTAGTACGATATTCCCCATCCTTTTGAATGAACAATCCTTTA
Source organism: Agave tequilana (assembly GCA_038442645.1). Lineage (NCBI taxonomy): Eukaryota > Viridiplantae > Streptophyta > Magnoliopsida > Asparagales > Asparagaceae > Agave > Agave tequilana. The sequence continues at coordinate 13,837 of JAVJIF010002310.1, forward strand.
TCAAATGACCTCCGGACCCACATGCTATGCATAATTTATTTGCCATTTGGCAGTCTCGTTTGTAGTGTCCGGGCTTCAGACAATATTCACATATCATCTGCTGAGGGAGATGTTGAAATATGATTCGATTGATAGAATCTTACTAGGTTATCTGAATCTTCTTTGTCCATTTCTGGGTAATTTATGTCCTTCTGCTGAAATTTTCGTTTTCTTGCCTTTTTATGTTCTTTCTTTCTGTGTTTCTTCTCCAAACCCCGCTCCATGTCATATGCTATGATGAGTACTTGAGAGTATGTCTTCAGCTGTTGGGGTATAAAAATAGTTGAATATCCATCTTCTAACCTTGCTAAAATCTGCTCACTCGATTTTCTTCATCAGCCACCATCTTGGGTGCAAACTGGCTAAGTCTCAGAAATTCTCTAATATATTCATCTACTGTTCGATCCTTCTGTTGTAATCTAATAAATTGTTCTTCCATTTATCTCTAGGCTGTCTTAAGGAAGAACCTTTCATAAAATCTCATCAAGAACTGATCCTAAGTAATGGGATTTTCCAGTCTCATTTCTTCTGCCACCACCAAGTTCTTACCACATCCCTTATCTGCATCTTGATCACTGCTACCTGATTTTCATCGAAAACCAGGCTGCTTTCTAAAGATCACTTATGTCGATTAGCCACTGCTCTGCATCTAACTAATTCTCTGTGCCAGAAAATATAGCTAATTGAATCCTTCTGAATTCAGAAACAGTTCATGACTTCTATTCATCAGTAAACCCTGATGTAAAATCTCCGTCTTCTTTTGTTGATTTTCCATTATGCTTTGCAGTAACTTCATTAATTCAATATTTCCTCCACTCAGGATATCCTAAGAAGGCCTGGTACCGATACGATCTCCCCATCTTTCCATATTTGAATTGGTTAAGAGATCAAGTGAACAGATGGAAGGAATTCAGGATTCAAAGGAAAATTATCGGGAAGGAAATATATAACACTTGTACTTTGAAGTGGAATATATAACCATGACTCATGCACTCTAATTGCAAAGTAATATCATATTAATATGTCGACTGGTTTGTAAATCACCTAGGGGGGTGAATAGGTGATGGCTATACTAAATGGCAAATAATGCGGAATAAAATTTACTTGCTAGCAACTTAGTAAATACCAATCACAATACAAGAAATACTTGCAAATAAGTAAACAATATAAGTGTGTAAGTAAATAAACAGAGAGTAGAGTGAAGAGAGAAAGAGTATGCAATCACAAACATGATGATATGTTCCGAGGTTCGAGCCACTGCTCTACATCCTCGCCTTCAACACTATGAAGGATTTTCACTATGACCGATCTCACTAGATCGTCAACCGTTACAAGTTCTCACTAGAACTCAATGGACTCACAAGTTCTCTGTCGCGGTGCTGCAACACAACACGGAGCTCACTTGAGGCCGCAACCTCTACAACTTCTCAATAGAGAAAATCAGTGATCTTCACTTGATCACAAATGGCTCACAAGCACAATCCTATAACTAAGATGAGAAGGTGAAACTCTTTGGGATTGTGTAGTGGAAATAGCTTGTGAAGATGTAGAGGGAAGGCTCAACCTAAAAATCAATAATATGGAATTTTGACTTAAAAGGAAATCTTTTAAGAAAAAGCTAAATCTTGATGTAAACATGTAAAAAATTGATCTAAACTTTAGAAAACTTGTTTAGAGTTTTCTATAGTCCCACTATTTATAGGGGATGAAAATATGAGTAGAAGACCCAAAAGAATCGTTGGGAAAAGACCCAGGAAAAGATAAAATAGAATATAACCGTTGGGAAAAATTCAGAAGAAAATTCTTCTCTCGGTTGACCGGCCCGTCGACCGCCAACGGTCAGATTTTCGACCATTGGGGATAGCGGTCGACCGTCGGTCGACTGTTGTTCCCAACCAGAGAGCTAAACTCTCTGCCAGTCGACCGGGCGATCGATCGGACCTAACTGAGAGAAAAGCTCTCGCAGTCACTCGACCGTCCGGTCGACAGAAGTGCACAAATGCACTTTGGTACATGTCGGTTGTCCGTTCGGTCGATCGACAGAGCAATTTTGCTCTGCCTACGGTCGACCGACTAAGGGCCAAAGGCAAGATATTGAAATCTTTTTGAAACCAATCTTTTTCTGACAAATAACTTTTGATCTTTAAATACAAAATAGAGTTCTAGGGATTTGTAGAACTAGTGTGTGATCATGGATCAACACACAACAAAGTTAGAACTATATTTTATAAAAACACTTTTCTAAATCGAAAACCCGATTTTTTTGAAACTCGTTTTTCCGAAACTCAATTTTGAAAACGATAAAGAGAATAGTTATGAACTCTTTTTTTAAAAACACATAGGGGTATGAAATATGTGTGTGTGTCAATCCCAAAAGCAATCAACCTATATCATCTTGGTTTTAACAACCGACTATAAATCCTATCTAAAATACAAAAAGGTAAAAATACAAATCTTGATATAGTCTTCTCTAATATACTTGATCCTTGAGCGCTTCTATGCGCTTAGGCTCTGGGACCTATATCTTCTTGGTATCCAAATGTGTGAGTCTTGTGATGGAGCTGAAATGCAACAAATAGTTAACCTAAAACTTTGTTAAACAAAATTGTTAAAAACATAACTACATATATTTTATTATCATCAAAACTAGGGCTAATGGCCCTTGGGCCAACATAAATATATTGAAGGTGAGAGAGCCGGATATCAACATGTAACGCCTCACCCCACCGGGTATGGAGACGCTACTGCAATATACATACGCAAGACGAACATACCCTCACATACATACGCTAAGCATATCAGTACAAGCAGCAATTAGAGTATGAAAGCATAGTGCTAATATACATTCTAATATAAATAGTACAAGCACACTGTTGTCACAGAGTGTAATCCAATATTACCAGAATAATACACATCAGATGGTACAAAAGTACAATTTATAAAGATTTACAAAGTGTAGAACCAGTAGATGCTCTTGAGCTGGAAAATAAATCTCGAGAGCTGGTTAAAAGAGATTGGAAGGAGAACAAGGAATGACAGGATCACCATGCTTTCGCTGTGCCAAAATCTCCACAGAAAGACCACAACGTTCTATGTTCTGGGATCTGAACATGCAGGTCCAGGAGTTGTCAGAAAAGCAACCTAATGAGTATGTAAAATGAAGCCAAGTGCCTCGCACAGGCTAACACACGTGCACTAAAAAGTGTATCATGTATTCAAGTCATCAAACATGCAATGAACAATAATGTAAACAAAAGTAATATAAAGGGATACATAAAAGCAGGACCAAATCAGAAAGTAAGTCAAGTGGTTAAGTACATTAGCACAACGATATATTAAGAAATAATAATCATCCCATCTAGGAATAGATTGGTTCAAGAAATAATAAGTTAGGATCTTAGTAAAGTATCTCAGGTATAATATGTATCAAGAGACAGGTAGTATATTATAATTTAACGGTAGGAGACAAACCTTATTTTACAACTTTGCAGGTCGGTACTATAGTAATAATATTAGTAACAGTAATAATAAAGTATTCGAAACCTAAATCAAAATCCAAAAATGAAATCTGAATCAAAATCTGACAAAAGTAATAGCATACAAAACCAGTTGTACAAGCTCAGTTTATAGCTTCATGAGTTTAGTATATCGAGGGGATAATTCAAACAAGGAAACCCTCCTATATATACCTTTTCATGTCACCATAATCGGAGAGTATACAACCCGAATTGCAAAATCACACAAAATCTGATAAAACACCGATGAATTATTATATGTCAAACTCATATATCTAGCTATGTGTCCCGGCGCCTCAGCACACATACATCCATATATGAATATGACAAATTGTTATTGAAACTGATGGAGATTGATGGACCATATTTATAGTGGGTCCCGCCTCAGCCTGAGACAACGACCCATTAGATCTGGCTACTGCTTCAGGGACTAATATTACGCCCCACATTACACTTCAACTATTTCGAGGACTTATATTACACCCAACACGACAGCTCAGATGAGATTTATTGTACTCAACATGACACTTCAGTACCTCAACCACTATAAGCACGACATCATACTAGTATCCATCAGTTTCTCCCTTTCTCAGTATAAGTTGTTATTCATATTTATATTATACTATAGTATATAATGGCAGAAGTACATGATAGTAGAGTATACGAGTACATTGATTCAAGAGTACAAGAGTGAAGAAGTACATGATTCTACTGTGATAACTGGATAACTAGTATCAAGTAAGTAACCGACCAGGTATTACAGTACCGGGAATAGATACGGTCCATCCAAATACAAGATATAAGTAAATATCATATCAGTATCAAATATCAGGTATCAATATCAAGCATCCAGTACCAAGTGTCAGTATTAAGTATCCGGTATTAGTATCATGTAAAGTTAGAGTATCAGGTGTAATATACAATTCAGTAAATATAGGCATGTATTAGTATCCAGTATCAGGTATCAGGCGCTATGCAAATCATGTAACATGATAAGGAATAAATCATATCAAATATTTCAAACTCTTCACAATCATTAAAATAATATAAAATAGTAACACAACTAAGCGCACAAACAAGCGGAGCTAAGCAATACTGGGGCAAGGTCAGCGAGCAATGTGTTGGCCCAGAGGCCTTCCACTCTAGTTTTGATGATGATTAACTCATGTAGTTATAGTTTACTAATAATCTTGTGATGTTTAGTTTCAGATACTTAATTAAGATATTAGTAGGTGATTAGCTTCAACAAAGGTGTTTTGGAGCTTTCACATAGTGATTCAAGAGCCCGAGCGTCAAAGTTCATATCTAGCACTCATTGGAGTCAAGCTCGGTGGATCACGTTTGGATCGAGTCGACTTGGAGATGGAGCTCTACAAGAAGACTTCGGTACAGTGTTTAGTTTATAGTTTAGATCCATTTGTTAAAGATTAGATAATGTGGTATGCTCAAGTTCACAACACACACACTTGTTTAAGTTTCATGTTTTGGTTTTCGGTTTTTGGTTTAACCGATCTTGATTTTCATGAATAGATAGAATCAACAAGTTTACATGGTTTAATGTATATTAGATTTGTTCTATATACATCTATGCTTCAACTATTTATACAAACTTAGTTTGATAGTCTATTTCATGAGTTTGGAGTTTTGGTATTTTAACAAAACTTATTTTTGGATTTAATGTCAAAAATATTGATATATATCTTTATATGTATATTGGATCATATCCATATACTATATGCCTAAAAGTTATTTCAATATCATGTTTTTGAATTTGGATGAGTTTTGGCGAAAACGATTTTCCATTTCAAAATTTCTAGTTTTGGAAAATACCGTTTTTGGTTTTCGGCAAAATTTTCATAACACAAAAATGGTTCAATAGTTTGAAATATGTATTGAATTTTTTTCACACATGTTTGTATATCAAAGATAATATAAGAACTTATTTTTATGAAATTTTAGAGGTTTTATGGGATTTTATTTTAAAATTAAAACCAAGTTTTTCTGTCCCAGAAATGTCAGACTGGCTGACCGCCGGTCGACCGGGCCGGTCGACCGTAGCAGTGGGCGGTTGACCGGGCTGGTCGACCGACGTGCACAAAATGTGCACGCAGCCAAGCTGGGGAGGCCGGTCGATCGAGACGGTCGACCGCCAGAGAGCTCTGCTCTCTGGAAAGCCTCCGGTCGACCGGGCGGTCGACCGGGCAGAGAGCACTGCTCTCTGTTTCCAGACTCGATCGACCGAGCGGTCGACCGGCCAGAGGGCCGTTGCTCTCTGGAACTGGCACGGTTGACTGGGCGGTCGACCGGAAGGCCAATCTGGGCCTTTTCTTCTGCCAACGGGCAGTTCCAAATGGGGGTTATAAATACCCCATTTGAAATTGGTTTTCTTTAAGTTTTTCAAGAGCTAAAATTTTCATTCTTCCTAGTGTTTATACACAAGTTTTCAAAAGAGTTTTAGAGCCAAAAGATCTATCTTTATTTTGTTTTAAAAGGGTTGGAAATTCAAGAAAAAGAAAAATCTTTGGGATTGGTTTTTGATCTTCATTTTAATCTTATTCTAGTTGCTTTCCCAATAGTTTTTCTTTGAGTTTTTGATTTTCAAACTCTTTATTTTCCATACTTGAGCTATCTTGCTATCCTATCTATAGGATCTTTATTTTGTGGGAAAATTGGTTTGTGGTTGTGGAAACCACCAAGTTGTAAACCCTCCTTGATTTGTGTTATCCCTTTAGTGAGAGGTGATTGTGGGTATCCCTCTAGTGAGAGGTTGATAGTGGAGGTTGGTTGGTATCCCTCTTAGTGAAGAGGTGGATTGTGTTTGTATTGGCTTTGTGCCTATCCCTCATTTGTGAGGTTGATATTGGTGGCTTTGTGCCTAGCATCTAAGTGTAGAGGTTGTGTTGTAATTGAGAGAGGAGTTGTGTACTCCCGGTTGTATTGCCCCAAATTCTCAGTGGAGGTTCCCTGTGTGGGAGTCTTGTGTGGACAAGTTAGTGGATTGAAAATCCTTCTGTGTGAAGGCGGGGACGTAGAGCTGTGTGCTCGAACCTCGAAACATATCCGTGTGTTAGCGATTGATCCACTTTCTCTTAACTCTCTCTCTTTTACTTTGAGCATTGCATCTTATTGCCATATTCTTGTTTGGTACGGAGTAGAAAAATTTGGTGTAAAGTTTTCTTGAATCAGTTGAAAGATTACAACGGACTTATGCTCCGACTACAAGGGAGGGAAGATGTTGAATCTTGAATCTCCCCTTTGTTTAGTGTTGGGTTCTTCAAGTGGCGGTGGAAAGTGAATCTTCTTTTCCGTTGACCGGGTGAACGTCAGGAACTTCTGGGGGTCTTCTCTTCGGTTGGCGGACGGAGTAACACAGCTCTGTCGACCAAAATCTCAAAGAGATTGTAGGCAAAGATTAACTTGTACGCAGCAAGTTAGTTGAAGAGTTGGACTCTCTTTCCTTCTCTGTAGAAGCTCTCAAGTCAAGCTCTTTTCTGATCTCTCTAAAAAAAAATCCGACCCCTTCTCCATAGCAACGGGGCTATTTATAGAGGTTTCAGGGGCGTACGTGCCTCCTAAAAATACTCCATAATGGGGGTTAACTTTTCCCGTTATGTGGGCCGTGATTGACCCTATAACCAGGACGGTTACAACTGAGACGCGGGTTTCGACCCACGCGCCTTGGTGCTGCTGAGACGCGGGTTTCGACCCACGCGTCTTGGTGCTGCAGTGTTGGCTGAGACGCGGGTTTCGACCCACGCGCCTTGGTGCTGCTGAGACGCGGGTTTCGACCCACGCGCCTTGGTGCTGCTGAGACGCGGGTTTCGACCCACGCGCCTTGGTGCTGCGGTGTTGGCTGAGATTAGCCCTGCGTCTGGAGTTTGGGACTCTGCTTTTGACGACTTGTCTTTAATGATTTTTATACAGCCTACAGAACCCCCTCCAAAGTTTTCGATATTCCGCAGTTAGCTGGGACGGATTTCGAAATACTTTGGACTCTAGCTGAATCCACTTTTATGATTTGGACTGACAAAGCTTCGGGCTTGATCTTGTTTGGAGTATGGCCTTCGTGAGTGTACTGTGGAACTCTTTGAAGCCGCCAAAACTGATCGCGTGGAGTGTCTAGATACACAGTCTAAACCTCCCCGATGCTTTAAGTTTGTCGTTGGTGTACTTTAAACCAGAGGTGGGCAGTCGTCTGCTTGTGCCAGTGTGCTTTTGAACTGAATTACAGAAGCAAGGACTACACGCCAGTTCTGTGGACGCAGGGGTGATACTGCTTTTGGGATGACAACGCGACTGTTACTCCATGAGGCAGACGCGACTTTGGCCGGGTTGAAAGGGTGTGTCCATCGAAGGGACGCATCTTTAGAAATGAAGACGCGACTCTTGGATGCGAATCCGTGCTATGAGTACGCTGCCACGTGTCCCGTAGAATTAAGGGGACATCTAATTTTTGGCGTGCGAACTTCACGCTGCATTTAATACGCTGTCCACGCGTCAGGTGGTAATTAGGCGTCGAGCCAAGCGCCGCGTATCTTTGCGAATCACCGTGCCTATAAAAGGCAACAGTCTTTCAAGAGTCATCATTAGACTCTCCTTCGTCTTCGTGTGCATCTGTTAGGGTTTTGAGAAAGGAGCTTCCTTTGTTCTCTTTACTTCATCTAACACCGGATCTTTGATTCGCAATGGCAGCAAAGGCCAAGCAAACTGCTTCATCTTCACGGGCGGTCGTCGCTGAGACTTAAAGGGGCGGTTCCTCCATGCAGGAAACCCCTATTTCAGGTATAAAACCATCGGACTTGATTTCCACCATTAAAAGGGTTTATAGAGTTCTTTGAACTCTTGCACCCCTCTTTTAAAATTGACCCGCCAACGCGGGCTCGAGCCCATGTTTGATCTTCAAACGCGGCTTTTGAGTCGATAAACAAGGCGCAGGTTTGCTGACCCTTGCTGCTTTTATCTACTCGAATCTGCGTCTGCTTGTTAAACACAGTGCCCCAGTGAGCCTTGCGTTTCAGGTTCAACACTTAGAATGTTTCTAAATATGAAAGATTCGGACGCAGATTTCTTATGACTCTTGCGTCTTGTGAAATCAGACGCTGGTCCTCATAAATCTTGCGTCTGAGTCCAAGTACTTAGAGATTTTTCATAAGTCTTGGATTTTCAAAACGCGGGCTCCATGCCAGCCTCGCGATCGCAGATTTTGATGATTTTCGCATCTGGGTTTACTTTTGCGTTTGAGTTGTGAACACTTAATCATTTCCCTTCAGATTTTAGATCAAGTGTTGTTTTTTTTTTGCAGTGCGATATTCCGCCGATCCTCTCTCCAAGAAGTGTCACTTCGGGCACATAGGTGGTGCTGACCGCAACTTAACCTTCGTGTTGCAAAGGACTGCTCCTGTGACCGCCGACAAGCTAAAGGAGCGAAGGAGAGGCTCTCCAAGGTCGACATGGCGACATTCCGGGAACTTATGACTGACGCAGAATTTAAGACGGATTCGCGCATTCCATTGAAGAAACCCGTCTTCTTCTTTGGGGACAATATTGGCGAGGGTGGTTACGTCTTGCATGATGGCGATTACAAGTGGCTCCGCCAGATAGGGGGTAGAAAATTCTTTCTTCCAAATATGGAGAGAATGTACCCTCTATCCTATCTCCAGCACATGTCTGTCCCCCGGGCAATGGAATGGGAGCTTGCCCGATTTGTCCCCAGTGTCTCGCTCGGCATCCTGGGTGCCAGGAATGTACACACCGCCGGTCATGGAAGGGAAGTTTTTAGCCTGTTTCCTAGACTACTCAGGTCTGATTACCCAGTAGGGGAAACCCCTCAGCTCAGCACTACCTTTATTAATCAATTCATGAAGGTAGGGGGTGATTTTCCCACTGACTTCCTCCCGCTCTGGTGGATTCATTCCACTGACAAGTACTGGCGGGGCAAGATGGTGAGCTTTGTCCTCGCCGAACTCGGAGGTCTATTGGACCAAGTAGGACTGTACCAAGCGGTCAGGGCTGTGCAATATGACATCCCACAGAATTCCCAAATTTCTTTGGGATCCTGGAGCACTACAACCCTTTGACGGGGACGTTCTTCACCCCGGTTGGAGAAATGGGGCTCGCCCTGCATGAATTATATGAAGTCTCAGGGCTGGTAATGGGAGATGCTCCTTATGAGGAATATGTCCCCACCTCTGAGGAGCTTCATCTCTTGAAGAAAGAGTGCCCTCGTGTATATGAGACCTACTGGGAAGTGCTATGTCATTTCCACATCTGCGGCCAAATAACCTCCTGGAGGACTAGGAGAGTTAAGCAGCTGTCTTGGATGAGCTACTTGTTTAATGGTATCACTGAGAAAGACCACTCAGTGACCAGTCTGGCTCCCAGCTCTGACGAAGAAATCGCCGAGAGGATCGACGCCTCTGTGAGTTCTTATACCACAGAGTCGAACGAAGACACTTTCAAACCTGACACGGTTTTTGAAAGTTTCCATCACCAGGCCCGGGTCCCTATTTTCTAACCGGGCACTGCTGGCGGGTTTCCTCATGCTGTGGTTGAAGCACTGTGTAGTGCCGACACTGCCGCATGAGGTGATTGTTGCCGACGTGGTGTATCCGGCGGTGTTGCTGGCCTATGGTAGGTCCATAGCTCTCCTTCCGGCAATGGTGGCCGGTATCCAAAGCGGGTTGCGGGCCCTGACTCAGAGCCTGTGCAGGGTGGAGGCCATCGTCGACTCCCAAGGTAAACCGGAGGTCGACTCAGAGGGAAGGCCGAGAGTGAAGACCCCTAACCCTCGTATCGAGCTTCCCTACACGTACCTAATGGCTTGGTACGTGATGCACTGTCCCTCGCTGATGACGCCAGTGTCTCGGTCCGAGGGGTTTGTCCCCTTTGTGCAGCGGCTGGAGAGCTCGAGTTGGTCCAACAACTATATGTTCTACGTTCGGAAGTGCATCCTGAACGCTTCAAATTACCATCTCAACCGCTGCTTCCCTGAGATTAACGGTGCTGCTTATGGGGATAAGTTTGCCGACATTGGGGGTCCGGACGGCTTCACGAGACTGCCATCGGGAGTCTTCTGGTGGCTTATCAATATTCGGCCCGGGTATCTGCTTTTTCGGCAAGGGAACTCGTGCACATCGAGCCTTATATGCCAAATCGTTTTGCCCGACAGTTCGGCTATGACCAACTATATGTCGACAACCCTAACGCTCAGCTTGCCTTCAGTGGAAATCTGTTTGAAGGTGCTCGGGCTTGGTATTACAGCGTGGCTGGGGGGACACAGGCTCTTTTCCGCTTACCTCATAAGACGCCAAACTGCTACGCAAGCCTTAGCTTCTGCACCTGGTACTTCCAGGCTAGCAAGATGCCTGGCTATTCAATAGAGTGCTCATGTATTAAGAGCATTAATGCGTCTTATGAAGAGAAGGTGGCGTCCAACAAGCGCTCGCGAGGTATCGATGAATATCAGGCGGCTCAGAGGGAAGCCAGAGGGGAGACACAGGGGAAGACGAGAGCAACCACACCTAGGGAGCAGTCTACCAGAAGGCGTCGACAGACGGTGCATAAACGTCCTCATGGCGTTACTCTCCAAGCTGAGCCTGCCTCTACTTCCACAGCTGAGCCTGCCCCGAAGAAGGCCAGGAAAGACTTGGCGGCTGAAGAGACCATCCCTTCCGGCGTTGAAGAGCAGAGGGAAGAAGAGGAGGAGGAAGACGACGCCCCCCTTGTTCGTTCTCATGGATTGCGTAGCAGGGGCCCCATAATTTTAGAAGAAGGGCAGCTTGTTGATGAGCCCATCGCAACTGATGAGGCCGAGCAGCTCGAGGTTGCCCTGATGGGCAGGGATGATGTTGAGATTCCGGGGGTCTTAACTCAACCAGGGTCTTCTTCGGCTCATGAAAGGAGAGATGAGGCACAATAGCCTGGGTCTCCTGGTGTATTAATCTCCAGTTCGCGAGTAGTTGACCCTAGTCCTACTACTGGGGTATTTGGTGGCAAGGCCTCAATTGCCGAGGCTTCTCGCGTTGAACTATCGTCTTCATCGTCCGGCGAGGACGAATATGATTCAGGCGATGAAGTTGATTTTGGCGATGAACCCGCTTTTCCAGATCCAAGCAAATTCTCACATATCTCGGAGGAAGAAATACACAGGTGCGACCCTGTGACGGTTTCGCCAGTAGCACCAATTGCTGCTGTTGAAGGTATTCTTATCGTCTTGTTGACCCGGTTTTCCTTTTTAACTAGGGAAAAGGTTCTGACATTTTCCCTTTATGCTGCAGGGTTGGCCGCGGACAGCGAGGCTGCGACTTCCTCCCATATCGAGGAGATGATACAGGAGCTGGCCCAGCAGGAGGGTGTTGAGGCTCCTGCTATTGAGATGCCTCAAGAGAGGGCAATTATTGAGGTCGGGGAGACCTCAACCTTGCAAGATTTGCCCAGGGATCTGCCGTCTTTGGACCCTCGGCTTGGTAAGGAAATATTGACGCTTTGAATATTTTCCTTTTATTGTCATGACTGACGTTTTGGTGATCTGCAGAGAGTGCTGAGGAAGCTCAGGCAGAGGACTTGGCAGTCAGCGTCGACTCAGCAGGGGCAGCCAGCGTCGACCCAGCAGGCAGTACAATTCAACCCTCGACCGAGGGTTCCGAAGAAGCCAGGTTCGCTGCTACTTCAGTCGCAGTGGAGGCTGCTATGACGGCAACCGCCCCGGAAGTGCCGGCAACCATCTCAGCTTCTGTCGCACCTGTTGTTGACCCTACTCCTACACGGGATGAGTTGATTCCCATCCCTCGCCCTGTGATAGAAAGGGGATCTGGGAGCACATCAGCAGAATTCTCCCCAGGCAGTGATATCATGGAAGAACTGGCACGTCAAGTGGTGCAGCAGTTCTTTGCTTTCATGCGATCATGTATTGACCTTATCCTGTCTGGGGGCAGTTCTTTCGAATTCGCCCGAGTGCTTCTTGAAAATCTGATCGAGAACATAAGTCATACTGGAGGTCCTTCACAGGCTAGGGCGTGTTTGCTGCTGGTGGAGCAGTTGGGAGAGATCAGAAAAGAGCTTGACTTGAGAGCTTCTACAAAGAAGGAAAGAGAGTCCAACTCTTCAACTAACTTGTTGCGTACAAGTTAATCTTTGTCTACAATCTCTTTGAGATTTTGGTCGACAGAGCTGTGTTACTCCGCCTGCCAACCGAAGAGAAGACCCCCAGAAGTTCCTGACGTTCACCCGGTCAACGGAAAATAAGATTCACTTTTCACCGCCACTTGAAGAACCCAACACTAAACAAAGGGGAGATTCAAGATTCAACATCTTCCCTCCCTTGTAGTCGGAGCATAAGTCTGTTGTAATCTTTCAACTGATTCAAGGAAACTTTACACCGAATTTTTCTACTCCGTACCAAACAAGAGATGGCGACTCCGCTGGGGATCAACCCAGAATCTCTGGTTTCGTAGAAAAATTCTCCCCAGGCAGTGATATCATAGAAGAACTGGCACGTCAAGTGGTGCAGCAGTTCTTTGCTTTCATGCGATCATGTATTGACCTTATCCTGTCTGGGGGCAGTTCTTTCGAATTCGCCCGAGTGCTTCTTGAAAATCTGATGAGAACATAAGTCATACTGGAGGTCCTTCACAGGCTAGGGCGTGTCTGCTACAGGTGGAGCAGTTGGGGAGTGATCTGAAAGAGCTTAAGTCTTTGGAAGACGCTGGCTCAGTTCAAGAGGCCCGGGCAGCCTTGGATAGGCTTCTTGCTGGTCAAGAACAAGAGCGAAAGGAGATGGAGGAAAGGATAGCTGAAGAGACCCACCATCTCCAACATTTCCAGGCGGACCATCAAAGGCTGATTGGCGATTCAAGGGAATCTGAACTTGTCATGCAGAGCACAGAGCAGGTTATTATCAGTGCTCGGGCCACCATAGCCAAGGCGGAGGCCTTGATTGCAATCAACGAGTATAAGCTTGCCACTGCCAGGAAGAAGCTGGAAAGAGCTGGAAGCTGCCAAGACGCAAGTTGAAGAAAACCTCTCTGCTCATTCCTCCAAGTTGGAATCCCTACGAGCGCAGCTGGCTGCGAGGAGATTTTTGTCCGAGGAGGAGCTGCGGGTCCAGGCTCTCATGGAGCTGAGAAAGCACGTCAGCACGAGATACATCGCCTCCGAGAACAAATCCGTTCTTTGGCTAATCAAGATTATTAGCCTCCCCTTTTTTTTAAGGAAAGAACACTCAATTCATCAAGAGTGTTTGTATCACTTTTATCATTTTTGGCTCAAATAATAAAAGTCTTTTGAAATTTTGCTCCATCTTCATTGTCCCACTGTAGATGAATCCAATTTCTTAGCTGCACTCTTTGGTTATGATCTTTGACTGACTCTGGATAAACTCAGGCTGAACTGAGTTTGCCAAACACGGTTCTGATTTTGTGGTGGAGACGCAGTCCCGAGAAACGCGACTCTGACCTGTCAATTGAGACGTGGTTCCAGTTGGCGCGAAGGACGCAGCTTTGGGTGCGGCTCCCTGGCCGCAGCCCTTAACTCTGCCCAAGTACAGAATTCAGGATGCCGCGAGGACGCGGTCTTATGCTCCTCAAAACTGACGCATAGATATGAGGACGCGACACTGGGTGATCCTCAGGGAGGGACTGCGATGGAAGCGTTAAGCAAGTTTCTCTAAAGTTTTTATTTTTATTTTTTAAGTTAGAAAGGAAGTGGTATTTACAATGGGTGGTAGAAAAGAATATGGAGATGAGTTGTATTTAATCTACAAAAAAGAAAAGAAAAGAAAAGAAAAGAAAGAACACTTATCTCTTTAGTCCGCTTGCCGTTTGAACCGTTGCGATGATTTCCCTTTTCTTAGAAGGCGTACAAGCACGGCTTATGGGATCGTCCGCCTTCTTAATCTACTCTACGAAATTAAAAACAAGCTATGAAGACTTGTTCATCGCCATGGGCCGTCAAGGTTCCTTCTTCGGCTAGGTAGTCTCAAAGCGTCAAGTTCTCACGGTTTGCAAGTCATCGGAGAAAGAAACAATCACATAAAATAAAAATAGAAGAACAGAGATTAAACAAAACTAGAGAAACAATAACACAAGAATAAAAATAAAAAGAACAAAACGAACCTCGAGTTGATTTATTTAACAATGGTGGAAAAGCAAAACTTACACCGATTGTCATCCTCAGTACAAGTGGATCTCCTTCCTCCATGAGAACATCCTCTCCTCTCGGTTTACAAAAAGAAATAAAAAATATACAAAGGTGGAAAGAAAAACTAAAAACCCTAACTTTGGCCCTTTGCTGGACGCTGGACACCCTGTACGTTGCACTTTGCAGGGATATTTATAATGCAGAAGGTAGTAGAGTCCAGAATGAAGTCCTCCACGAAAACCTGTCCCTGGATAACTCTGAAATGCCGCGGAAACGCGGCTTTTGCCGCGCCTCCGCGGCAATCTGGTGGCAGATTGCCACGCGCTTTGGCGCGTGGCTTCTCCTGGTCCGTCCACGTGGGATTTTGCTTCTGGAAGTGTGATCCTGGCTCTCCATATTAGGATTTCGAGATAACTTAGAAATCAAGTTACCTTGATCTCAATTATCCCAAATTTTCTATCCACGAATTTTAGGCTTTTATCCTCATCCTGCAAGTGTTTAGGGTTGGGTAGAAGTCTATCCTTCCCTCATCTTTGATAATTGCAACTTTAGCCCTTGCATAATTTCACTTTGACTCTTTGTATTTGCACTTTGACTCTTGGGCTTCAAACATGGGCCTGGATCTGGGCTTTTGGGCTCTTTAGGCTTTATTTATTGCTAAAATAACAATTCGAGGCCTGCACACAATAAATAATAAAATATTAATAATTGTGCATAATTAAATGAATAAATATGAAAATGTGATGGTAAATATGATGATAAAAATGCACTTTTGACTACCAATCACACCCCCACACTTATCTTTTTGCTCGTCCTCGAGTAAAAACAAAGAAAAGAAAAAGTTAATCTAACCTAACTCACTTTCGTAGGAATCACGATTGCACTTAGCATGTGCAACAAGCCGTTAAACCTCTAGGTTACCCTAGAGGACGAGTGTTGTCTCGTGAGGGTTTTCAGCGGATTGCACCCACAAAATCCATAAAAAGGAAAATATTTGAATTATTATTGAAGAGACTAAGTAGTCTATAAGTTTTAGGATCCTCATTTTTATTCATTCTTCAAACCTAGTCTTTATAAAGTCATTGTTATTCATTTTAGGTAAGGATTAAAATTGAATTTCTAATATAGTCTTTTTCGTTACCAAAAGTCATACGCACCCTTGTGAATCTAGGAATTCCTTAACTTGGACTCTCATGCCTCATTATTATTTTTATAACATCATCTAATTTTCTTTCGTGTAAGTATCAAGGCTTCTTGAGGCCCTCATACCTAACTAATTGACTATTAGATGTGTTAATATATTTATTATTATTTTTTTTTATATATATATTTTTTTTTTTTTTTTTTGGCATGTATAACTCATCTAATTCTCTTTCGTATAAGTATCAAGGCTTCTTGAGGCCCTAATACCTAACTAATTGATTATTAGATGTGTTAGTACATATAAGTAATTTTTTTTTTTTCTTAGTTCCCTCGGACTTTCTAATCCACCCATGTAGCGAACCTTAAAGTCGGTGACTCCCAAACGGTCGGTCTTAGGGCACCAGGTGAGAAAACACCCCGCGGACTCAAATTCGAGTGAACTAGGCCACAAAACTAAGGTATTATTTTTTTTTTTTTTTTTTTTTTTTTGCATTCACCTTTAGGCGTGAATACTTATGCTTCTTGAGGCACATGTATCCAGCTTAATTAGTGATTTTTTTTCTTTTTTTCTTTTTATATATGAGGCACAAGGGTCTTTGTCTTAGAATCCTAAATATGCATTAGGTATGCAATATTCATTAAGGTAAAAATCAAGACTAATTATTTATTCAATTTCTCTCCTATACCTAAAATTTAAACAATTTATTTATTTTGACCAAGTCTTTAGAAATCCTAATCATGATTTTCCTAATCCTTAAAACTAACTTAGATTTCTTTCAAAAAATAAGTCAAAATATTTCCTTTTATAAATTTTTTTTTTTTTTTTTTTTTAAGCAAATTTTGTTAGTGTCTACCTATGTTAGTATGTTAGTAAAGCCCACCCCCACACTTATCTCATGCATTGTCCTCAATGTATGAATGTACGCATGTATGCATGAAACAGAACAAGGGAAGGCAGAAAATTACCTTAGGGGGGTGGTTCCGGTGGTGGTCTAATTGGGCCAAGCGTTGCTACCCAATCAAGATAATGTAGTAGTTGGTGAAACCCACCAGAAATTTTCCTTACATAACCCACTAAAATATATGTATAATCATTTTTTAGAATTTCCACCCCATCAAATTTCCAAATTTCATAATAAATTTCAGAGTTAATTGTCTCAACCTCCTTGTCCCAAAATGGAGTATGAAAAGATGGAATGATTGACTTGGACATGGGAAGTACGGGAACGAATACTGACTCAGGGAAGAAGCTCAAATCAAGTAAGGGCTCAGGAGTCGGGCTAAGTTCGAGAAGTGGGTCCAAGTCAAAAAATGAAACTCAAGTCCACAATCATCTTCCCACAATGGAATGTGACTCAATGGTGGTGATTCAAGTTCAGGAATGATAGATGTGGGAATCAAAACTGACTCTAAAATATACCTAAGTCGGGTAACAAAACAGGAGTCAATAATGATTCAGGAATTTGAACTTGATCATAGATTTGAGAATCTAGGTCACATTCGAGTTCTAATTCGGGAAAGGAAAAACTTGCCAAATTATCAGAATTTGAAGTTTCGGCAAGTTCACAAGATGGTACTGAATTAGAAACTTGTTGTTCCAAGCAACTTGGTTCGTCGGCTCTAATCAAGTGGTCATCGATATCAGAATCAGCCGGCCGGTGTAAGCATTCCACCATCAAATCTATGTCATGATCACGGGCTAATTTAGCCTCAGTCATGGCAGCTAGCATCCCTTCATAGTCGATAGGTGGATCATATTCTGATTGGACTTGAAAATAGGACGGGTAATCGTGATAAATTTGTGAGTCGGTGGACTCACGTATCATCATGTCTAAAATTGATGGTGATTTTTGCTTGGACTCATTTCTACTCATCATTTCCAAGATAGATGGATTTCTATTCTGAATGGGTGGATCTGAGTATGAATTTTGGGAAGAATGTGGACTAGATGGATATGGAGGACAATTTGGTTGAGAATTAGACTCGGGGGACTCGAAACCCCATGAACTCTGTGACGAGTTGAAATTATTATGAAGATTATAGTCATAAGATGGAGTGTGTGGGTTATATTCATTCGGATAAGACCATTCCGGCACACTAGATTGGTCAAAGTTAGGGTATGCCGGGTTGGTAATATCCGAATAATAGTTAGGGGTGTAATATGGATTAAAATTGGAATTATTATTATATGCCATATCACACCAACACAAACAAAACAAATAAACAAACAAAAAGAAAAATTCTAATCTAAGTTAGGGTAGACCTATGACCTAGACGACTCCTAACTGGTTAGACTGTCCACGGGAGGTAGGGTGTAGACTTTGACCACAAGTTAATCAGCCAGGTCGGGGCAAGAGTGGTGGGAGGTTTTCCGTCAAAGACGTTCCTTAATTAAATAACCACCACACTTCGGGCTTTCGGCCCTCAATCCCCTTCCTAGACACTGATTTGGCAGGAGTCAACTTCCAACACCGTTCCCCCTTAGGATAATCTCCTAATTGAGTCCGAGATGTCCCTAGGGCCAACGTCTACTAATTTTTAAGTTAGGCTTGGGTTAGTGAGTGCTCGGGATATGATTTTTGGGCTAAGGAAGGGTGATGAAATCCCCACCTTATCTTGTTAATGGGTTATGCCCTTAAGATGAATTAGTGCAAGTGTACAGGATAAATAGATAAGAATCACTCAAAGCAGAAAATCAACCAAGAGATGAATCCTATTCTACATGCAATGCGTACGTACCTTGCGTCTCCAGCACTCTTCAACAGTAAATAAAAATAATTGAAAAGACACGTGCCTAGAAATGCAAATGTCTAATCAATTTTTAACGATTACAACCAATTTTTTACTGTTGACTTATTAAGCAGGTATAGGGTGAATAATACAGGAAATTAAGTAATGCAGCAGAATTATTTTGCAGAATCAGAGACCCTGCAGAAAACTGATCAGTAGTGCTCTCCTCTTTGCCGCAGATCCGCGGCTTTTGCCGCGTTTCTGCGGCAATTTGGAGGGATCCTGGGCTCTGCTTTCGAGAGCAGGGGCCCAGGTCCACTTATATGTCACTGCAATTGCAAAGTTCCTGTTTCTTCACCTGTAACCTGCAACAGAGAGGAATAAAGAATTAGTTAATAAAAAATATTTTTTTATTAGAGAATAACTTACCGTCCCTCCCCGGCAACGGCGCCAATTTGTTGACTGATTTTTCCTGCACACAAAAATTAGAATATTAGTTTAAGAATAGATCGTGCGAGGAATCAGTTCTAATCCGCGGTAGCAGGGCTATGCGGGTCGTGATCCTCAGGGAGGGACTGCGATGGAAGCGTTAAGCAAGTTTCTCTAAAGTTTTTATTTTATTTTTTAAGTTAGAAAGGAAGTGGTATTTACAATGGGTGGTAGAAAAGAATATGGAGATGAGTTGTATTTAATCTACAAAAAAGAAAAGAAAAGAAAAAGAAAGAACACTTATCTCTTTAGTCCGCTTGCCGTTTGAACCGTTGCGATGATTTCCCTTTTCTTGGAAGGCGTACAAGCACGGCTTATGGGATCGTCCGCCTTCTTAATCTACTCTACGAAATTAAAAACAAGCTATGAAGACTTGTTCATCGCCATGGGCCGTCAAGGTTCCTTCTTCGGCTAGGTAGTCTCAAAGCGTCAAGTTCTCACGGTTTGCAAGTCATCGGAGAAAGAAACAATCACATAAAATAAAAATAGAAGAACAGAGATTAAACAAAACTAGAGAAACAATAACACAAGAATAAAAATAAAAAGAACAAAACGAACCTCGAGTTGATTTATTTAACAATGGTGGAAAAGCAAAACTTACACCGATTGTCATCCTCAGTACAAGTGGATCTCCTTCCTCCATGAGAACATCCTCTCCTCTCGGTTTACAAAAAGAAAATAAAAAATATACAAAGGTGGAAAGAAAACCTAAAAACCCTAACTTTGGCCCTTTGCTGGACGCTGGACACCCTGTACGTTGCACTTTGCAGGGATATTTATAATGCAGAAGGTAGTAGAGTCCAGAATGAAGTCCTCCACGAAAACCTGTCCCTGGATAACTCTGAAATGCCGCGGAAACGCGGCTTTTGCCGCGCCTCCGCGGCAATCTGGTGGCAGATTGCCACGCGCTTCGGCGCGTGGCTTCTCCTGGTCCGTCCACGTGGGATTTTGCTTCTGGAAGTGTGATCCTGGCTCTCCATATTAGGATTTCGAGATAACTTAGAAATCAAGTTACCTTGATCTCAATTATCCCAAATTTTCTATCCATGAATTTTAGGCTTTTATCCTCATCCTGCAAGTGTTTAGGGTTGGGTAGAAGTCTATCCTTCCCTCATCTTTGATAATTGCAACTTTAGCCCTTGCATAATTTCACTTTGACTCTTTGTATTTGCACTTTGACTCTTGGGCTTCAAACATGGGCCTGGATCTGGGCTTTTGGGCTCTTTAGGCTTTATTTATTGCTAAAATAACAATTCGAGGCCTGCACACAATAAATAATAAAATATTAATAATTGTGCATAATTAAATGAATAAATATGAAAATGTGATGGTAAATATGATGATAAAAATGCACTTTTGACTACCAATCAGTCCTTGACCTGGTGCAAACTCAAATTATATTGAGTTTATGATAGGAACACCATTATCATCTCGCCATGTAGACGCAGCCCCAAGATATTTGTGAATGCCATAGGCCTTCTTCGTTGAGGACACAAGTCTCAGGACGCAGCTTTGCACTTTTATGTGATTTCCAAGCGCGACCCCCAGAATGGGTCCCTCTTTGCTAAGGGAACGCAGCTCTGAACTGCTCCGAGAGATGCGGTCGCAGTTCTCTTAACTGGAAGGAAAGAGGACGCCGGAAGGGACGCAAGTTCCTGGACGCGGCTCTCGGGCCTGCGTTTGGTGCAACTTCCCAGGCGTTACATGCAGCTTGTCATAAAGATTTCGTTGGATCTTTAAATGTCCAGTCGATGTTGACGATTGGGGACTCGTATCATCCGACGTTTCCCGACGCGGCAGTCCACGCGTCAGCCCTTCATTGGGCTTAGGCATTAATGTCTTTAAATGCCAGACTGGCACTGGCGGTTGGAGACTCGCGTCTTCGATGCTTCCCGAAGCGATAGTCCACGCGTCAGCCCGTTATTGGGCTTCGACATTCGTGCGTGAATTAAGGCTGACGGTTCTGATTAGCGAGCTATTAATCACAGGCTTTGTGGTTTGCCTATAAATAGGGCTCAGCTTCTCCTTTTAGCAGTTCATTACTTAGACTGCTTTCCTTTGGGAGCGAATGCCCTGAGCGATTCTGCCTTTTCTCTTCAAGGACTTGTATCTGGAACTTGCCTCCATGGATGACGATGACCCAGAACTATCATACTTCTGTTTAATCTCTCCAGAAGATTATCACTGTCAAGTGATTTCAAGATCGAGAAGCGTCTCCTTGAGCACCTTTTATATACGCGCCTTGATGCAGAAAGTTCAACCCTTAATGGGGGTTGCTGCGGGTATGACTTCCTGGTCTGTCATGAAATTTTCAGCCCTCACTGGGTTGTAGTTTTGCTATCTCTTAAAGAGATTCATCTTCTTGACCTTCTTCTGAAGTCTGGTTGGTGCGCCCACCTTTTGGGAGTTGCGCCATTCAGAAAATTCTGACTCAAAATTCTTCTGGACGCGAGTATAATGGACTTTTGCACCTGGACTGCGAGTTTTACATACAGAGCTCGCGTCTAAGGCTGTCGACTTAGAAGAATTTCAACCTAGGTCGAAAGTTTCAGGTCTGAATTTTGCAACCCCTGTTCGTCGAACAGGGAGACGACAACTTTCGCGTCTGATTCTTTTCGCGCCCCATACCTTAGACGCGGATGCAAAACCAGACTGCGTTTGAATTCTGTGTGTATCACAGCTTTGATCATGTCTGTTTCTGATGCCGTAAAAGTTTGGTTTACTGCGCGGGTCATTCCTGCGTCTTTAGTTTTCCGCAATAGCTGCGTCTGTCACTTAGTTTTTTTTTTGTTGAAATATACTAAGTTTCAGATCTTTTAACTTTTGCTTTTTGCAGGTAGGCTTAATCATCCTTTTTCGTATTCGCTGGGTCCCTGGGAGAATATTTCGGCCAGCGAACTTGGTCGATGGTCGACCACAGGAGAAGAAGTCATGGCTCCCGTCTTCGGGAGACGGGGATCGGACCCTTGCCAAGATCTCTTTGGATTCAATGCACCGGTATGCTTCTTGGCATGGCATGGTCAGAGTGAGTATGGCGGGGGATATAGTGGTGGGTATGTTCTTGGATTCTCCCTTCACCTACTTCAGAAGTGACATCGATGAAAACTCCATGCTCATTGGATGACTTTCTAGTGGTGGAGATGTTCATCAACGAAGGATCATACCCCGCCGCTTTGGATGGTCAGGTGGAATCAGAAGATTCTGCTGCCTTTCGACCTCAAAAACACCATTGTTCTTGGTCAACGATGGGCTCTTTCAATGTTTACATCATGCATCGTGGTGCAATCAGCTTCCGATCGTCGCCACAGTGTTCAATCCTACTTTGGCGCCCTTCCAAACATCTTGTACTTGGAGTTGTGAGCAGCTTCAAGGAGTGAGTGCAACCTTTGAGAGAGAGAGGGACTTCTTTGTACTCCTTTATCTGTAACACTCAATCTTATTGAATAAGAGAGCGTTTTGTATCACTTTCGTATGACTGGATATAAATAAAAGTGACACTTTTCTTTTTGTCTCCTATTGTCTTGAACTTTTCTTTTTTTTTTTTAGTCAGACGAATAGAAGCGAAGAGTCTTTGACTTTTCAAAACTATGATGATAATCTTAACGAGTCACATTTTGTGGAGAGAGATCCTATTTCAGGGACTCAACAATGTTGTCAGAGGTGTGATATTAACTTGACAGAGATAAGATAATTTTGTGGACCTGTCACTCTATAAAGGAAAGTGACAGGTGGAATTTATACCCCCAGGGAAGATGAGCCTTTATCAGAGGTTTAGGATTAACTTGATTAAGATTAGCTGGGGAGTTAATGAAAACACTGTTAATGGTGTAATGTTAACGTAACAATGTTTTTAGGTAGACTTGTTGTTCTGTTGAGGAAATCACAAGTGAGACTAGATTCACGGGGGATCTAGGAAAGTTTTTACCGTTAGAGGTGTGATATTAACTTAACGGGTTGAAGGTCGTCTTGTCAGAAGTTTGATGTTAACTTGACAAGAATGTGAGTCAGAGGTGTGATATTAACTTGACTCAGAAGCATTTCAGCTTTCATTTGGGAAAACTGAAAGTGTCACTGTCATAGGTGTGATGTTTAACTTGGCAGTGAGGGTAATGCTAGAGGTGTAATTTTGAACTTGGCATTAGTCATCTCGACTTTAACAAGGAAGTCCGAGGGAAAGTCATGGCCTTAAGTGTATTGTTAAACTTAGCAATGACTTGGACGCTAGAGGTGTAGTATTAAACTTAGCATCGTTCATTTCAGCTTCGATATGGAAGTCTGAGGGAAAAATGGCTGTCAGAGGTTTAACATTGAACTTTGGCAGCAACTTGATTACTGTTAGAAGTGTAATATTAACTTGACAGTAATTTGTCAGAGGTGTGGTATTAACTTGACAAAAATTGGTTTGCGATACGAGCAATTTGAGGACCTGTCATTCTATTGATGAGAATTGATAAGTGAAGTTTGAAGAGCCAGAGGTATAGTGTTAACTTGGCAAATTTGAAGGTTTGCTACTCCATGTAGAGTTGACAAGCAAAGTTTGTACTCGATAAGGAGTATTGAAAATTTTCATTGTTGGCCCAAGAGGTTACACTCTCCAATTGTTTTGTGTTTTGATGATGACAAAACAAATATGAGCTATTTGGTACTAACAAGTTTGTTAAGATAAGTTTCAGGTTTGTACCATGTTTAGAGACCATTCGCTTAGCTATTGCAAGAACTTCTAAGTTCCACAAAGTAAGAAAGGCAAATTGCACATCAAGGAAGGATCATAGAAGAGAAGGCACTAGTAAGGCATTGGATGGCTCAAAGACTTGAAGATAGCTCAAGAAGTCTTCATGTAATTTGTTTTTCAGTTTATAGTATGTTAAAGAATAGTGGATAGGTTTGAAGCTCTATCACACACGTTTTTGCGCACATGCTCATTCCAAAATAATTTCTTATAAATTATACAAAAATATTTTGCATACAAGATTTTGCCTACAGATATATGTTTGTGTTTTATACTAATCCCTGTTCAAAAGTATTTTTGATA
Organism: Agave tequilana; assembly: GCA_038442645.1. Taxonomy (NCBI): domain Eukaryota; kingdom Viridiplantae; phylum Streptophyta; class Magnoliopsida; order Asparagales; family Asparagaceae; genus Agave; species Agave tequilana. The sequence continues at coordinate 37,921 of JAVJIF010002310.1, forward strand.
AAATCAAAATCCTCTTTTATTTCTTTTTAAATTTGGTTTTTTGACCTGATCCGGTCGACCGGGTCGGTCGACCGAGCCTATGTCAGTCTGGTCCGGTCGACCGGACCAGTCGACCGAAGTCCTGGCAGCTGCACGTATCCGTGTGCACGTCTGTCGGTCGACCGGGGCGGTCGACCGGAATATTTATTTTTGTCACAGTTTGTATCAGTCGACCGGGTCGGTCGACCGATAGCCTGTAACGGTCAAATTTTTATACTACCGGTCGACCGGCCCGGTCGACCGATCCGACCGTTTGAACAGTAACGGGCAGATTTTTAAGGGCTGTTTATTTTTGTCTTTTGTGTTTAAAAATCCGTTTAAGGATATATTTTGATCTAATTACCTCCTAAACATCAGTAAATATGTTTTATCCCTAAACCCTAGCCCTCTCCTATAAATAGGGATGTTTGGGGAGAGATTGGTTACAACAACAATCTTTGCAAAAATTCAAAAGATTAAGGCTTTCAAAGTTCTTGGTTTTTGAGCTAAATTCTCTCATTTTCTGAAGGGTTTTCAAAAGTTTTTCTCTGATTTCAATTTCTTTTCCTTACACAAAAAGAGCTTCAATTCTACTCATTATTCTCTAAGGACCTTTTGTAAGGGAAGAGATTTTTGAAAGAGAGAGTTTGTGGTCTTTTGACTACCAAGGAAATCACTTGTTCTTGAGATTGTAGGAGTTAGGTACTCCATTGTAATTGTTCTTTGTGATAGTGGAAGTAGCTAGAATCCTTCTGGGGAAGGCGGGGAGTAGAGCTGGGTGCTCGAACCTCGATAACATATCCTTGTGTTTGCGATTGGTTTACATTCTTGCAATTCTTACTCTATTTTGCTTGCACTTATTACTTGCTCATCATACTCATTGTCATACTTACTTGCTTGCATTCATCTTGTGATTGTTGTAGCTTTAAATTTTTAATTTGCCCTTGATTAGCATTGTCACCTATTCACCCCCCCTCTAGGTGACTTTTCATTCATTACCAGAGGTATAGTGTTAACGTAGCAATGATTGTATCTTGTAGACCTACCATTCTGTGGATGAGAATTGGTAAGGGATTTTTGGAGGAAAGAGTGGAACTACATCCACTTAGGATTTTTAGCAAACCCTCAGCTATCAACGGATTTGAGGTGCCTTTACCAACTACCGTTTGAGTTGGGCTAGCCATGCTATTCCCCTCAGCATGATGAGTTGTCGAAGACTTATGTTGGGCTTAGAAGCCAACATTTTCCTCTGTCCTTAGCCGTCGGAGGCGTCGGATGTTAATGAAGAAGCTCTTCTTGTTTTGATCAGAGGTGTACTTTTAACTTGATCGGTGGAGGAGTACTATTAAGGATAGTACTTCTTCAAGAATCTGCCATTGATCGGCATCATGAGTGTATCGTCATTTGCAGTTATGAGGCGATATGATCCATTTGAGTAGACTGACTCTACTACAAATGGTCCCTCCCATTTGGGCTGAAATTTTCCTTTTGTCTTGTGTGTCATCACCATAGGTCTTCTGACGGCTAAGACAAGGTCACCTTTCTTGAAAGTTCGCACTTTAACTTTCTTGTTGAAGGCTCTGGTAATCCGAGCTTGGTAGAGCTCGATTTGTTGTTGGGCCTGCAGACGTTTATCATCTAAGGCCTCCAACTCTTGGAGTCGCTGTCGATGCTTCTCCTCCTTCGTCATCTCCGCTGTCAAGGCGACGCGTAGAGACGGAATTTGGATTTCCAGTGGAAGCACGGCTTCACACCCGTATACCAAAGAGAATGGCGCAGCTTTAGTTAGGGTTCACACAGTTGTGCGATAGGCCCATAAGCATTCACCTAGCCTGTCGTCCCAGTCACGTTGACTTTTCGAGACGAATTTCTTGAGAAGTTTGCCGATGGTCTTGTTGAAAGCTTCTGCGAGACCATTAGCGGTGGGGTAGTATGCCGTTGAGGACACACTCTGGATTCTGAACTTAGCGCAGAACCTCTGGAAAGCCTGGCTGATGAACTGGGGTCCATTGTCATGGACAATTCGCCGAGGTACCCCAAAACGATAAATGACGTGATATTTGACGAATTTGATCACGTCGGAGACTTCACCTCCTTCAAAGGGATGGCCTCAGCCCATTTGGAGAAGTAATCGGTTATGGCCAAAATGAACCGATGTCCTTTTGATGATGGAGGGCTGATAGGGCCAACTACATCCATCCCCCACATTTCAAATGGCCAGGTAGAGGTCGTAGGGTGAAGATACCCGGCGCTTGATGGATGAAATCGCCATGCGCTTGGCAGGCGTGACATCTTTTGGCATAAGTGATGGCGTCAGCAATCATCTTGGGCCAATAATATCCCAACCTTTGGAGTCGGTATGCAAGTTTTGGGCCAGGTTGATGGGCTCCACACATGCCGTCATGGGTTTCTTTCAATACTTCCTGTGCCTCCTTTTGTGAAAGGCAGCGGAGCAAGATCCCGTCATGCGATCGACGATACAATGTTCGCGTAATCGCATTATAGTAGAATTTGGGGGCTTTCCTTCGAATGGCAGCCGCTTCTTTGGTGTCCTCAGGCAGGATGCCATACAAGACATAATCAATATAAGGGAATCGCCAGTCTCTAGGCTCTGGACCGGCTGACGACTCGAGAACTTCTTTGCCTCGACAATCTCCTGTTGACTCCTGGTAGTCCTCAAGAGCAAGTCTCGGGCAATACAGGTCATGGCTGTGGACAAATATTTTCTCTACTGCTCCAGCTGGAAGAGCTAAAGAGGCGGCGAGAGACGCCAGTGCATCTGCATGCGCATTTTGCTTGCGTGGTACATGGTCAATGTAAAAGTTGGTGAACTTCTCGGCCATGTAGACAGTTGCGTTGTAATAGGGTACTAGGTCTTCATGTCTGACTTCGTACTTCCCGCGAACTTGGCTGACGATGAGTTTGGAGTCACCATATGCCTCGAGATTTTTAACGCCAATCTCATCGGCGAGTTGCATCCCAATCAAAAGAGCATTGTACTCCGCCACATTGTTGGAACAAGGCTCGGTTAATGAGACAGCTCGAGGAATCACATAGTTCTGTGGGGAGACGAGTACTACTCCTACTCCTGCCACTATATGTCCTTTTGGGCTTGTTCTCGATGCACCGTCAAAGAAAAGTCGCCATACTTGACCTTCAAAAGATGTCTGAGTCTGGCAGGCTTCAGCGATCTCATCTGGGAGATCCTCGTAAAGTTTGGCTGCCCTCGGATCTGGATGCTCAGCCAGAAAATCCGCCACCGCTTGTCCCTTCACAGCTTTTTGTGGTAAAAAGTGCATTTCATATTGGGATAGCAATATGGCCCATTTTGCCAATCGGCCATTTAACGATGAAGGATTTGTCATGAGTAACCGCAAGGGGTTGACTTTTGATATGACGTTTATTGTCTGGCCTACCACATAGTGTCGCATTTTCTAAATAGCAAACACCAATGCCAAACATTCCTTCTCGATCGGGTTGTACCGATGTTCGGCGCCGATCATTGTTCTACTCAAATAGTAGATTGCTTGCTCTCGTCCTTGATCATCATTCTGAGCTAGTAGAGCTCCTAAAGAATGATCCATCGCTCGGACGTAGATCAGGAAAGGTTTTTCGGATACCGGAGTTGCAAGGACTGGTGGTCGTGTGAGGTATTGTTTAATTTCCTCAAATGCTTGTTGGCAAGCGTTATCCCAAATAAACGAAACACCCTTCTTCATTAATTTGGTGAAGGGTTGGCATCTTCCGGAGAGATTTGAGATAAACCTTCGGATGTACGCCAATCGTCCTTGCAATCCCCTGAGCTCTTTGAGATTTCTCGGAGGTTGCATCTCCTGGATAGCGCGAACCTTTTCTGGGTCCAAATGAATTCCTGTGGAAGTCACTACAAACCCTAGGAACTTGCCACTGGCCACCCCCAGGAAGGACTTGGTGGGGTTCATCTTCAATTGATGGGCCCGCATGATGTCGAAGACAACCTTTAAATCAGTTAAATGATCACCTTTAGCGCGGCTTTTTACTGCGATGTCGTCAACATAGCATTCCACCGTTTTACGCATATGCTGATGGAAAATGGCATTCATGGCCCTTTGATATGTTGCCCCTGCATTCTTCAGTCCGAAGGGCATGACGGTGTAGCAGTATACCCCCAGTGGTGTCCTGAAAGAGGTATATTTTTCGTCATCAGGATACATTTTGATTTGATTATATCCTGAGAATCCATCCATGAAGGACATTCGCTCGAATCCACATGTGTTGTCAATCATGACATCTGTGATTGGCAGTGGGAATTCATCCTTGGGACAAGCCTCGTTTAGATCACGAAAATCGATGCAGATTCGGATCTTCCCGTTCTTTTTAGCAACGGGGACGATGTTGGCTACCCAATCAGGATGTTGTTCTTCCCTAATGAAGCCAGAGTCTATAAGCTTTCTGACTTCTGATTGAATTGCCTCCATTATTTCTGAACGGAACCGTCGCTGTTGTTGTTTGACGGGCTTTATGTCCGTATTAATGTTGAGGCGGTGTATAGCCACTCGAGGATCTAGTCCAGGCATGTCTTCATAATTCCAGGCGAAGACGTCTATATATTCTTGCACAAGAGATATTAGACCCTTTTTCTCCAAAGGGGACAGGCATTCGCTTATAAAGATGGGCTTAGAATTAGCCTCATCTCCTAGATTGATCTGAACAACATTATCTTCTGTGGGTGGCTCACGCTGTTCGAAGCGGGTATCCCAAAGATTGTTTAAGTGTTTGATCCAAGGATCTGTATCGGATTGGATCATTTCTTCATCTCCGTCTTCCAGGTGGCTTGTTGAAACTATATTCACTGAAAGTTCCCTGAAGATGTTGCCGACACTAGCATCTGATTCCCACGAGGACGTGCCCGATGAGCAATCATGGCCCAATGTCTCTTCAGAGTCAGAGGCTGATGGGATCGGAGTTGACACATAGCCTAACCCCCTGTGAGTCCGATGATAATAATCAGGGGTTTTCCCTTTCGGCACAAAAGATTGGAGTAGCGTTCTCCTTCCTTTGCCGAAATTCAAGCCTGGTCCGCTTGTCAGATCATACCCCATGTTTTTCATCATTCTGAGTGCCTTTGGCTCATAATGACCGAACTGAGGGGATTCCTGTTCGCCTTCTGATTCTTCACGGGTCATTGGCTCGGATTCAATTCGTCCGAAAAGAATTGGTCTTTGGCCTTTCCGTCTCGCTGGAACCATGAATATTGATTCTTGCGCATCGCCGGCATCTTGGTGCGTTTCGAAGGACGACTTCACTGGTACATGCAATGATATCAAAGCATCCATTGCCGACCAGAGATCGTCATCCACTTCGGTACTAGTGTCTGACGGTACTGAATCAGAGGCAAACATAGAGAAATACGCCAGATCTAAGTCTTCATTAATATACCATCCGCCTACATCATCGGAGGTATTATCAACATCGGGCTTATTAATGCCCGTTACAAGTGGATCTAGTTCCCACATGCACTCCTCTTTTTCCGGCTCGGTTTCAGCTTCATTACCAGAGTCGGGCTCCTCTGGTTGCGGGATTTCATCTGTTTCCACAGATTCCCGGTATAGGAGAGAATCTGTGAAATAATTCTCAACTCCCTTGAACAGATGCCTTTCGGTAATCAACGTTCGCATCTTTCCACTCCCGTCGATGTATTTCATGACTTGGTGGAGAGTAGAGTGAACGATAGAATTGCGATGAATCCATGGTCGTCCCAACAGCAAGTTGTAGGAGGTGTCAGCATCTATGACGTAGCATGTCACCTCCGACCTTAGGTCCCCAATCTGGCATTTGAGCTTGACCTTCCCATTGGACGGGTACTATTGGCATTGAACCCATAAATAGTAGTCTGGGTGGTGCTCAGACGGTGAGTAGAAATCCCGAGATGTTGCATGATCCGGCGAGGCATAATGCTCAATGTGGACCCGGGATCTACCTGAATCCGGTTCACCTCAGATGATCCAATATACCCTGCGAAGTAAAGGGGTCGATCATGTTTCCCTTTGACTTGCATATCATCTGCCGTGAAGGTGATGCAGGGAACATTTTGGGAGGTATGGAGGCAATCCTCTACATCTTCCTCCTTTGGTCCGATTGGTACCTGGGTCATGAACACCTCAGCATTAGCTAGGGCCTCTTGCAGAGCTTCTCTGGTTGACTTCGATAGCCTAAGAAGCTCATAAAGAGTAATCCGGGCGGGATGTTGGCCAGTTGAGTCAGGACATCAAAGCGGTAAGGTGATGTGGATCCTTCCGCTATGTCTTTCGAAAGAACTCTGGAAAACCGAAGCTCTTTCTGTTTCTCCACAGGTTGCTTTGTGGAGGGCTTGGCTGACTCTGCAGCGGGTCTTGGAGGAGTTACCGCCATTTCGTCATACTTTTTCAAATATGACTGTCCTGAACGGGTTTCCGCCACCAGTTGACTGGGTTCTGTGGCTAGAGCTATCGTCTCCTCTTCTGAATCAGTCAGTGAGGGAACATCAGTCTCCACTTCCCGAGAAGAGGCACATACCACATTACAGGATGAAGCCTTAGCTTTGCCTTTGGACTTCCTGCTGGTCACAGTGGTCCATTGCTGGCCATCCACAAGGTCGGGATGAACCCACATGACTTCTCCCTGAGGTGTGAAAATGGGTACCAGGCCCTTCTCTTGCTGTTGGTGAGGGTCTGTGTTGACCATTCTCAGCTCTCCTCTTTGGACAGGGACTACTCCAAAGGGTGTTGGAGGTTGCCTTCCAAACTGGAGGAATGACGTCATATTGGCCGCCACCTTCTTCTGCTCTGGACGGAGTTTTAATACCTCCGCGTCAATCAGAGCCTGAAGGATGTCCTTGAAGACATAACAACTCTTGGTGGGGTATCCCAACATCCTGTGATACATGCAGTAGTTGGGATTATCGGTTTTACCGACTTCTTCAGGGCGCCTAGCTTCAGGAAGCTTCAGTCGGTTGCTCTTGTTGAGTAGTTTGAAGAGCGAGTCGACATGTTCATCCTTGAAGGAATACTGCTTGTTGGCACGTGGTTGGCTTGAAGAGCCACTTCCTTTGGCCGGTTGAGTTTTGACAGGGGATTTGGTCTCTGCTGCCAAGTTATCCTTCCGTTTGGCTTGGAGGGATGTGTCTGGCGCACGCCTCGTTGACCTTTCAGGTCTGGGTTTGTTTTCTTCTACCCTGACCCGAGCGACAATTTCTTCAGCCTGTTCACCTTGTTGGATCAACTGCTTCCAGGTGCGGCTTTCGGCAACTCCTATTTGGGCAAGGAGCGAAGTTTAGAGATTGTGGCGGCATGTTTCCACCAGGGTGACCTGGGTCATACCGCTTGGACATCGGAGTGCTACGTTCCGAAATCTTCTACGAAAGACTTAACGGACTCTCCCTTTCGCTGCTTGGTGGCTAAAAGGGTAGGCATGTTGACCTCCGAGTCATCTTCAAAGAAGCGTGTTAAGAAGAGTTTCTCCAAGTCGCCCCAATTCTTGATGGAACCCTCTGGGAGCTTCATGAACCATTCAAAGGCAAGCCCTTTTGGGTGCTGATGAACAAGCGTGCCAGAATGGCATCATTATCTACCACATTCCCTGTTTGGGATTTAAAGTAGTAGATATGTTGGTTCGGTGAACCTTTCCCATCAAATGCTTGGAGGGTTGGAGCCTTGAACTTGGGCGGGTATGGAACCAGGTCCCACTCGGCCGGATATGGCCGGACCACTCCTTCTTCTTGGAGGCCTTTCCGGTTGGTAAGGGCCTCAAGACGTTGCTCCAACTGATTCATTCTTTTAGAATGAACCTTTCCCTGGTCTCGGTCGTCCTTTTCCTGCGACGAGGATTTAGACGAACCAGAAGTAAGTTGCTCTTCCTCCTCTACGTGTACAGAAGATGAGCTTTCCCCTCTTTTCGTTTGCCTTTAGACTTCTTAGAGGAGGCTTTGTTAGTTGATTTCCTCTTGTCTTCAAGCAACTGTGCGAGCATCTGCTTAAGGGAGTCGATAGATTCTTGCTGAGCACGAATCATCTCGAATTGTTCCTTCTGGACCTGGGCTTGCTGCTCCAAGCGCCTGGCGGTCTCCTCAGGAGTGCTGGTAATGTATATAAAGGCCTCTTTCTCCATAGAAGAGTTTGAAGCCTGTGACTCTGCAATAGCGGAATGCGAGTCATTCACCTCAATGCCCCTGGCTAGAGCATTGTAGTCAATTGGGTGAATTGCCCCGGTTCGGGTGCGAGTGTGTCGGTACACTCCTACCGGTTCTGTGTCAGATTCATCATCAGAACTGACTGCAGGTTATTTTTCCCTGCTCCTACTCGCCATGTTTGCAGTGAGCTCTGGATATTCAATGTCAGAGAAAATCCTCCTCCTGTGGGAACGACTTCTCTTAGCTGATCGGGGAATCAGGGTCAGCTGTCTAACTAGAGACTGCTGGTTTGCACCTGAACTGTAATGGCAGACAGAAAGCATCGTGATAAGCCGTTGGCATCAACATGATGAAGTGATTTGATTAGCACTTCTTATCTTTGTCAAATAATCTCTCAGATCCATGGGAGGAGGATCAAAGAGATTAGCCTCACAATGTCGAGGGCGGGAGGCATCCTTACTGCGTACAGCCAGGACGCGTGATTCAGAGACGCGGTTCTCGCGTCGTGGCTTCAGGATGCGCATCTGACGTCTCTGCTGAGAAGAGACGCGACTATCGCGCTGCTGGTTGTTGCGTCGGGGCAGAGACGCTTGAGAGATGCAGTGCAGCTGGGCCCCATGCCTAGAGGAGCGTGCCTCTTGTACTCGACGAGGCGCGCAAGCTTCGCCTTGGCGTCTGGGGAGTGGGGCTTCAGAGGGGCCAACTTGGTGAACCTCACGTTTGGGTTACCAAACGCGGATTTCGCGTGCCGGATGTGGCGTAGCAGAGACGCCGGTTTGAACCTTGCGTCCTGCCTCAGTTGGATGGTCAGTTGTTCCAGCTTGCAGTTGACGCGCACGCCTCCTCTGTCGGCGTTCAGCATTCCGGTTGCGTCGTGGGGGTTGAGAGAAACCAACGACGACCTGGTGCTGAGGAAGAGGGTGGATTGGCTGGACACCAGAGAATTTGACCACGCGGGTCTCCTGAGAGACGTTGGCGCGTATGTCACGCCTGGCGTGATTGGCCACAACATCCCTCACAGCAGCTGCCTCTGAGAGAGGCTCAGAGTGAACTTCAGGGCAAGTCCCCGTAGAGACCCTGCGGTAGGCGCGGGCCTTTGGGCTCTTGGAGTTGGAAGAGAGGAACTCTTCATACTTTGCCTGGTCGAATTCGATGACGAGCGATTCGACCATTTTCCCCTTGTAGAGGACGTCACCTTGCGCCACAACCTGTTCGTCAGTAACGAAAGTAGTCCCCAGCGGAGTCGCCATCTCTTATTTGGAACGGAGTAGAAAAATTCGATGTAAAGTTTCCTTGAATCAGTTGAAAGATTATAACGGACTTATGCTCCGACTACAAGGGAGGGAAGATGTTGAATCTTGAATCTCCCCTTTGTTTAGTGCTGGGTTCTTCAAGTGGCGGTGGAAAGTGAATCTTATTTTCCGTTGACCGGGTGAACGTCAGGAACTTCTGGGGGTCTTCTCTTCGGTTGGCGGACGGAGTAACACAGCTCTGTCGACTAAAATCTCAAAGAGATTGTAGGCAAAGATTAACTTGTACGCAGCAAGTTAGTTGAAGAGTTGGACTCTCTTTTCTTCTTTGTAGAAGTTCTCAAGTCAAGCTCTTTTCTGATCTCTCTAAAAAAAAAATCCGACCCCTTCTCCATAGCAACGGGGCTATTTATAGAGGTTTCAGGGGCGTACGTGCCTCCTAAAAACACTCCATAATGGGGGTTAACTTTCCCCGTTATGTGGGCCGTGATTGACCCTATAACCAGGACGGTTACAACTGAGACGCGGGTTTCGACCCACGCGCCTTGGTGCTGCTGAGACGCGGGTTTCGATCCACGCGTCTTGGTGCTGCAGTGTTGGCTGAGACGCGGGTTTCGACCCACGCGCCTTGGTGCTGCTGAGACGCGGGTTTCGACCCACGCGCCTTGGTGCTGCTGAGACGCGGGTTTCGACCCACGCGCCTTGGTGCTGCAGTGTTGGCTGAGATTAGCCCTGCGTCTGGAGTTTGGGACTTTACTTTTGACGACTTGTCTTTAATGATTTTTAGACAGCCTACACATATCATATATATGCTTGTGTTGTTAGTGTGTACCTCACTTGTGTTTAACCACGAGAGCTTCATATAGCACCTCAACTCTTATTTAGAGAAATGAAGAGGAGTTAGTCCAGAGCCCTTCACCGGGAATTCGGCTACACTCGTTGGTTACATTAAGTGTGTTGCTATTTAAAGTTTTGATTTTCGCATTTTGTTCATTAGATTAGCCGTACACCTATTCACCCCCTCTAGGTGTACTTACAATTGGTATCAGAGCCTACGCTCCTGATATTAGGTTTAACCACCTAGGAGTGTGATCTTGGTTAGCTAATCTATCATTTACATTTGCACACTTATATTGTTCACACACACACTCATGGATTGCTTGTCACCTCCCATGTTTGATGTCTCCAACATTGACATGTAGAAATTTAGGATGTCCATGTACTTGAAAACCCTAGGCTTGCATGTTTTCCTTGCCGCTACCAAGAAATCCTATCTTGGTAATAGCAAGCATATAGAGGCCAATGCACAAGCCCTTGAGGCACTTAGAAGCACGCTTAATAAAGAATATTTGTGCTTAGTTTCTAACTGTGATTCCGCCTTTGCAGTGTGGAACACGTTGACCTCCTTCGAGCTACAAACGCCCAACATTGTGGAGGATGAATCTAGTGGAGAATTCGAGCAACAATGCTACATGGTCCAAGGGAATGACTCCCTTGAGGTATATTCGGAATCTCAATTAGATGATGATGATGCTAGTTCTTCTAGTAATGATTATATTGATCCAAATGCTTTAAATGAAGAACTCTCAATTGTTTGTGAAAAACTAGAAAAATATAATCTTTTGAAAAAAAGAGTTTTGAACTAAAAGAAGAAAATAAGGATTTGTGTTCAAAACTAGATTTGATTTTGCAAGAAAAAGTAGAGATTTCTAATGAAAGGGATTCATTGAAATCTAAACTTGAACTTGCCCTAAAAGAAAATGATATTTGAAAAATAAAAATGATAGTAATGAAGCTTTGAAGAAAAATAAAGTTATATCTTCAAAACTTGATTTTGTTTTTAAAGAAAATGATTCTTTGAAAAACAACATTGATTTGATTTCAAAGGATTTAGAAGTTTGCCTAAAGGAAAATAAAAATTTGAAAATTAATATTTATTCTCATATTCGCCATGCTAGTGTAGCTTCACTTCCTAACTTATCTATTGCATGCACCTCTTCTTCCATGATTGAAAATGATATTTGTATGCTTAAGAAGAGTGTGGATTATTTGGGCTCCACTTTGAGCCAATGTGCCTTGAACCACTCACGATTGGAATCTATGTTTCGAAAGAAACAAGTTCCATCTATGCATGCACACAAACCACGACATACACATGCTTCTCACGTTCACACTCATAACACGATGTATGCTCATGTGTACACTTGTACACATTGTGGACGTAAGGGCCACCTTGCTAAGTTTTGTTATGATCGTATGCTTGATTCAAATTTAGCAACAAAATTTGTTTAGGTTAGGAAAGGAGCTAACCCCCATGGACCCAAAAGAGTGTGGGTACCAAAGACCACCCCTATTGTATTTGATGTAGGTGTGGGCTCTCTCATGACGTGAGAGTGATGGTTCCTTGAGGTGGATGCGTTCCGAGCTTAAAGGGAACAATTGGATGCATCACTTTCAAGGGGAGTTTGGTGGGAGGACCACCTTGTTTTGGAGACATGGAGAGTTACCCTATTGGTTTTGATAACTATCCCTTACTCCTTATTTATGTTTACATGCTTTCATTTTATTCATTTTTAGCATGTTTTGATGTTTCATGATTAGTATGTTAAATGTCATGATTATTAGACTAGTGATATGCATGATTAGTAATTGAGACACCCATGTTTATATGGACTTATACTTTTGTGTTCTCTCATTTGTTTAGCTAATATGTATATCATAGATCTAATGCATGTTCATTTGCCATAATGATTGTATGAGTTTTTGTTTTGATTTCTATGCTTCATGTCTTAATTACATGTTTAGATGTTAGTTTTTATTAAAACTTGAATATATACTTGTACAACTAGTGAGCTACAAATAGACTATTATATGTTTGTGCTTGAACGCTCATTTGTACTCATTAGATGTACTAGTATAGCCTAGTTTTGATGATTCATGCATTTAACTTGTATTCTCATTTTGTACATGTTTTCATGTTTATGTTTAACTTCATGTATATGTCTATTTTGTCCAAACTAATAGTTATACATATACATCCTTGAGCCACTTGCCTTCATGCATATATTTTTGTGGACTCGTAGTGTTTGGATATGTATGTATACTTTAGTTTGTACATGACATACATATACCTTGAAAGATTCTAGTTTTAATGACTTTCATGTTTTAAGGAATTTCATTTTGAGCTCGATTGCCTATTTCATGATTATGTTTTTCACATAACTCTTGTACACTCACTTTACTTAATGTTTTCTCATGATTTTGTTTTCATGAGTACAATTTGTGCGATATAAATTTTGAGTGTTTGGTGATCATGTGATTTACATGTTTTTCATGGAATATATGTTTGTTTTATTCCTTACTTGAAGGATTTCGTACTAGTTTTTAACTTTTTCATATAACTAGTTCGTATTCTTCATATGGTAGAGTTTTCAAACATACTATATTTTCAAACTTATTTTTGAAAACCCGTACCCATTCAAGGGCGGTTGGTTGGGCGACCATGCCTTGTATGCTTATTATTGAAAATCTATTTTAAACATGTGCATGAAATGGGTGGTAGGTAATATGAGTTATACACTTGATCTTATTGTGTTTTCAATTGGTATCATTGGATCTTTTCAATTGGTATTGCTATTGACATTCTTTTTGTATACTCATATATGTTTTTATATATGTATGATTACACTTCAAATAGTATCAATTTCGATTGGTATTAAATTTTTCATACATATATATATGCCTTATTTGTGCTTACTATATCTCTATATCTTTGAGCACAAATTTTAGTTATGCTAAACTTGATTTCTTAAATGACTATTATATTTCAATTGATTATGTTTCATTTGGTATCATATACAAGCTTATGCATCATTTTATTTAGTATTTCATAAAGGGGGAGAAAATTCATATTTCACCTTTCAATTGGTTTTGTTATTTTACTCTCACACTTTATGTTCAAAATGATTTATTTACTTACAATTGGTACTTAAATTGGTATTTACTTACAATTGGTATCAATTGGTATTTAAATTTTTGTTAAAACATTTGTTTTATGCACCTTCAATTGGTATGTTTTATTTATTTTTAAATTGATATCATGATGCACTCAATTGATATATTTTTTTCAATTGGTATCATAATGTTTTGTTTTGATTCACCCCTTATTGATATTCTTTTTGTTTAAGACAAAAAGGGGGAGAACAATGTTTTATTGTTTTCTTTGACCCCTTTGTTGATGATTGACAAAAAGGGGGAGAAGTATTTGAGTTTATATGCATGTTTATTGTTTGTTTCATATTAATATTTCAAAAAGTTTTTATTGATTATCTTCCAATTGGTATCAAGAATTTTTATTGATTGAATTTTTTTTATTTGATTGGTATCAAGAGCTTTTATGTTGCTTAACTTTTCACATTGAAATTTTTATTGGTATCAAGAGCAACTATTTAAAGAACATGTTTATTTTAAAAAGGAAAAGGAATTTATTTTAAAAAGATTGGTATCAAGAGCATGTTCATTTCATTGTTTTATGCATATTGATGCATATTCATGTTTAGTATTCTTGCATATCTTATAGTTTATTGTTATGCATGAGTTAAGGGGAGCTTCTTTGAAGCTTAACTTTAATCCATGCATATATAACTCCATGAGTTTTGTCATCATCAAAAAGGGGGAGATTGTTGGCCCAGAGGCCTTCCACTCTAGTTTTGATGATGATTAACTCATGTAGTTATAGTTTACTAATAATCTTGTGATGTTTAGTTTCAGATACTTAATCAAGAATTAGTAGGTGATTAGCTTCAACAAAGGTGTTTTGGAGCTTTCACATGGTGATTCAAGAGCCCGAGCGTCAAAGTTCATATCTAGCACTCATTGGAGTCAAGCTCGGTGGATCACGTTTGGATCGAGTCGACTTAGAGACGGAGCTCTACAAGAAGACTTCTGTACAGTGTTTAGTTTATAGTTTATATCCATTTGTTAAAGATTAGATAATGTGGTATGCTCAAGTTCACAACACACACACTTGTTTAAGTTTCATGTTTGGTTTTCGATTTTTGGTTTAACCGATTTTGGTTTTCATGAATAGATAGAATCAATAATTTTACATGGTTTAATGTATATTAGATTTGTTCTATATACATTTATGCTTCAACTATTTATACAAACTTAGTTTGATAGTCTATTTCATTAGTTTGGAGTTTTAGTATTTTAACAAAACTTATTTTGGATTTAATGTCAAAAACATTGATATATATCTTTATATGTATATTGGATTATATCCATATACTATATGTCTAAAAGTTATTTCAATATCATGTTTTTGAATTGGATGAGTTTTGGAGAAAACAATTTTCCATTTCAAAAATTCTAGTTTTGGAAAATACCGTTTTTGGTTTTTGGCAAAATTTCCATAACAAAAAATGGTTCAAATAGTTTGAAATATGTGTTAAATTTTTTCACACATGTTTGTATATCAAAGATAATATAAGAACTTATTTTTGTGAAATTTTAGAGGTTTTATGGGATTTTATTTTAAAATTAAAACCAAGTTTTTCTGTCCCAGAAATGTCAGACTGGCTGACTGCCAGTTGACCGGGCCGGTCGACCGACGTGCACAGAATATGCACGCAGCCAAGCTGGGGAGGCCAGTCGACCGAGACGGTCGACCGCCAGAGAGCTCTGCTCTCTGGAAAGCCTCCGGTCGACCGAACAGAGAGCACTGCTCTCTGTTTCCAGACTCGGTCGACCGAGCGGTCGACCGGCCAGAGGGCCTTTGCTCTCTGGAACTGGCATGGTCGACCGGGCGGTCGACCGCTGGGCTCAACGGTCACTTTTTTAACCGTTGGCCGGTCGATCGGCCGTCGACCGGAAGGCCAATCTGGGCCTTTTCTTCTGCCAACGGGCAGATTCCAAATGGGGGTTATAAATACCCCATTTGAAGTTGGTTTTCTTTAAGTTTTCCAAGAGCTAAAATTTTCATTCTTCCTAGTGTTTATACACAAGTTTTCAAAAGAGTTTTAGAGCCAAAAGATCTATCTTTATTTTGTTTTAAAAGGGTTGGAAAATTCAAGAAAAAGAAAAATCTTTGGGATTGGTTTTTGATCTTCATTTTAATCTTATTCTAGTTGCTTCCCCAATAATTTTTCTTGAGTTTTTGATTTTCAAACTCTTTGTTTTCCACACTTGAGCTATCTTGCTATCCTATCTATAGGATCTTTATTTTGTGGGAAAATTGGTTTGTGGTTGTGGAAACCACCAAGTTGTAAACCCTCCTTGATTTGTGTTATCCCTCTAGTGAGAGGTGATTGTGGGTATCCCTCTAGTGAGAGGTTGATAGTGGAGGTTGTGTTGGTATCCCTCTTAGTGAAGAGGTGGATTGTGTTTGTATTGGCTTTGTGCCTATCCCTCATTTGTGAGGTTGATATTGGTGGCTTTGTGCCTAGCCTCTAAGTGTAGAGGTTGTGTTGTAATTGAGAGAGGAGTTGTGTACTCCCGATTGTATTGCTCTAAATCCTCAGTGGAGGTTCCTTGTGTGGGAGTCCTGTGTCGATAAGTTAGTGGATTGGAAATCCTTCTGTGTGAAGGCGGGAACGTAGAGCTGTGTGCTCGAACCTCGAAACATATCCGTGTGTTAGCGATTGATCCACTTTTTCTTAACTCTCTCTTTTACTTTGAGCATTGAATCTTATTACCATATCATATATATGCTTGTGTTGTTTGTGTGTGCCTCACTTGTATTTAACCACGAGAGCTTCATATAGCACCTCAACTCTTATTCAGAGGAATCAAGAGGAGTTAGTCCAGAGCCCTTCACCGGAAATTCGGCTACACTCGTTGGTTACATTAAGTGTGTTGCTATTTATAGTTTTAATTTCCGCATTTTGTTCATTAGATTAGCCGTACACCTATTCACCCCCTCTAGGTGTACTTACACGATGTTCATCGCTAAAGCATTCAACGAGAATACTACATGGGAATGACTCGAGCGTAGAAATGCTATTCTGTCATCTGACAGGGTTCCGCTCGAGCAAGTCTAGCGATAAAGCGCTGAGTGCTAAGCTCGTCTACCAAGCGGAGCATGAAAAATCACGAAACAATTTAAGCGCATCCCCTGCAACTACCATTAAATCTAGAGGGTATAAGCCATATTGCTTATTTGGTATTCCGACAAATGGGCTTTATCCAGAAGGCTAGTAGGGCCAGAAGGCCGAGTAGGTACCTAAATAAAGTGTTAGTACCATACAAGCACACACATATAATAATCAATAAATAATTTACAGCTCGATCCACAAAGACTGAGTAGGCGAACCCTCCGCCAAGCTACCACGAAATCTAAAAGGGTATAATGAGGGGATATTGCGATCTTCCTTCATGTCTAACACGATGAAATCGATGGGAAAATAGAACTTGACGACTTTAATGAGCACATCTTCAATAACACCAAGCAGGTACTTTATTGATCTATTAGCCAATTAGAGTGTGACGGTGGTCTGCTTCGGTTCTCCCAAACCCAATACTCTAAAAATAGAGAGAGGCATTAAATTTATACTAACACGAAGGTCACATAAGACATTGACGAATTTTAGTTTCCTATAATGAAGGTACTGAAAAACTCCCTGGGTCTTCAAGTTTAGGAGGCAGTTTATTGTGCAATATTGCACTGCATGCCTCATTGAGCTTGATCATTTCATGCTCCTCGAGCCTCCTTTTGTTCCGCAAGATATCCTTCATGAATTTGGCGTATTTTAGCATCTGTGCTTGTGCTCTGCAAAAGGAATGTTAATGTGCAGTTTTTTTAAACATTTTTAAAATTTGAACAAAATGCTTATCTGTGTTATTTTCCCTCTGCCTCTGAGAAAATGGAAGTGGGAGAACATATTGTTTGACCATGGGCTTCTCTGCAGAAGTTTTCAGATTCTTTGGATCTTCAGAAGTTCTGCTGTCCAACTGAAAATTCGGCTGGACAGCCAAATCCAGTTCTGGTCAGGCTTCTTTTGGCTTTCTGTTTCTGCTTCACTAATGTCTTTCTGATCTTGTTCTTCTGCTCTAACATCTTGGTTCTGCTCCAGTACTCTGTCACTCCTTAATGTGATCGCATGTACTTGCTCTTTTGGATTCTTTTTTGTGTTACTCGATAGCGATCCTTGCGTTCTTTCTTAGAGTAAGCTAGCCATTGCCCCATCTGAACTTTCAGATTGTGTATTGCCATGGCTTGGTTATTGAGGTTGGTGTCTGTGAATGTCATAAACAATTGTGTGCTCACTACAAATTGTTGCACTGTCTCCTCTAGACTTGGTTTCTTCTCTTGAGACATTGGCTGCTGATGTTGTTGCTAAAAGTTGTTCAGCCTTGTTGAGTTGTTGTTATCACCCCACCCAAGATTTGGGTGGTTCCTTCATGCGGGGGTATAAGTATTGAAGTAGGGTTGTTGTTCTTTTGGTTATTGTTCACATAGTTGGCTTGTTCGTTTCGAAAAAATGGACAGTTGCCACCCTGTCTGTCATTGCTAGATTGCCCTACTCCATATGAATCATAAGAAGAGTTTTGAGTTTGAATTGCCCTTACATTTGTTGCGTTGAGTTTCTTTATCAATAATGCAAGCTGTGCATGGATCGCTGAGATTGCATCTAGCTCATGCACACCTGCAACCTTCTTTTGCATTGCTTTATCTGATTATCATTGCTAACTGTTTGACGTCATCTCTTCTAGAAGCTTATATGTTTCATCTTGCTCTTTACTCTTGAGAGCTCCGCCCGCAACCGCATCAATTATTATCTTGGTGTTTGGAGTCAATTCATTGTAAAAGAATTGAATCTCCAACCAAGCAAAAAGTCCGTGATGTGAGAATTTCCTAATTAAGCCCTTACACCTTTTTCAAGCTTCATAAATACTTTCATATTCAAATTGAGAAAATATGTGAGGTCACCTCAGAGTTTTGCCGCTTTTGATAGGGGAAAGTACTTTGTAAGGAACTTGTTCGCCAACTCGTACTATATCGCAATTGTATTCTTTGGCAATTAATTGAACCATGTCTTTGCTTTATCCCTCAATGAGAAAGGAAAATTTTCAGTTTGATTACCTCAGGCGATACACCATTGATCCTCTGTGTATCACAGATTTCGAGGAAGCTTGCAATGAGTTCATTTGGATCATCATGTGGAAGCCCTCCAAATTGACATGTATTTTGCATTATCTGAATTAACCCCGACTTGAGCTTGAAGTTTTTCATTTGAATTGTCAATAAGATGATGCATGAGTGGCTACTGTTACAGAGGGAACATCATAGTCCCTCAATGCTTTTTTTTGTCTTGGTCTGCCATCTCCTTTTCTCGGTCTTTTCTTTCTTTTAATAAACATTGGAATATTTTGCCTATTTTGGATCAGGTTCTATTGGTTCTGAACTTATGGATCATCACATCATTTAATCAGGAAGCAATTCTTAAAAGATCTAACCCAGAGTCAACTTAAGGATGACTATGTATCTGAAATTTCGGATGCCCAGCCGAACTACTACAGCTTTTGGGGTAGCGTTTTCTGCAGCTTGTAAAATAGAAAGTTCAAATGTTGGATTTGCAGTCTGAATTCAAATTAAAACTAGTATAAAATATCATTAATATCAATAGAAAACAAATAGTCCCTAGCAACGACACCAAAAACTTGGTGTGCGAATTGGCAAGTGCACCAATCATTTACAAATAATAAAGTAGTGAGTAGAGTATCATTCCCACGAGGATTGATGTCTATTGAGTACCAAACTAATTTTTCTTAATTTTATTTGAATAATTAATTAAAGAGATGATTAAGAATAAGCTACTAACAAGAAACTAAAAGAGTTGGCTCTAATAAGAGAGAAGTGCTAGGGAATTGATTTCGGTAAATATAATTAGATATAAAATTGTGCTTGTGCTACTGAATTCTTACCATTCATGTTAACAATCGAAAGTCCCTAACCTAACTAGTATTCTCTCTCGAGCAATACTAATTCTGTCTTCTAATCTAAGAACCAACAATCTCTCGATCTAGTAGATTTAAAAGTTAGAAGAAGCGTTAAGTACGATGGATCTTTCTATATGATTGCACAATTTTACGTCTCAACTTATCAAGTTGTGATTTTTGTTCCTATGATGCTATGCTAGGTTATCTCCTCTTGGTCTCAAACTTAACCATCTATGTAATTGTTGGCCACCAAGAAATAACAAGAAGATCAGAAATAAAAACTTAACAAGCAAAAGATTAAACTTGAGAAGTAAAATAGTAGAATAGCACAAAGCAACAAGATTATATCGTCATAATATTTAACCTATATCAATGCCCTAACTATGGAGAATTAGTTCATATCAAAAGAGATGCCAAACATGCTAGCCAATATGAACTTCATTAAATAATAAAATAGAAGGAGAAAGAAATAGAAAAATATAAATTTAGGTACTCTACATGATGCCTCCTCACTGTTCTTCTTCAACTTCAATATGCAAAATTTATTCTCCAGAAGCTAAAAAAATAGAATTCTAAAGCTCTAATATAAAATTGTTTTTATGACAAGATTGATACAATTATAAGAGATTGTAGCCATTTATATAGATCTCAGAGCCAATTACAATTAGGAACATATTAGAACTTCTAATCCAACTTAAATTTGGTATAAAAATCTAATTTTGAATTGATCTGTAGATAGCTAGTGTTGATTGCTGAATACAACTCAACAAATAACTGAATTGGAAATAATTGTTATCAGAAGAATTGTAGCTTTTAAGTCTTCTTTCTATAGTTTCTTGAATTATCAGAATTAGATTTTTAAAGAGAAAGTTATGATCAAAATACTAAAAGGTGCTCAGTCTAAATCCAAGTCTGAATCTAATTTGTGCTCTCTATTGAATAGTGGATGGCTACTCAGCCGAAATTTCGGCTATCCAGCCGAAATTTGACTTGATTAGACCTCAAATTTTATTAGATGCTTCCTCATATTTTATAAATTCTTTTGACAAGTCTATTAGATCTCTGGATATCTAGATCTTGAAATATATTGCTACAATCGTCTCTTTAACATCGATTTCAACATTTTTTCTCAAACTTTTGCTCTTTGATCTAAATTCTTCATAAACATAAAAAAAACACCCATGCAACATTAAATGTATAATAAAAGAGGTATAAAAGTGGTACAAAATGTAGATGATAATCATAATTATCACACAACCTTAGCCTAATTTAAAATCTGATAGACGTTGGCCCTAGAGATATCTTAGACTTACTAGGAGATTGACCTAAGAGGAAAGTTTGTGAGAATTTGACTCTTGCCAAATCAGTGTCAAAGGTCAGGGATTGAGAGGTGAAACCTCGAAGGTTGGTGGTTTGTTTAATTAGGCCCATCTCTTTTGGCGCGGATACCTCCCACAAATCTTGCCGCCATTAACCTGTGATCAGATTCTGCAATATACCTCTCGTAGACAATCTAACCAGTTAGGAGTCGTCTAGGTCTAAGTTTATCTTAAAATAGGCTTGGTTGATTTTTTTCTCTTTCTTTTGACCATTTGGTGAACTTGTTTGTGGTAGTGATTGTGTATGCAAGTGTGATCGAAAGACCTAAATATATCTTGGTTAACTGGAAATAGTCCACCACCCAAACTAAAGCCAAGACCAGATCCGGTTATGGCTTTACTGATATCTTTACAGGATAGGATCTATCCCATGAGGACCTCCCTTCCATCTTGCATTTAGTTCCCAGAAGCCAATGATAACAGTTTCGAACTAAAACCACAATTCCTCAACACTATCCCAAATTTTCATGGTCTAGAGTCTGAGTATGCATACTTCTTCATAAGAGAATTTGAGGAAGTATACCGTATGATGAGAATACACTAGTTAGGAGATGAAGTGGTTAGGTTGTGTTTTGTCCCTTTCGCCTTAAGGACCTAGCCAAGAAATGGTTATACAGCTTAGCGGTTGATTTTATCACATCTTGAGATGATTTCATCAAGATTTTCTTAAAAAAATTCTACCATATCCATAAGATCGCTCTTATTAGAAAGAATATCATGCAGTTCAAGTAAGAACCTAGTAAACCATTTTGGAGGTACTTTGAACATTTCAAAGACCTCCTTACCTAATGTCCTCATCATGACATAGAAAAGTGATGACAATATCAAATTCTCTATGACGATTTAGACGATCAAATCAAGACCCTCTTAGAAATCATGTGCCAAGAAAATTCTTGTAAATGGATGAAAACTAAGAGTGAGATTTATTTGAGGACCTAGCTGAGAAAACTATCCAATGGGAACCAGCTCCCGAAAAGTCTAAGAACACTAATCCTATCTCTTCAAAAGGAGGTATTAATTTCATAGAATCATCCATAGCTGTCAAAGGTAGAATTGCCAACCTATCGAGAATATTGAAACTTTTCAAGACAAAAGAACCGTTTCCAGTGAACCAAGTCAGCCCTAACCAAACCCCAAATCGGGGCTGCACTTACTATCAAGCTATGAACTATGAATTTAAGGAGTGCCTGATTTTTCATGCTTAACAAATGTTGCTCGAGACCATGAATGTGACCTTTTCAAGGCCTCATAACAATCTATACGCTCAAACGTACAATCCTAGCTGAAGAAATCACCCAAATTTCTCATGAAGCCAAAAACAATTATCACTCAAGGTCAAACCATTCAAACCACTTCCAACCTCAGAATTGTAATCACAATTCTTCTAATCATCAACCTAATCCCAATTATCATCACAATTCTTCTAATCATCAATTCAATTTTCCCAATTATAAACACAATTTTCCCAACCAACCTTCATAATCTTTTTTCTAAGGTCCCCTTGCTGACAAGAAAATGACGAATATGGAATGGAATATAGAAAATTTGATCAAGTCACAAACCTCTTTCATGCAGAACCAAGGACAGTAGTTGAATAACCAATCTCAAACTATATCTAGGTTAGAGGTTCAAATGAGTCAGTTAGCTAGCTCCCTAATATACGCTGTCTAAAAATCACTAAGGACAAGTCATCAGATGCGAACATCACTTCAACGTGAAGGTCGCATTTCAACTAAAATGCGGACCTCGCGTCCAAAGGGAAACACAGACTTCAGATGCGGGTCTGAGTAACTCCGCGTCTGACGCGGGTCTGAGCAACCTCGCATCTTACTTAAAATGTGGGTCTAAATAACTTCACGTCTCATGCGGGTCTGAGCAACCTCGCGTCTCACTTCAAACGCGAGTCTGAGCAAGTCTGAGCAACTCTGCATCCCACTTAAAGTGCGGGTCTGAGCAACTCCGCGTTTTGACTGAGACGTCTATGTCTACAACAAACAACGCAAGGTCCGTGTCCACTACGATACCGCGTTTCTCTTATAACTGACCCATTACTAGGTCAATTAACTCCCCACGCAGTAGGGGAGTCAATCCCAATTATGGAGGGATTATAGGGGACAATTATACCCCCAGACTCCCTAGAAATAGCCTGAGGAGCTATGAAGGAGAAGAGGACTCTTTTAGCAAAGAAGAGAAAGAAACTTTTAAAGATTTAGAGCTGAGAATTCTCAAGTTAAAAGCTTCTTGCTTTTCTCTTGCTTGTTCAAAAGTCCAGAGAGGAGAAAAAAATAATCAGTAGACTCGAAACACTTAGTGTGTTAAAAATAGAGCTTCCTCCTGATTAATCTTTGAGAGCATCCCAAAAAAAAGCTTGTCATTCGGCCGGTCAACGGAGAATAAGAATCACTCTCCATAGCTACATGAAGAACCCAGCCTTAAACAAAGGGGAGAACTAGTTATTCTCCCCTTTTTTGTAATCGGAATTATTCTGTTGTAATTTTTCATCCACTCAAAGAAATTTTACTTCGCATTATTTTTTCGACCAAACAAAAGACAGCAACTCTGCTGGGGACTGATTTCTCAACCTACGAGAACGCCATGGCGCAAGCCAATGTCCAGCTCTTGGCAAAACAATGGAATCCCTTGTCATTGAATTCGACTAAGAAAAGTTTGATGAATTCCTTTTCTCAGGCTCCGTCAGCCCCAAGGTAATGCGACAGTACCGCAAAGTCTCTTCTGGGATCGCTCTCGAATCTCTTCGGAGATTTCACCCAAAGTGGCTCGCACCACTGCTCATAATGCAAGCAATGCCACTTCTAACGAGGTTCTAAAAACCTCCCGTACAACCCACGCAGTCTGCGTCAATGTCCCTCAAGGGACCCACAGGGCTAATGCGTTGGCATATGATCAAAGTGATGGTAAAGACCAGTCTGACCATCACTCTCCTCTCCGAACTCTGCAATTCTAGATTGTCGAGGGTTCTCAACAACCCTTGCGGCTTAATCAGAATGCTGAACATTGACGAAGGTGTCGTACTCGTCGACAACAAATTAAAATTTTTATAGAGGCAATATGTTATGTAGATTTAGAACGTGAGGTTTATACCCACGTTTATTTCAAGCAACGCGTGGACCACGCTTTTGTTTCAAAACGCGAGTCCCACGTTCTTCAATAATGTGAGGTCTGCGTCAAATGCGAAACCCGCATTCCACCTGATTCAAAACGTGAAACCCGCGTTCTGCCAGTTTTGGAACATAACTCTCGCATTTCTGATTAAAAACGTGAGAACCACGTTCAACCTGCTTCAGAACATGACTCCCGCGTTTCTAATTTAAAACACGAGACGCGCATTCTGAGGCAAACTCAGCCAACGCTGGAGATTCATATTTCAACACCATGCGAGGTCCGTGTTTCAACAAAGCAACGCAAGACCCGCATTCAGAATGACATGTCTTCAGGACATATAAAATCAAGAAGCCTTCACTCTCAGGGGTTCGAGGCTAGTTCCTCAGACGTCCCTATGACGGACCTAAGGGACTACCTGATAAGGAAAAGGAGTGTTCATCAAATCACTCCTTAATGTTACTGCGAGCGGCTCATCTCAGCAGTACTTTCTAATTGCCATTGCGGCTTTCAGATAACCAAGCCCTCAGTTTTTAGCTGGTTGTCAGCGGCTTCAAACTCAGCTAAGAGACGACGATCCCGGATGAAGAAATTATTCTTCAACATCGAGCACCTAAAAGTGACTGCAAACATGGTGGTGCCGAGTCCACACCAAGCAAGTTTAAGGGAAGCAACTGGCTGTTAGTTTAGAGGAGTTGGATGTTGATCGATCTCCAAGTTTGAAGGACATTCTTATTGAACCTGAAGCTCCGGTTTTTTCTGAGTCTTAATTTAATGAAGCATCGCTGGTCCAACTACTTTTTCTGGGTACGGCCACAAGGGGTCTACCGACACACTCGGACCCGTACGAGAACGATTGCCTCAGTCAACTACAGTCTGTTGGCCAGGGAAATTGAGGTGAATGATGAGCACTCCGCCATCATTGAATCCCAATCTTCGAAGACAACCGCTTTTGCTAACATGGCGGGAACTCCCGAGGAAGTGGCCAGACAATTCGAAAAGCAGGCCCAAGTACAAAGGGAACAACTCGATATGATTCGAGCTCAGTAATAATCTATCGATGCTGTTAAGCAGATATTGTCACAAATGCTTAAGGAGAAAAAAATCGAACTGTAAAACTCCTTCCAAGAAGTCCAAGGGCAAATAGAAGGAGGGAGAGAGCTCATCTTCTGCAAATGCTGAGAGTGAAGAGCATTCCAACTCTGAGCCACCCAAATCTTCATCTGAAGAGGATGATAACTCAGAAAATGAAAGCAGTTATTCCAAAAAGATGAGTAAATTGGAGCAAGCCTTGAAGCCCTAGCAAACTGAGGTGGTCTTCAAGATGTGGGGACAGTCCGACCCTACCAGGAGAACGGGATACGGCTCCCTACCCTCCCAAGTTCAAGGCACTGACCTTCCATACTTTCGATGGTAAAGGGTCACCGAACTAACACATATACTACTTTAAATTCCAAACTAGGAATGTAGTATCGAATGATGCTATTATGGCTCATTTATTCATTGGCACTCTTAAAGGGGTCACCTTTGAATGGTTCATGAAACTTCCTGCCGGCTGAATCAAGATATGGACCGATCTCGAGAAGTTATTTCTGGCTCATTTCTTTGAGACGGTACAGAAATTTCAGTGCCAACTCTCCTTGCAGCCAAGCAAAAGAAAAGAGAGTCTATCAAAACTTTCATCGAAAGATTTTGGAGCATGGTACTCTGTTGTCTCAGTGGCATGACCCAGTCCATGCTGGTTGAGACATGTCACCATAACTACCCTCCTCGCTCAAATGGGAGTGGTGGAATGTCACACTTGGAAGTAGTTGGTGCTACTGTTGGCCCAGAGGCCCTTCACTCTAGTTTTGATGATTAACTCATGTAGTTATGGTTTACTAATAATCTTGTGATATTTAATTTCAGATATTTGATCAAGATATTAGTAGGTGATTAGCTTCAATAAAGATACTTTGGAGCTTTCACATGGTGATTCAAGAGCTCGAGCGTTAAGATCGCATCTAGTACTCGGTTGGAGTCAAGCTCGTTGGATCGCGTTTGGATCGAGTCGGCTTGGAGACAAGAAGACTTCGGTTTGTGTTTAGTTTAAGATTTTGTTTAGATCTTGTGTAAAGATTAGATAGTGTTGATATGCTCAAGTTCACAATACACACACAAGTTTCAAGTTTCATGTTTTGGTTTTTTAGTTTAACCGATCTTGGTTTTCATGTCAAAAACATAGATATAATATCTTTCATGTATATTGGATTCTATCCATATACAACATGCTTAAAAGTTGTTTCAATATCATGTTTTTACATCTACATGTGTTTTGGAAAAATCGGATTTCCATTTCAAAGTTTGATTTTTGGAAAATACAGTTTTTGGTTTAAAGTAAATTTTCAAGAACACAAAAATGGTTCAAATTGTTTGATATATGTGTTGAATTTTTATCACACATATTTGTATTTCAAAGATATAATAAGAATTGATTTTTGTGAAATTTATGTGTATTTTATGGGATTTTTTGGAAGGCAAATAGACAAGTTTTTAATCCCTAAATATAACCTGGCCTGCCTGCTGCCGGTCGACCGGACGATCGACCGAGGCAAAAGTCGGTCGACCGGTCCGGTCGACCGACGTGCACAGACGTGCACGGCTATTTGGACTGGTGGGCCGGTCGACCGGGCGGTTGACCGTCCAGAGAGTTCTGCTCGGCAGAGAGTTCTGCTCTCTGTATCCAGTTCCGATCGACCAGGAAGTCGACCAGGCAGAGAGCCGTTGCTCTCTGGTTCCAGGCCCGGTCGACCGGGCGGTCGACTGGTGGCACAACGGTCATAAAATGACCGTTGGGCCGGTCGACCGGGCGGTCGACCGGAAGGTCATTTCTGACCTTTCCAGTTGCCAACGGGCAAAATTTTGTGGGGGCTATATATACCCACTCATTTGAGCTGGTTTCTTTAAGATTTTTGAGAGCAAAAATTTTCATCTTCTTAAGTGTTTTAACAGTAAGTTTTAAAAGAGTTTTTGGGTTCAAAAGATCTATCTTCATTTGTTTTAAAGAGTTGGAAAAATCAATGAAAAAGAGAAGTCTTTGGGATTTTGTTTTGTTCTTCATTTCCATTATATTCTAGTTGTTTTCTCAAGTAGTTTTCTTTGTGTTTTTGTATTTCAAACTCTTTGTATTCTCGCACTTGAGCTATCATATCTATCCTATATATTAGGATCTAGTTTTGTGAAAAAGAATTAGTTTGTGGTTTGTTGAAACCACCAAGTGTTGTAAACCCTTATCTTTGCTTGGCTTTGTGCCTTTCCCTCTAAGTGTAGAGGAGGTTGTGCAATTGGGTTTGGTATCCCTCTAAGTGTAGAGGTGATTGAGTTTGTTGGTATCCCTCAAGTGTGAGGTGATCTTTGTTTGGCTAAGTGCCCATCCCTCTAAGTGTAGAGGTGATAGTTGTCGTGCCTTGCCTCTAGTGAGAGGTTGTATTGTTGGAGAGAGGAGTTGTGTACTCCCATATTGTATTTACCCAAATCCTCAGTGGAGGTTCCCTGTGTGGGAAGTCCTGTGTAGACGAGTTAGTAGAAATCCTTCTGTGTGAAGGCGGGGACGTAGAGCTGGGTGCTCGAACCTCGAAACATATCCTTGTGTTTACGTTGATCCACTTTCTCTAACTCTCTCTCTTACATTGTGCATTGTTCATATTGTTCATATCATATACATGCTTGGTTTGATTGTGTGCCCATACTTGTGTTTAACCAAGAGAGCTTCATATAGCACCTCAACTCTTATTTAGAGGAGATAGTCCAGAGCCCTTCACGGGGAATTCGGCTACACTCTTTGGTTACACTAAGTGTGTTGCATTTAATTTTTAATTTCGCATTATTTGTCATTAGATTAGCCTTATACCTATTCACCCCCCTCTAGATGTATTTCAACTACAAGGCGAACAGGCGGAAGAAATTATCGCCCGGGTCAGTGCTGAAGAAAAGACAGCAAACCAAGACCCGACAAACCAACGCGGCGAGTCCCAAAGTTGTCTTCTCAACCAAGGAGAAAAGATACTCTGGCAACAGAGGTCAAGTCACCTTTGAAGACCCAGTCAGTCCAAGGGGGTATGCCTCCCGGCCAAGCACGTGCCAATAAACTATACTCCTTCAAGGATGAGCACGTGGTCTCTTGTTTAAGTTACTCCAAAAGTGTAACAAACTCAAATTGCCAGAGATCAGACATCTTGAAGAGGTAGGGAAGACTGATGATCCCAGCTACTGCTTATATTACAGGATGTTGGGACACCCTACCAAGAGTTGCTACATCTTCAAAGATGTTCTTCAGACTCTGATCGATGCGAAGGTACTTAAGCTCCATCCAGAGTAGAAAAAGGTGACTGCTAACATGACGGTTACATCTTCTATTCAATTTGATCGGGATCTCCCGCCAGCACCCACCAGAGTGGTTCCCATCCTGAAAGGGGAACTAAGAGTGGTCAATATTGATTCTCATAACCAGAAATTGAAAGGTCTTATCCATATTCCTACTCCTGGAGGAGAGACAATGTGGGTTTATCCTGACATTATTGAGAGCCAGCAATGGACGATTGTCACAAGCAGGAAATCTAAAGGCAAGGCCAAAATATTCTCCAGCAATGTAGTGGGTATCTCTACAAGAGAAATCAAAGAAGATACCACCTCCCTTACTAGTTCAGGAGACGAGGAGTCTGCCTTTGCTGCTGACACAGGCGCACCTCCCACATTGAAGACTCGGTCCAACAAGCAATACTTGAAACAGTATGGTGACCCAATAGTAGACTCCCCCTAGCTAGCTGAGGAGGCAATTGAACAGTCCATGAGGCCATTCGTGAAAAAATATAGAGCTTCGGTATGTCAAAGCTCTTCAGAAAGGCGGTGTGGGACCATCAACTCCCTTCCATTTTGAGTCATGGTTCAACAAGCCAACATCTCTGCTCGAATCACTCTTTATGAGCTCTTGAGGCTTTCCAAGTCTACAAGAGATGCCTTAAGAGAAGCGTTAGCAGATGCATTGATTTTCATGACCCATATTTCTGCTATATGTGTAGAGGAAGACGACAACCATTGCTACCACATCTCAAAGCAGTTTTCCTGCATCACTTTCACCCCAGAAGACATGCAAGTTAAAGGGAAACATGATATGTCCCTGTATTATACAGGGTATATTGGATCATCTGAAGTGAGTCATATTCTGGTTAATCTGAGATCCGCATTGACATTCTGTCCTGCAGGGTCATGCAGCATTTGGGGATCCCCACCCACCAGTTAAGCGCCACTCAGACAGCCATTTATAGCTTCAATGCCAATGGTACACACCCAATGGGGAAAATCAAACTCAGGTGCCAAATTGGCGACCTGAAATTCGAGGTGACATGTTACGTCATTGACGCCGATACTTCGAACAACCTACTGCTGGGACGACCTTGGATTCATTGCAACTCCATCCATCCACTCTTCATCAAGTAATAAAATACGTTGATGAAGATGAAAAAGTGAGAACATTGATTGCCAAAAAACATCCTTTTCAAGAGAGTCTACTTTACTGATTTCTTTCTCTATCAGGATCTCTTGAGACTGATGAGAATTCACACCCGAAAGAAATTGACTCTGATAACGAAGCAGATAGGAGCCAGAAGAAGACGAGTATCTCTGGGAAATAAATCCCCATGTAACGAGCATTTATAAGCTCAATTTCAATACCACCGCCAATGTTGAAGGCGAGTGGTTTATCAATGAAAATCTAGATTTGCTTACTTTTTGTATTTGCCTCCGATTCTGTACCGTGAGACACCAGTACTGATGTAGACGATGAGTCTTGGTTAGCAATGAATGCACTGACATCATTGTGTGCACCAAAAAAGTCATCCCTTATGGTATGCGAAAAGATCGGAGACGCACACGACGCTTTCTTTGAAGTACCGGCCAAGCGAAAAGGTTAAAAACCAATTCTATTTGGAAGAATCGAGTCTGAGCTCATAGCTTGTGAAAACTCAGGGGTGGGTCTGAGTCTCCACAAATTTTCTATTATGGACAAAAGTCACGTCACATGATGGAAAGAATAGGGTATGATCTTACCAAAGGATCGGGCCTTAATTTCGGCAAAGACAAGCAAGCACTACTTCATTCATTTGTACCGAAAGGTAAAGATACCGATTACTATCATAAGACCCGAAGAAGACTCGGTTATGTATCTACACCAGTCTCGTTAGATTTCGAGTCGGAAGAAAAAGTCTATCATGATAGTTCATCAATAACATTGTCGTGTGACTCAGATATTAGCGTCGGCAATATCTTCGAAAGTCTCTCAGTGAACATGATATTATCCAGCCATTTAGAAGATGACAGAGAAGATACTTTTAAATCTGAAGAATTAGTCCAGTCGAACTCGGATTCATGAATTAAACACTTAAATACTCTTTGGGATATACACTTTGAACAGCATGAACCACACACTGAGGATAAAGTGACTTAGATAAATCTTAGAATAAGGCTAAGGCTAAGCCCAAGCCCATTTTCATAAGTGAGAGCTTGTCACCTTCTGAGAAAGAAGACTTGATACATCTCATACGACAGTATAAAAATATCTTCGCTTGAAATTATGAGGACATGCCCGGGATCGATCCCCAAATTTCTATGCATCGTCTCAACATCAACCTAGACGCCAAGCTAGTCAAACAACAACAATGATGATTCGCCCTGAGATCATGAAAGCAATTAAATCAGAAGTCAAGAAGCTCATAGACTCTAGTTTTGTCAAGAAAGAGCAACAACCTGATTAGGTGGCCAACATAGTTCCTATTCTCAAGAAGATTGGAAAGATTCAGATTTGCATCGACCACCGTGATCTAAATGTCGCTTGTCCAAAAGACGAATTTTCTCTCCCGATCACGGATGTTATGATTGATAATACGTGTGGTTTTGAGAGGATGTCTTTTATGGATGACTTTTTAGGGTATAATTAAATAAAGATGTACCCTGATGATGAAAAATACACATCTTTCAGGATGCCTTTGGGAGTATACTGATACACAATAATGCCCTTTGTCTTGATGAACGCTGGTGTAACCTATCAACGCGTCATGAATGCGATCTTTCATGAGCATTGAAAAACACCTAGAGGGGGGGTGAATAGGTGTAAGTGCTAATCTAGAACTAAATGCAATACTATGTGCGCTAAATGCGGAAGCTAATGCAAATCTTGCAACACACTTAGTACAATCAACAAGTGTAGCCGAATTCCCCGTGAAGGGCTCTAGACTAACTCCTCTTGATTCCCCTTTAATGGGTTGAGGTGCTATGTGAAGCTCTTGTTGATTAGGTACAAGTGAGGCACACACACAATCAAGCCAAGCATATAAGAATGAATAGCAATATGAAATAATGCAAGGCAATATGAATTATGCTCAACACACGCAAATATGATATGAAATGAAGTATGATGCTTTGCACAATTATAAGAGAGAGAGTTAGAGAGACAATGGATCAATCGCTGTAACGCCCCGATCCCACGGATACGGAGACGTCACTGCGACGTATATACGTAGGTCAGAAAATGCCTCCACTCATATACGCTAAGCAATAAGTACAACAAGAATCAGAGTACACGACAAAGCGTGATATCCATACATATGCCAACATAAAAGTACAAGTACAAGTCATCACAAAATATGATAAAATATTACACATTACATGTATCTTTTATCACAACCAAGTTCAAAAAGCAAAAGATACAATATAAACACAAAATGCTCACGAGTAGGATGAAGATCTCGTGAGTCAAAAAGAGAGATCTGGCACAAAGACTGGAGCTAATCGGCCTGCTCACTAAAGAAAGCTCGATCTTCTGTGGATGGCTCCACTTCGATCCAAGCTTCGGAACCTGAACATACAAATCCAAGGGAGTCAGGACCTCCCAACAATGAACAGGCTACAGCCAAATGGCTAGGAGAACAAGAATATGAGAGTTAGAACAGTATAATGAATACCAATCAACAAGTAATGGAAGCATAAAGAGTAAAAGTCAGAATACAATAAATCCACAGTTAGAGTCTATTATTATTATTACTTGTCTCACTGTGATATCTAGCTATGTGACCCAGCGTCCCAGCACACATAGATCCATATCCTAGTAAAGCAAGGTTGTTATTGGAAACCAGCGGTTGTATCGACGAACTATGTTTACAGTGGATCCCGTACATGCCCGGGATAACGGTCCAGGATTGCTCCGTTGCTTGGTGACGGAAGCCAGCCGCTAGGCTAACAGGAGGGACTTATGTATGCCCTTTATCATGATAGTATTCAGGAAGAGGGAGCAAGCACTCCCCTCGGTCCCCTGGTGGCCCACAGGTCAGACCGGAACATGAGTTGTACAACATTCCTAAAACCACTGTAAACACGAACACATATCGATATCCGCATGTTTTCCCCCGACCCAATATAAGTTGGTCCATTTTATACAAAAGTCAAGTGTATCATGCTTGGTTCAAGTGATGGCATGATAAGTGGTGATATCCATTCATTAACAAGTTATGGAATGAGACTACACAATAATAAGTCATGAAGTAACAAGAAGAAATGTCCATCAAGTAACATGTCATGAGGTATCAGTTATGAAGCATAAACAAGGATAATATACTACATATGTATCAAGGGTACGATCCAAATTCAGAAAAGAAATCAACTATAACAAACAGCCTAAATTAGTCGACTAGGTGGAAGGGTTAGTCGACTAATAGGGGTTTCTAGTCGACTAACAGTCTGGATTAGTCGACTAGAACTGGGTTCCAGAGAGTTGGATTCTGGTTTCAGGAAAAGTTAGTCGACTAGGTGGAAGGGTTAGTCGACTAACAATGATTATAAGTCGACCAACAGATACTTAAGTCGACTAAGTCTGTGATACAGAGAGTTGAGTTTCTGATTCAGGAAAAGTTAGTCGACTAGGGTGGAAAGTGTAGTCGACTAACAAAGATTTCTAGTCGACTAATAGATAGGCTAAGTCGACTAAAACTGTGTTCCAGAAAAGGTTACGTTTCAACACAGATAGGTTAGTCGACTAATACCTAGGTCAAGTCGACTAATCGTCTAGAAACAGAATACAGAACATATTTTCTGATGGTTGTGTTTGATGGTCTAAAAACATGTTTTTGATGACATATGTATACAAGATAGGAAGATACAAGTATATTAGGAATTGATCAAGTCTTGGTGAGTAAAAATACTCACTTTGAACGGTTAAATCGAGGCTTTACGAGTTCCGAGAAGATCGTAGTCGACGATATCACCAACTTGATCCTTGGCGATATTGCGGACGATCCCAATCCAAGGAAGTGGTGGTTGCTTGAGATGGAGAAGGTGACCTAGGTGATGTTTTGGAGTTAGGGTTTGAGTTGAGATGAAGGAGGATTTGGTGAGGGTGAAGGTTTCTCTTGGTGGAAGGAAGTAAAAAAGAAAAGAAGTGTAAAGGAAATGTTTAAATAGGTTTTTGATTTTGTAAAGGAGATGAAATTTATGTAGAAGAGAGGGGGCTTTGTGTAAATAGGGGAGGGGATGAGTGTCCCTCTTCTTGGCCACTTGGCCGGCCATGGGAGAGAGAGAGAGAGAGAGACATTAAATGAGGGGGTTGGTGGAAGTGAGTGAAGGTGAAATTTTGGGAAAAGATTGGAATTTTGGGAAAATAGAAAAACTTGTGGTTGTGGAGGAAGGAAGGAAATTAAGAAAAAGGAAAAAGGAAAGGAAATTATAAATGAAAATATTTTCTCTTGGATTTAAAAATAGAAAATATTGAAAACATGGATTCCCGGGTTTAAGTCGAGGATACGGAAAACATTTCGGAAAATACCGAAATCGTCCGAAATTCAAGTATCTCAGAACGACTCGTAAATTTTACCAAAAATCAAGAATAATATATGAAGACTCATAGTGAAATCCGTTTAAAGAAATACTTTATGGTTTTAAAACTAAAAATCCCGGAATCAGTTATCTACCGACTCCGTTGGAATTTTCATAAATTCATAAAATTCTCAGAAAAAGTATTTAGATAGAAAATATGATTCTAAGAAATAAAGTCTAAAGGACCTTCTAGAAATTCCTAACTGTTTGTGAATTAAAAATCCGAGAATCGATCAGCGGCACTGGTCGACGCCGGTGTTGAAAATATTTAATTAAATTCAGGAAAATTCCAGAAAATCATAGAAAATATATAATATTGGAAAATGATTTTTAAAACTGAAATCGGTCAAATACAGGAAGTAAATCAAAAAAAATACGATCGAAAAACAGAATAGGCAACTAAGTACGTATTCCGGGAACGGGGTATTACAATCCATCCACCTTACAAAAATTTCGTCCTCGAAATTTCATAAAGTGAAAGGTAACAGCAAAGAAGGTTAACAGGAAGTGAAAGGCAGCAATAAAGAAGGATGAGAAGAAAGAGTTTTACCAATCAAGAAGTGAAGAGTTGAGGGTAACGCTCACGGATAACATCCTCTCGTTCCCACGTGGCCTCTCCTGGTGCATGTCTGTTCCAAGACACCAACACTAATGGTATTGCCTTATTCTTCAATGTCTTAACACTCTTATCCAAGATGGCCATCGGTTGCTCTTGATATGACAAATCCGGTTGTAGTTCCAGTTCGGAGTGATCCAGGATATGACTATCATCCTTCACATACTTCCTCAGCTGAGATACGTGGAATACATTGTGAACTCCGTCCAAAGATGGCGGTAACGCCAACCTGTAAGACACATCTCCCACTCGGTCCAAGATCTCGAATGGGCCGATATACCTCGGACTAAGCTTTCCATGAGTACCGAACCGGATTACTCCCTTTGTAGGTGATATCTTCAAAAACACATGATCCCCTGTCTGGAATTCCAATGGCCTTCTCAGTGCGTCTGCCCAACTCTTCTGCCGACTCTGTGCTGCCCTGAGGTGATCTCTGATAATCCTGACTTTATCTGTTGTCTGAATCAGGATCTCTGGTCCCAAAAGTCTCCTCTCACCGACTTCATCCCAACAAATCGGTGACCTACACTTCCTACCATACAATGCTTCAAAAGGTGCCATCTTGATACTTGCCTGATAGCTGTTATTATAAGAAAATTCAGCCAAGTGAAGATGGTCTTCCCATGATCCCTGGAATTCAATCATGCAGGCCCGCAACATATCTTCAAGAATCTGGATAGTCCTTTCAGATTGTCCGTCTGTCTGAGGATGATATGAAGTACTGAATTTCAGACGAGTCCCTAGACTTTCTTGGAGGCTTTCCCAGAAATGAGATCTGAATCTGGTGTCTCTGTCTGATACAATACTAACTGGAACTCCATGCAGACGAACTATCTCCTTCAAGTACTTGTCTGCCAGAACCTCTGTTGTCTGACCTACCCTGAATGGTATGAAGTGAGCTGATTTGGTGAGGCGATCAATGATTACCCACACAGCATTATTACCTTTAGGACTGCGAGGCAATGCCGTGACAAAATCCATGGTGATGTGCTCCCACTTCCACTCAGGTATCGGTAAAGGTTGTAGAAGTCCAGCTGTCCTCTGATGCTCTATCTTTATCTGCTGACAAACCAAGCACTTGGCAACATACTGGGCTATCTCCCTCTTCATAGCATTCCACCAAAACTGCTTCTTCAAGTCTTGATACATCTTGTTTCCCCTGGGTGTATGGAATAGGCTGAACTGTGTGCTTCTGCTAGAATCTTCTGTCGAACTTCTCCTTGGGGAACACAAAGTCTGCTACCAAAATATAGTGCACCATCTGGATGAATACAGATATCAGTCCTCAATCCAGCCTCTACCTGAGCTCGGAATATCTGTAATCTGGGGTCTTCCTTTTGAGCTTCCTTGATCTCATTTATCAATGTTGACTGAATTTGCAAGGTCATGAACTGTCCTGCCTTATCAACTCCTTGTACCAACATCAAGTCCAATCTGATGATGTCTTGAATCAACTCCTTCTGCTGAGTAAGTTGGATAAGCACTCTATTCTCTGGCTTCCTGCTCAGTGCATCCGGTACTGTATTGACCTTGCCTGGATGATATTGCAAGTCAATATCATAGTCCGCCATCAACTCCAACCACCGCCTCTGCCTCATGTTCAACTCCTTCTGTGAGAAAATATACTTGAGGCTCTTGTGATCCGTGTATATCAACACTTTGTCTCCCAGAAGATAATGCCTCCAGATCTTCAAGGCAAAAATAACAGCTGCTAGCTCCAAGTCATGAGTTGGGTAATTCCGCTCATGGGTCTTCAGTTGCCTGGATGCATAAGCTATGACATGATCATGTTGCATAAGTACACATCCCAGGCCTTTTCCTGATGCATCACTGAATATGACCATCCCTCCTCTTCCTGAGGGAGTCCTCAAGATAGGAGCTGAAATGAGCCTCTGCTTCAGTTGCTCAAAAGCTGCAGTACATTCTTCTGTCCATGTGTACCTTTCTCCTTTCCGAGTGAGCTGGGTTAACGGAGCTGCAATCCTAGAGAAATCTTGGACAAAGCGTCGGTAATATCCGGCTAGTCCCAGAAAACTCTTAATCTCAGTCACCGTCCTCGGAATTGGCCAATCTCTCACCGCCTGGACTTTGCTGGGGTCAACTGAAATCCCTTCTGCTGAAACTATGTGTCCAAGGAAGGCTATACTGTCCAACCAAAAGTCACACTTGCTCCTCTTAGCATGAAGCTGCTCCTGCTGGAGAGTCTGCAATACAATCCTCAAGTGTTCTGCATGCTCCCTGTTGCTCTTTGAATAGATCAAGATGTCATCTATAAAAACAACTACAAACTGATCCAAATAGGGCGAGAACACTCTGTTCATCAAATCCATGAAGACTGAAGGGGCATTGGTGACTCCGAAAGGCATAACTAGAAACTCATAGTGGCCATAACGGGTCCTGAATGCCGTCTTCGGAATATCCTCCTTCCTCACCCTTAGCTGATGGTAACCCGACTGTAAATCTAGTTTAGAGAATACTCGGGCTCCATGAAGCTGGTCAAACAGATCATCAATCCTTGGTAAGGGGTACTTGTTCTTAATGGTAACTTTGTTCAATTCTCTATAATTAATACAAAGCCTTTTACCACCATCCTTCTTGTTTGCCAATAATACTGGAGCTCCCCATGGTGAAGTACTTGGCCGAATCAATCCCTTATCAGAGTATTCCTGCAGCTGCTTCTTTAGAATCTCCAACTCCGTCGGTGCTATCCTTTACGGAGCCTTGGATATAGGAGCTGTTCCAGGCACAGTCTCAATAGAGAACTCAATCATCCTTTCAGGTGGCAGTCCTGAGATCTCAGCAAACACTCCTGGAAATTCATCCCACACCGGTATTCCCTTCTGAACCTCCGAAGTAGCCAACCGAGTCTTTCTCTTAGTAGACTTCACTTCTCCACAAAATTGGAACTCCGGTTGAAGAGGGATCCTGAAAATAATCTTCTTCTCCCTACAGTCAATAACTGCATAATATTGACTGAGCCAGGTCATGCCTAAGATTACGTCGTACCCCTTGGTGTCTAGTACGAGCATATCTATGGCCAAGGTCTTATCACAAAGTTCTACTGGACAGTCAGCACAAACTCTAGAAGATATGACTACTCAATTCCCTGTACTAATCTCCCATTTGTGGTCTAAAGATCTAACAGGTATGGAATGCAATGCCACAAAATGATCTGAGATAAAATAATGTGAAGCACCTGAATCGAAGAGGGCTAAAACAGGTTTAGAATGCACCCTGATATTACCTGTTATCACCTCCTCAGAAGTCTCAGCCTCTACTTCTGTCAAATTGAAGGCTTGACCCCTTCCACGCCCTGCAGCAGTCCTAGCTCCTCTCTGGACTGGGCGAATAGCTTGCTGTGGAGGAGGGGGAGGAACTCTCCTGATCATCGGTCCTTGATTCCTCTGTCCCGGTGGCCCTGGAAGTGCTCTCTGTCCATTCGGTCCCTGCAGTGCTGGTAAAGCTTGGCCGGCTATCCCCATTCTCCTGTGTGGACAGGCTTCTATGGAATGGTCTCGGGAACCACACACCAAGCATAACCCATTTGCCCTACGGCAATTCTGTCGAATGTGGCCTGGTTTCTGACAATAACTGCAGAAGGAAAATGGTTGGGCCGTCTGGTAAGGAGCTGGTCTGAATGGTTGCCTCACAGTCTGAACCTTTGCTGCTCTGTAAGGGCCTCCTCTTCCCATTGGCGCAAATGGCCTCTTCATGGCCTGGTTCCTCATCTGGTTCTCTTGCTTCTTCTCTAGCCCACGCTCCACCTCTCGAGCTATGGTGAGAACTTCTGAATAAGTCTTCAGCTGCTGGGGCATTAAGAAAACTTGGATGTCCATCTGCAAGCCCTGCTGAAACCTACTAGCCCGCTTCTCCTCATCAGTTACCATGTACGGAGCAAAGCGGCTAAGTCTGAGAAATTCCGCGGCATACTCATCCACGGATCTATTCCCTTGCTGAAGTCTGATGAACTGCTCTTCCATGTCCTTCTGAGCAGTGGCAGGGAAGAATCTGCTATAAAAGCTCTTGGAGAACGTGTCCCAGGTGACAGGCTTCTCCAATCTGGCCTCCTCAGCTAGCCACCAAGTTCTGGCTATATCCTTCAATTGAATCTTAGCAACCTCCACTTGATTCTCCTTTGGAACTCGAGTTGCATTCAATAAGTCTGTGGTGTCTGTCAGCCATTGCTCAGCATCCAGGGGTTTCTCTTCACCCGTGAATATGGCCGGTTGCAGCCGTCTGAAGTCTGAAACATTTCCCGGCCTCTGTTCCTTTGGAGCTGCTAATTCTTGCCGGAGGAGTTCCGTCTGTTGCTGCTGGTTCTCCATCATCGTCTGAATGACCCTCAGAATGTCCACATTCTCTCCCGCTGGTCCATTCGATGCTTGTCCGGAATGGTTTCGTCCCGTCCTTCTCTCCATACCGAATTGGGATAAGATAACTGTAATTTGGAAACAAATGGAAGGAGTTTAGGACACAAGGAAAGGAATCAAGAAGGGATCAAGAAGGACTAGATAACTTTGTACATTGTAGTTGGCAATAGCAAATTACTGGAATTTGCTGCTTGATTGTACTATAGGTGTGAGAGCCTAGGCTCTGATACCAACCTGTAACGCCCCGATCTCACGGATACGGAGACGTCACTGCGACGTATATACGTAGGTCAGAAAATGCCTCCACGCATATACGCTAAGCAATAAGTACAACAAGAATCAGAGTACACGACAAAGCGTGATATCCATACATATGCCAACATAAAAGTACAAGTACAAGTCATCACAAAATATGATAAAATATTACACATTACATGTATCTTTTATCACAACCAAGTTCAAAAAGCAAAAGATACAATATAAACACAAAATGCTCACGAGTAGGATGAAGATCTCGTGAGTCAAAAAGAGAGATCTGGCACAAAGACTGGAGCTAATCGGCCTGCTCACTAAAGAAAGCTCGATCTTCTGTGGATGGCTCCACTTCGATCCAAGCTTCGGAACCTGAACATACAAATCCAAGGGAGTCAGGACCTCCCAACAATGAACAGGCTACAGCCAAATGGCTAGGAGAACAAGAATATGAGAGTTAGAACAGTATAATGAATACCAATCAACAAGTAATGGAAGCATAAAGAGTAAAAGTCAGAATACAATAAATCCACAGTTAGAGTCTATTATTATTATTACTTGTCTCACTGTGATATCTAGCTATGTGACCCAGCGTCCCAGCGCACATAGATCCATATCCTAGTAAAGCAAGGTTGTTATTGGAAACCAGCGGTTGTATCGACGAACTATGTTTACAGTGGATCCCGTACATGCCCGGGATAACGGTCCAGGATTGTTCCGTTGCTTGGTGACGGAAGCCAGCCGCTAGGCTAACAGGAGGGACTTATATATGCCCTTTATCATGATAGTATTCAGGAAGAGGGAGCAAGCACTCCCCTCGGTCCCCTGGTGGCCCACAGGTCAGACCGGAACATGAGTTGCACAACATTCCTAAAACCACTGTAAACACTAACACATATCGATATCCGCATGTTTTCCCCCGACCCAATATAAGTTGGTCCATTTTATACAAAAGTCAAGTGTATCATGCTTGGTTCAAGTGATGGCATGATAAGTGGTGATATCCATTCATTAACAAGTTATGGAATGAGACTACACAATAATAAGTCATGAAGTAACAAGAAGAAATGTCCATCAAGTAACATGTCATGAGGTATCAGTTATGAAGCATAAACAAGGATAATATACTACATATGTATCAAGGGTACGATCCAAATTCAGAAAAGAAATCAACTATAACAAACAGCCTAAATTAGTCGACTAGGTGGAATGGTTAGTCGACTAATAGGGGTTTCTAGTCGACTAACAGTCTGGATTAGTCGACTAGAACTGGGTTCCAGAGAGTTGGATTCTGGTTTCAGGAAAAGTTAGTCGACTAGGTGGAAGGGTTAGTCGACTAACAATGATTATAAGTCGACCAACAGATACTTAAGTCGACTAAGTCTGTGATACAGAGAGTTGAGTTTCTGATTCAGGAAAAGTTAGTCGACTAGGGTGAAAAGTGTAGTCGACTAACAAAGATTTCTAGTCGACTAATAGATAGGCTAAGTCGACTAAAACTGTGTTCCAGAAAAGGTTACGTTTCAACACAGATGGGTTAGTCGACTAATACCTAGGTCAAGTCGACTAATCGTCTAGAAACAGAATACAGAACAGATTTTCTGATGGTTGTGTTTGATGGTCTAAAAACATGTTTTTGATGACATATGTATACAAGATAGGAAGATACAAGTATATTAGGAATTGATCAAGTCTTGGTGAGTAAAAATACTCACTTTGAACGGTTAAATCGAGGCTTTACGAGTTCCGAGAAGATCGTAGTCGACGATATCACCAACTTGATCCTTGGCGATATTGCGGACGATCCCAATCCAAGGAAGTGGTGGTTGCTTGAGATGGAGAAGGTGACCTAGGTGATGTTTTGGAGTTAGGGTTTGAGTTGAGATGAAGGAGGATTTGGTGAGGGTGAAGGTTTCTCTTGGTGGAAGGAAGTAAAAAAGAAAAGAAGTGTAAAGGAAATGTTTAAATAGGTTTTTGATTTTGTAAAGGAGATGAAATTTATGTAGAAGAGAGGGGGCTTTGTGTAAATAGGGGAGGGGATGAGTGTCCCTCTTCTTGGCCACTTGGCCGGCCATGGGAGAGAGAGAGAGAGAGACATTAAATGAGGGGGTTGGTGGAAGTGAGTGGAGGTGAAATTTTGGGAAAAGATTGGAATTTTGGGAAAATAGAAAAACTTGTGGTTGTTGGAGGAAGGAAGGAAATTAAGAAAAAGGAAAAAGGAAAGGAAATTATAAATGAAAATATTTTCTCTTGGATTTAAAAATAGAAAATATTGAAAACATGGATTCCCGGGTTTAAGTCGAGGATACGGAAAACATTTCGGAAAATACCGAAATCGTCCGAAATTCAAGTATCTCGGAACGACTCATAAATTTTACCAAAAATCAAGAATAATATATGAAGACTCATAGTGAAATCCGTTTGAAGAAATACTTTATGGTTTTAAAACTAAAAATCCCGGAATCAGTTATCTACCGACTCCGTTGGAATTTTCATAAATTCATAAAATTCTCAGAAAAAGTATTTAGATAGAAAATATGATTCTAAGAAATAAAGTCTAAAGGACCTTCTAGATATTCCTAACTGTTTGTGAATTAAAAATCCGAGAATCGATCAGCGGCACTGGTCGACGCCGGTGTTGAAAATATTTAATTAAATTCAGGAAAATTCCAGAAAATCATAGAAAATATATAATATTGGAAAATGATTTTTAAAACTGAAATCGGTCAAATACAGGAAGTAAATCAAAAAAAATACGATCGAAAAACAGAATACGCAACTAAGTACGTATTCCGGGAACGGGGTATTACAATCGCAAAGACCAAGATTTGTTTCGAGGTTCGAGCACCTTGCTCTACATCCCCGCCTACACCACCGTGTAGGATTTCCAATCCACTATCTCCCACCGAGGGAACCTCTACCGAAGAGGATTTGTTACAACACTTAGGAGTACCAAACTCCTCTCTCAAACAACCACCTCACAACCGAGGGGTAGGCCCGTAGCCAATACAACAACCAACACCTCTACCGAAGAGGGTTTACAACCAAACTCCACCTCTCACTAGAGGGAGCAAACCAATCACCCGATCACCTCTACCTAAGAGGGATACAACAAGAATAAGGGTGTGCAACAAGTGGTTCCAAAAGACCACAAACAATCTCTCTTTCTTTTTCTCTTTTCTTTTCCACAAAAATAAGATCCTAAATAGATTAGGATAGGTGATAGCTCAAGTGTGGAAAACTAGGTGTTTGGAAAACAAGCAACAAAGAAAAACACTTGGGAAAATTCTTGCAAAAGATATAGAATGAAAAACCAAGACAAATCTCCCAAAATATTCTTTTCTTTGATTTTTCCAAAAACCTAAAACAATAAAGATTAAATCTTTTTGGCACTTAAACTCTTTTAAAAACTTGTTTAAACACTAGAGAAACACAGAAATTTTTCTCCTTGAAAACCTTGGCCAAAATCCCAAAGAGATGGGGTTTATATAGGCCAAAACAGAAACTAGCCGTTAGAGCTGAGCTGGCAGCTCTGACAGGCAGCGGTCGACCGGCCCGGTCGACCGCCAACGGTCAGAAATATGACCGTTGGGCAACTGCGGTCGACCGGCCCGGTCGACCCAGAAAAACAGATAGCAGAGCTCTCATCCCGGTCAACCGGCCCGGTCGACAGAGACTCCAAACGTGCACAGATCTGTGCACGTCCGGTCGACCGGCCTGGTCGACCGGACATCAGCCAAGTCGACTAATAACCTGGCTTAGTCGACTGGTTGAGTCTGGAACTGAAAACTGGGTAAGAAAACTTGGGAAAAATATTTTATAAAAATATTTTAATACTTCTAAAAATCACCAAAAATATTTTATCATTTTATATCAAAACTCAAACAAGTGATAAAAGTTTTAAGACATGTATCAACATATTCAATTTATTTTTGTGTCTTGCCAATTTTATCAAAAACCAAAACTTGTATTTTCCAAACTTGATTTTTCAACACATGAATAGGGATATCAAATTAAGTTTGTTTAGCAAGTTAAACCATGTATGTTTATCTAGAACATATCTAATATACATAGAAATAAAGTAAACTTATTTTGATCTACTATTCATGAAAACCAAATCCAAAACACAAAAACGTGTGTGTTTGTGCACTTGAGCATATCAACTATACTAAGCTTTACAAATGGATCTAAAACACACTATCTAAACTATGGATACCTAAGTCTTCGTGTCATCAAGAAGACTTGCTCCAAAACTCCATCCATGGGCTAGGCAAAGTGTGATCTTGAAGCTTTGGCCCTGGAATCATTATGAATAGCTTATAAACTCCTTGTTGAAGCTAATCACCAACTAATATCTTGGTTAATGATCTGAAACTTAAACAACACAAGATAATTAGTAAACATAACTACATGAGTTAATCATCATCAAAACTAGGGTGGAAGGCCTTTGGGCCAACAATCTCCCCCTTTTTGATGATGACAAAACTCATGGAGTTATATATGCATGGATTAAAGTTAAGCTTCAATGAAGCTCCCCCTTAACTCATGCATAGACAAATAAACATAATAATATGCAATGAATATTAAACATGAATGCATAAATATGCATAAACAATAAAGGTTCTAGATACCAATGAAATATTCAAAACAAAGCATGCTCTAGATACCAATTAACAAATAAACATTTTCTAAGTGCTCTAGATACCAATTCTAGATACCAATTAACATACATTAAACTATATTAAACTTAATATATGCAAAAACATAACTATGCATATATAAATCTCAAACAAACTCA
Source organism: Agave tequilana (assembly GCA_038442645.1). NCBI lineage: Eukaryota > Viridiplantae > Streptophyta > Magnoliopsida > Asparagales > Asparagaceae > Agave > Agave tequilana. Next base: position 81,706 of record JAVJIF010002310.1, read on the forward strand.
AAATCTTTCTCCCCCTTTTTGTCAATCATCAACAAAAGGGTAAACAATCAAAACAATACAAACAATGGTCTCCCCTTTTTTGTCTAAAACAAAAACAAAGACAAAGTCAATAAGGGGTAACTACAAACATGATATCAATTAAAAATATGTCAATGAAGCATCTTGATACCAAATGAAAATAAACAAAGATTAATAAATGTTATATGCTATATACATTCATGAAGAGGAAGACGCTAAGTTAGCTTCCCTACACATATGCATTACATGAAAGATGGATGTTAAGCCCTAATTCACATAACACACATTATGTAATGAATAAGAGGAGATGTGAAGCTCCCCTTACACACGTGTACCACATAAAGAAAAGATGTTAAGCTTTTCAATACACAATACACTCAACTTGAATCTATATGTGGGAGAGATGTTAAGCTATCCTTGCATATAAGAAATTTAAATCTAAACTTTTGTAATTATTCTTTAAATAAAATTTTAGATACCAATTGAAAAAAAAATTTTTAGATACCAATTCAAATTAGACATAATAAATCTTGAATGTCTAAACACAAATTTTGATACCAATTGTAAATGTTTTACCAATAGAAAAGATTTTACATAGAAACATTGATACCAATTGTAAGAATTATTCATTTTAAACATATGATACCAAATTCTAATTTTCAATCATAAAGTATGGGAGTATAAATACCAATTGAAAGACAAAATCAAATTTTCTCCCCCTTTATGAAATACAACCTAAAATAATGCATAGCCTTGATATCAATTTAAAAGTAATCAATTGAAACAAAATTGAAACTCAAGCACTAGCATAAACATAAACATATATATGTATGGAAAATAAATACCAATTGAAATTGATATTCTTGGAATTGAAAGCATACATACATATAAAACATATATGAGTATACAAGAAGATCAAAATGATACCAATTGAAAGAGTTCAATGATACCAATTGACATAACAATAAGTTCAAGTGTATACATCATATTACCAATCCACCCATCTCATGCACAAGTTTAAAAGGATTTTCAATATAACCATACAAGGCATGGACTCCCATCCAACCTCCCGTTGATGGTAGGAGTTTTCAAAAATAGATTTGAAAATAAGCTTAGTTTGAAAAATTTTACCAAAATGAAGAATACCGTAGCTAATTAAATGGAAAGTTTTGTTAACTAGTACGAAATCCTTCAAGCAAGGAATAAAATAGAATAATTTTCATAAAACACATGTAAATCACATAGTACTTGAAAACACTCAATATTCAATAAAGTTCATACATGCTCATGAAAAACATACTCATGAGAAATATTTTTAAAGATGATGAGTGTACAAGAAATGTGTGACATGGCATTATGAAATTTCCAATTAAGCTCAATTATTCCTTTAAAACATTGAAAACATGAAAACATAAAAATCATCTAAACTATTTAATCTTCAAGGCATACGTATGTCTTATACAAACTAAAGTATACATACATATCCAAAATTCAAACGAGTCCACAAAATATATGCATTAAGGCACGTGGCTCAAAAGGATAAACATGTATATCTAAAAGTTTAGACAAGATAGACATACACATGAAGTTAAACAATTAAACACAAACATGAAGCATGAATAACTAAATTTTCATCACAACAAATTTCATTTCATGGTATATGTATGAATTGTCAACACAATAAATATACATACATATCCCTAAACACAATTGAGTCCATATATAGATTTGTATGAAAGGCAAATGACTCAAGGGGTATACATGTATATCTTAAAGTATGACAATAATACACATATACATGAAGTGAAAACTCATAAAACAAATTCAAAAATGGAATACAAGTTTGAAATGTATGAATCATCAAAGCTAGACTATACTAGCATATCTAATGGGTTCAAATAAACAATCAAGCTCAACATATATAGATTTATTTGTGGCCCACTATATGTACAAGTATAATTTCTAGTCTTAATGAAAACTAACATCTAAACAAGTAATCTTAACATGAAGCATCAAAACACAATATAAAAATCATCATGATAAAACTAAAACATGATTACTATGTAAATTCACATGTATTAGATTCATGATGTACATTATAGCTTAAACAAAAGTGAGAACACTAAGTAGGGTTCATATAAGCATGTGTGTCTCAAATACTATACATGTATGTCAAGGATCTAATAAACATGGAATGAACATACTAATCCATAGACATCAAAAACATGCTATAAAACATCAAAACATGGAAAGCATGTAAACAATAAATGGGAGTAAAGGATTGTTACCAAAACTGAAGAAGCAACTCTCCTTGTCTCCAAAACGTGGTGGTCATCTCCAACAAGCCTTCCCTTGAAAGTGATGCATCCAATTGATTTTCTTTAAGTCCGGAACGCATCCACTCCAAGGTGCAATCACTCTCACGTCATGTGAGAGCCCACACCTACATCAAAAATAATAGGAGGGGTGGTCTTTGGTACCCATACTCTTTTGGGTCCATGGGGGTTAGTCCATTCTCTAACCCAAACAAAATTCTTTGCTAAATTAGGAGTATGTAATCTATTATAGCAAAATTTAGCAAGGTGGCTCTTACGTCCACAATGTGTACAAGTGTACACATGAGCATACTTGTGATGGGTGTGTCCGTGTGGAGCATGTGTATGCCGTGGAGGGTGTGCATGCATATGGGATGGAACTTGTTTCTTTCGAACCAAGGTTTCCAACCGTGAGTGGTTCATGGCACATTGGCTCATAGTGGAGCCCAAACAATCAACCTTCTTCTTAAGCAAACAAATATCATCTTTAATCTTAGAAGAAGTAGTGTGGCATGCAATAGGTGAAGTGTGTGATACTACCCTAGCATGGCAAACATGTGCATCAATCTTATTTTGCAAAACAATATTCTTATCTAAACAAACATTCAACTCATTTGAAATAGAAATAATTTTATTTTTCAAATCAACATTCTCTTTTAAAACAAAATCAACTTTTGAAGACAAATTTTCATTTTTCTTCAAAAGAGCATGGCAATCATTTTTAGATTTTAAAAATTCATTTTCTTTAAGTGCAAGTTCTAATTGAGATCTCAATGAATCCCTTTCATTATAGACCTCAACCTTCTCTTGCAAAACATTGTTAAGTCTAGCATGCAAACTCTTATTTTCTTGTTCAATTCCTAGACTTTTCTTTTTCAACAAATTATATTTTTCTATTAATTTTTCACACACAATAGAAAGTTCTTCATTCAAAGCATGGGGATCAACATAATCATTTGGAGAACTAGCACAATCATCATTATCATCTAAGTGGGGTTCCGAATGTACCTCAAGGGAGTCATTCCCTTGGACCATGAAGCATTGTGAATCGGATTCTCCACTAGATTCCTCCGGTTGATTTGGCACTTGAAGCTTGGAGGCGGTGGTGTTGTCAACTTGTTCCACACTACAAAAGCGAAATCAAGGTTAGAAACACTCATAAGATAATCTTTAGATAAAGTGCTTCTAATGGCCTCTAGGGCTTGTGCATTGGCCCCTATATGATTGCTATCACTAAGGAAGGATTCCTTGGTAATGGCAAGGTAAACTTTATGACCTAGGGTTTGTAAATAAACAGTCATCCTAATCTTCCAAACATGAATGTTGGAAGGGTCAAACATAGGTGGGGTCATGAAGGCCATGGTAAACTATATGTGTGCAAACAAGCAAATGCAAACAAAAGATTAGCAAGCAAATGGATCTCACTCCTAGGATGTTAAGCCTAAGTATCAGGAGCACTAGCTCTGATACCAATTGAAAAACACCTAGAGGGGGGGGTGAACAGGTGTAAGTGCTAATCTAGAACTAAATGCAATACTATGTGCGCTAAATGCGAAAGCTAATGCAAATCTTGCAACACACTTAGTACAATCAACAAGTGTAGCTGAATTCCCCGTGAAGGGCTCTGGACTAACTCCTCTTGATTCCCCTTTAATGGGTTGAGGTGCTATGTGAAGCTCTTGTTGATTAGGTACAAGTGAGGCACACACACAATCAAGCCAATCATATAAGAATGAATAGCAATATGAAATAATGCAAGGCAATATGAATTATGCTCAACACACGCAAATATGATATGAAATGAAGTATGATGCTTTGCACAATTATAAGAGAGAGAGTTAGAGAGACAATGGATCAATCGCAAAGACCAAGATTTGTTTCGAGGTTCGAGCACCTTGCTCTACATCCCCGCCTACACCACCGTGTAGGATTTCCAATCCACTATCTCCCACCGAGGGAACCTCTACCGAAGAGGATTTGTTACAACACTTAGGAGTACCAAACTCCTCTCTCAAACAACCACCTCACAACCGAGGGGTAGGCCCGTAGCCAATACAACAACCAACACCTCTACCGAAGAGGGTTTACAACCAAACTCCACCTCTCACTAGAGGGAGCAAATCAATCACCCGATCACCTCTACCTAAGAGGGATACAACAAGAATAAGGGTGTGCAACAAGTGGTTCCAAAAGACCACAAACAATCTCTCTTTCTTTTTCTCTTTTCTTTTCCACAAAAACAAGATCCTAAATAGATTAGGATAGGTGATAGCTCAAGTGTGGAAAACTAGGTGTTTGGAAAACAAGCAACAAAGAAAAACACTTGGAAAAATTCTTGCAAAAGATATAGAATGAAAAACCAAGACAAATCTCCCAAAATATTCTTTTCTTTGATTTTTCCAAAAACCTAAAACAATAAAGATTAAATCTTTTTGGCACTTAAACTCTTTTAAAAACTTGTTTAAACACTAGAGAAACACAGAAATTTTTCTTCTTGAAAACCTTGGCCAAAATCCCAAAGAGATGGGGTTTATATAGGCCAAAACAGAAACTAGCCGTTAGAGCTGAGCTGGCAGCTCTGACAGGCAGCGGTCGACCGGCCCGGTCGACCGCCAATGGTCAGAAATATGACCGTTGGGCAACTGCAGTCGACCGGCCCGGTCGACCCAGAAAAACAGAGAGCAGAGCTCTCATCCCGGTCGACCGGCCCGGTCGACCGTCCCAGAGATTCCAAACGTGCACAGATCTGTGCACGTCCGGTCGACCGGCCCGGTCGACCGGACATCAGCCAAGTCGACTAATAACCTGGCTTAGTCGACTGGTTGAGTCTGGAACTGAAAACTGGGTAAGAAAACTTGGGAAAAATATTTTATAAAAATCTTTTAATACTTCTAAAAATCACAAAAATATTTTTATCATTTTATATCAAAACTCAAACAAGTGATAAAAGTTTCAAGACATGTATCAACATATTCAATTTATTTTGTGTCTTGCCAATTTTATCAAAAACCAAAACTTGTATTTTTCCAAACTTGATTTTTCAACACATGAATAGGGATATCAAATTAAGTTTGTTTAGCAAGTTAAACCATGTATGTATATCTAGAACATATCTAATATACATAGAAATAAAGTAAACTTGTTTTGATCTACTATTCATGAAAACCAAATCCAAAACACAAAAACGTGTGTGTTTGTGCACTTGAGCATATCAACTATACTAAGCTTTACAAATGGATCTAAAACACACTATCTAAACTATGGATACCTAAGTCTTCGTGTCATCAAGAAGACTTGCTCCAAAACTCCATCCATGGGCTAGGCAAAGTGTGATCTTGAAGTTTTGGCCCTGGAATCATTATGAATAGCTTCTAAACTCCTTGTTGAAGCTAATCACCAACTAATATCTTGGTTAATGATCTGAAACTTAAACAACACAAGATAATTAGTAAACATAACTACATGAGTTAATCATCATCAAAACTAGGGTGGAAGGCCTTTGGGCCAACAAGCATATCATAACACCGTAGAATGCTACATCAATGATATCGTTGTGAAAAGTTGTGACCAAGGCGATCATCTCCCAGACCTGAAAGGAGTCACCAGTTGAAGATAAACCAAACCAAGCCCTTCTTGGGGGTAGCCAGTAGCAAATTTCTTAAATTTATTGTTACATTCAAAGAAATTCATCTGGACTCAGAGAAAATTCGTGCCATCTAAGACATGCAACCTCTGAGAAATCTTAAAGAACTCAGAGCTTACAGGGATGATCGGCATATATTTAGAGATTTATATCGAATCTTTCAGGACGCTGCCAACGCTTCACCAAATTAATGAAGAAGAGAGTCTTATTTGTTTGGGAAATTGCTTGCTATGAAACATTTGAAGAGATCAAGGAGTATTTCACACATATGCTAGTTCTGGTAGTCCAGTATCAGAAAAACCTTTCCTATTATATGTTCGAGCGATGGATCATTCCTTGGGAGCCTTACTAGCTCAAAACAATGATCAAAATCATGAACAAGCAATCTACTATTTAAGTAGAACAATAATTCGGGCGGAGCACCGTTACAACCCAATTGAGAAGGATTCTTAGCATTAGTTTTCGTCATCCAGAAGATACGACATTACCTTATGGGGCAACACATTTACGTCATCTCCAGAGTTAATCTCTAGTGATTACTAATGACAAGACTATTTTCGCTGGATTGCAGATTAGCAAAATAGGCCATATTGCTCTCACAATACGAGATGCAATTCATGCCACAAAAGGCGATCAAAGGGCAAGCTGTGGCAGATTTCTTGCCCGATCATCTAGTTTCAGAAACTTCAAAATTTTATGACGATCTCCTAGACGAGATTGCAGAAGTTAACTTGATCAGTGCCTCCTTTGAAGAACAAGTGTGGTAACTATTCTTCGATAGAGCATCAACGAAAAGTCTCGAGGCAAATATCGTCACAGGTATGGGGTAGTACTCATTTTCTCACATAATTATGTGATCCCTCTTGAATTCTCATTTACTGAGTCATGTTCTAACAACGTTTCGGAATACAATGCCCTCTTGATCGGGATGCAACTTGCTGAAGAGATTGGAGTCAAAAATCTCAAAGCGTACGGTGATTCAAAGCTCATGTCAACTAGGTTCGTGGGGAGTACGAAGTTCGACATGAAGGCTTGGTGCCCTATCACAACGTGGCCATTGACATGGCAGAGAAGTTTAAAAACTTCTACATTAACCATATATCGCGTCAGCAAAATGCGCATGCAGATGCACTGGTGTCCCTTACTGTTTCATTGGCCCTTCTAGCTGGGGCCACGGAGAGGGCTCATGTCTACAGTCGTGACTTGTACTGTTGCACATTCGCCCTCAAAGACAGTAAAACTCCAAGAGAAGACCTTCAAGTTAAAAAGGTTCTTGAGATTTTGACAAGTCTCGAACCTAGGGATTGACAATTCCTTTACATTGACTACATCTTGTACGGTTTATTGCCTGATGACCCTAAGGAGGTAGCTACCACCAGAAGAAAAACTCCTCGATTCTATTATAATGCGATCATGCGAACATTGTATCACCGATCGTACGATGAAATCTTACGCGATGCCTTTCACACAAAGAGGCACATGAGGCACCCAAGAAGCTCATAGTGGTACGTACGGAGCTCACCAACCTGGCCCCAAGCTCGAAGACCGGCTTAGAAGACTTGGCTACTATTGGCCAAAGATGATCCCTGACACCATCGCCTATGCTAAATGATGCCATGCTTGTCGGATCCACGATGACTTCATCCATCAAGCACTAGGACATCTTCATCTAACGTCCTCTTCATGGCCATTTTGTTGGCCCAATGGCCTTCCACTCTAGTTTTGATGATGATCAACACTCATGTAGTTATGTTTACTAATATTCTTGTGTTTCTAAGTTTCAGATCATTAACAGGATATTAGGTTGGTGATTAGCTTCAACAAGATGATTAGAAGCTATTCATGATGATTCCGGTGCCAAAGCTTAAAGATCATACCTTTGCACTTGGAGAATCACGGAGTTTGGACCGAGTCTACTTGAAGATGAAGATCGTCAAGAAGACTTAGGTATCTAGTTTAGAGTTTGTGTTTTAGATCCATATTTGTAAAGCTTAGTTTAGTTGATATGCTCAAGTGCACAAAACACACACGTTTCATGATTTGGTTTTTAGTTTTCATGAATAATAGATCAAAACAAGTTTACCTTATACCTATGTATAATAGATATGTTCTAGATATACATACATGCTTTAAACTTGCTAGACAAACTTATTTTGACTATCCTATTCATGTTTTGAAAAATCAAGTTTGACAAAATACAAGGTTTTGTTTTTGATAAAATTTGCAAGACTCAAAAATGAATTGATATGTTGAAATATTGTCTTGAAATTTTTATCACATATTTATGTTTTAACATAAAATGATAAAACAAGTTTTATGGAATTTTCAGAAGTGATAAAAGATTTTTATAAAATATTTTTCCAAAATTTTCTGATCTTGTTTTGTGCTGACAGGCTGGTCGGTCGACCGTGACGGTCGACCGCACCAAGGGCCGGTCGACCGTTGCGGTCGACCGACGTGCACAGACGTGCACGTCTGTTAGGCACAGACACGGTCGACCGGGACGGTCGACCGAGTTGAGAGCTCTGCTCTCGGGTTTTATCGGTCGACCGGGCCGGTCGATCGCAGTTGCCCAACGGTCATAATTCTGACCGTTGGCGGTCGACCGGACCGGTCGATCGGCAGTCTGTCAGACTGCCAACTCAGCCTAACGGCTAGTTTTGTTTGGGGGCTATATAAACCCCATCTCTTTGGGGATTTTTGCCAAGATTTCTAAGAGAAAAAATACTAGTTTTTTGAAGTGTTTAAAAGAGTTTTAAAAGAGTTTTTAGGGCTTTAAAACTTCTCATCTTTATTTGTTTGGGTTTTTGGAAAATCAAAGAAAACTAGGTTTTGGGATTTTGATTTGGTATTTCATTTTCTATCATATACAAGAGATTTCCCAAGTAGTTTTTCTTTGTTGCTTGTTTCCAAAAACACTTTGAATTCACACTTGAGCTATATCTTCTATCCTAAACTATTTAGGATCTTGTTTTTGTGGAGAAAGAAAAAGGAAAGAGGTTTGTGGTTGAAATATACCACTTGTTGTAAACCCTTGATTTCTTGAGTTGCTCCCTCTTGGGTAGAGGTGGAGAGTGTTGTATTGGGTTGTTTTGGATCCCTCTTAGGTAGAGGTGATAGTGTTTGGTTGTGAGCCTCTTCGGTAGAGGTGTGTGGATTGGTTGTTGTATTGGCTACGGGCCTTGCCCCTCGGTTGTGAGGTGGTTGTTTGAGAGAGGAGTTTGGTACTCCTAGAGTTGTAAGAAATCCTCTTTGGTAGAGGTTCCCTCGGTGGGAGTTGAGATAGTGGAAATCCTACACGGTGGTGTAGGCGGGGATGTAGAGAAAGGTGCTCGAACCTCGAAACAAATCTTGGTGTTTGCGTTTTGATCCATTGTCTCTCTAACTCTCTCTCTTATAATTGTGCAAAGCATCATACTCATCATCATATCATACTTGCTTGTGTTGAGCATTGATTCATTCATATCATATATTGCTTGTGTTGTGCCTTGCATTTCTTATTGTCATATCTATTATATGCTTGGCTTGATTGTGTGTATTTCATATTGCTTGGATTGCTTGTGTGTGTGTGCCTAACTTATACTCATCCAACAAGAGCTTCACATAGCACCTCAACCCATTTCAAGGGGAATCAAGGGGAGTTAGTCCAGAGCCTCGCAAGGGGAATTCGGCTACACTTGTTGTATTGTATTAGTTTGTGCATAATTTGCATTAGCTTCCGCATTTAGCGCACTTAGTTTGCATTAAGTTTCTTAGATTAGCACTTACACCTATTCACCCCCCCTCTAGGTGTTTTTCAATTGGTATCAGAGCTAGTGCTCCTGATACTTAGGCTTAACATCCTAGGAGTGATCCTTTTGCTTGCTAATCTCATTTGCATTTGTTTGTTTGCACATTCATATATAGTTTACCATGGACTTCATGACCCCTCCTAGCTTTGACCCTTCCAACATTGATGTTTGGAAGTATAGGATGTCCATGTACCTAAAGACCCTAGGTTTGCATGTTTTCCTTGCGGCCACCAAGAGATGTTATCTTGGTGATTGCAATCATATAGGGGCCAATGCACTAGCCCTAGAGGCTATTAGAAGCACATTACCTAAAGATTATCTTATGTGTGTTTCTAATCTTGATTCCACTTTTGCAGTGTGGAACAAGTTGACAACAACCACCACCTCCAAGCTTCAATTGCCAATCCAAGAAGAGGAATCTAGCGGAGAATCCGAGCCACAACAATGCTATATGGTCCAAGGGAATGACTCCCTTGAGGTACACTCGGAAACTCCATTAGATAGTGATGATGATGCTAGTTCTTCAAATGATCATATTGATGCCCATGCTTTGAATGAAGAACTTTCCATTGTTTGTGAAAAACTAATTGAAAAATATAAGATTTTGAAAAAGAAAAGTCTAGAAATTGAAAAAGAAAATAAGTGTTTGCATTCTAGACTTGATTGTATTTTGCAAGAAAAGGTTGAGGTCTATAATGAGAGGGATTCATTAAAATCTCAACTTGATCTTGCACTTAAAGAAAATAACTTTTTGAAAAATAAAAATGATTGCCATGTTCTTTTGAAGAAAAATGAAAACTTGTCTTCAAAAGTTGATTTTGTTTTAAAAGAAAATGATTCTTTGAAAATTAAGATTGCTTCAATTTCTAAAGATTTGGATGCATGTTTAAAGAAAAATGAATTTTTACAAAATAAGATTGATGCACATGTTTGTCATGCTAGTGTAGCTTCTTCATCTAGTCTACCCAATGCATGTACCTCTTCTTCTAGGATTAATGATGATATTTGTATGTTAAAGAAGAGAGTAGATTGTTTGGGCTCCACTATGAGCCAATGTGCCATGAACCACACACGGTTGGAAACCTTGGTTCGAAAGAAACAAGTTCCGTCCTTTATGCATGCACACCCATCACGGCATACACATGCTTCACACGGACACCATCAACACAAGTATGTTCATGTGTACACATGTACACATTGTGGCCGAAAAGGCCATCTTGCTAAATTTTGCTATGATCGTTTACATGTTGAAAATTTAGCCAAGAAGTTTGTTTGGGTTAGAGAAGGGACTAACCCCCATGGACCCAACAAGATGTGGGTACCAAAGACCACCCCTCCTTTGTTTAATGTAGGTGTGGGCTCTCACATGACGTGAGAGTGATGACACCTTGGAGTGGATGCGTTCCGGACTTAAAGGAAATCAAATGGATGCATCACTTTCAAGGGAAGGTTTGGTGGAGAGGACCACCATGTTTTGGAGACAAGGAGAGTTGCTTCTTCGGTTTTGGTAACAATCCTTTACTCCCATTTATTGTTTACATGCTTTCCATTTCATTGCTTATAGCATGTTTTGATGTTTTATAGCATGTTTCATTGTCTATGGATTAGTATGTTCATTCCATGTTTATTAGATCCTTGACATACATGTATAGTATTTGAGACACACATGCTTATTTGATTCACATTTAGTGTTCTCACCGTTTGTTTAAGCTATAATGTACATCATGAATCTAATACATGTGAATTTACATAGTAATCATGTCTTAGTTTTATCATGATGATTTTTATATTGTGTTTTGATGCTTCATGTTAAGGTTACTTGTTTAGATGTTAGTTTTCATTAAGACTAGGAATTATACTTGTACATATAGTGGGCCACAAATAAATCTATATATGTATGAGCTTGAACGCTTATTTGAACCCATTAGATGTGCTAGTATAGTCTAGTTTTGATGATTCATACATTTCAAACTTGTATTCCATTTTTGGATTTGTTTTATGATTGTGTGTTTCACTTCATGTATATGTTCGTATTGCCAAACTTTAAGATATACATGTATACCCCTTGAGTCATTTGCCTTTCATGCAAATCTATTTATAGACTCAATTGTGTTTAGGGATATGTATGTATACTTCATGTTGGACAAGACATACATATACCTTAAAATGAAAATTGCTTTTAGTAAAGATGTAGATTTTCATGTTTCATGTATTTATGTTTAACTTCATGTATATGTCTATCTAGTTCAAACTAATCTTATACATATACATCTTTTTGAGCCACGTGCCTTCATGAATATACATTTAGTGGACTCGTTGAGTTTTGGATATGTATGTATATTTTAGCTTGTATTAGACATACATATGCCTTGAAAATTAAATAAGTAGTTTTATATGATTTTTTTTTCATGTTTTTGATGGAATTATGTTTTAAGGAATAATTGAGCTTAATGAAATATTTTTCATGATTATGATCTTCACATATTATTTGTACACTCATATCTATTGCTCATGTTTTATTTCTCATGAGTTATGCTTTATTGGTTAGAGTGATGATTATCATGTGAATTTCAATTTTGTTTTATTCCTTACTTGAAGGATTTCGTGCTAGTTAACAAGTTTTCCATTTAACTAGTTGCGGTGTTCTTCATTTTGGTAGTGATTTTCAAACAAAACTACATTTTTAAATCTATCTTTGAAAACCCCTACCTTCTAAGGGCGGTAGGATGGGAGATCATGTTCATGTATGCCCTAAATTGAAAATCTTTAAAACTTGAATTATGATTGGGTGGTAGATAATATGATGTATACACTTGAACTTATTGTTATGTCAATTGGTATCATTGAACTCTTTCAATTGGTATCATTTTGACCTTTTGTATACTCATATGTTTATTATGTATGTATGTATGCTTTAAATTCCAAGTATATTAATTTCTATTGGTATCTATCTTTCATACATATATATGTTTGTATTTATGCTAGTGCTTGAGTTTCAATTTTGTTTAAATTGATTACTTTTAAATTGTTATCAAGACTATGCATGTCTTTAGTTTGTATCTCATAAAGGGGGAGAAAATTTAATTTTGTATTTCAATGGTATTTGTACTCCCACTCTTTATGATCAAAAGTTGTTATTTTGAACATATGATATCAACATCAAATTTGTTTATATGTTTTTCAAAATGAAATATATTCTTACAATTGGTATCAAAATTTGTGTTTAGACATTCAAAATTTGTTATGTTGTTTTACAATTGGTAATTTGTTATGTTTAATTACAATTGGTATTTTCAAAATTTTGTTTAAAGAAAATATTCAAAGTTTTGATTTGTATTTCCTATATGCAAGGAGAGCTTAACATCTCTCTTACATATAGATTCATGTTGAGTATATTATAAATTGAGGAGCTTGACAACTCTTCTTTATATGATATACGTGTGTAGGGGGAGCTTCACATCTCCTCTTATGCATTACATAATATGTGTTATGTGAATTGGGGCTTGTCATCCCTTCTTCATGTAATGCATATGTGTAGGGAAGCTAACTTAGCGTCTTCCTCTTCATGAATGTATATAGCATATAACATATATTGATTCTTGTTTATTGGTATCAAGATGCTTCATTGACATATTTTTAATTGATATCATGTTTGTAGTCACCCCTTATTGATTTTGTTTTTTGTTTTAGACAAAAAGGGGGAGAACATTGTTTGCATTGTTTTGATTGACAAAAGGGGGAGAAAGATTTTTACCCCTCATTTTATCTATAGTTTTGATTGTTTACCCCTTTGTTGATGATTGACAAAAAGGGGGAGAAGTATTTGAGTTTTATATGCATACTTATGTTTTATATGTATATATTATGTTTTAATATCAAGAATATTAAGTTTATTTGCTTATTAAGTTTAATTGATATCCAAAACTTGCTTTGTAATTGTTGTACTTGGTATCTAGAGTTTATATATGCTTCTTTATGTTTTTGCATATATTGAGTTCATGCATAAGCAAATAAACATAAATATATGAAAAATATGTATGTCTCTTGTTTAGAATCATAAGCTTTCATTGCATATTCATTTATTCATTTGTTATGCATGAGTTAAGGGGGAGCTTCCTTGAAGCTTATCTTTAATCCATGCATATATAACTCCATGAGTTTTGTCATCATCAAAAAGGGGAGATTGTTGGCCCAATGGCCTTCCACTCTAGTTTTGATGATGATCAACACTCATGTAGTTATGTTTACTAATATTCTTGTGTTTCTAAGTTTCAGATCATTAACAGGATATTAGGTTGGTGATTAGCTTCAACAAGATGATTAGAAGCTATTCATGATGATTCCGGTGCCAAAGCTTAAAGATCATACCTTTGCACTTGGAGAATCACGGAGTTTGGACCGAGTCTACTTGAAGATGAAGATCGTCAAGAAGACTTAGGTATCTAGTTTAGAGTTTGTGTTTTAGATCCATATTTGTAAAGCTTAGTTTAGTTGATATGCTCAAGTGCACAAAACACACACTTTCATGATTTGGTTTTTGGTTTTCATGAATAATAGATCAAAACAAGTTTACCTTATACCTATGTATATTAGATATGTTCTAGATATACATACATGCTTTAAACTTGCTAGACAAACTTATTTTGACTATCCTATTCATGTTTTGAAAAATCAAGTTTGACAAAATACAAGGTTTTGTTTTTGATAAAATTTGCAAGACTCAAAAATGAATTGATATGTTGATATATTGTCTTGAAATTTTTATCACATGTTTATGTTTTAACATAAAATGATAAAACAAGTTTTATGGAATTTTCAGAAGTGATAAAAGGTTTTTATAAAATATTTTTCCAAAATTTTCTGACCTTGTTTTGTGCTGACAGGCTGGTCGGTCGACCGTGACGGTCGACCGCACCAAGGGCCGGTCGACCGTTGCGGTCGACCGACGTGCACAGACGTGCACGTCTTTTAGGCACAGACACGGTCGACCGTCCCGGTCGACCGAGTTGAGAGCTCTGCTCTCGGGTTTTATCGGTCGACCGGGCCGGTCGACCGCAGTTGCCCAACGGTCATAATTCTGACCGTTGGCGGTCGACCGGACCGGTCGACCGGCAGTCTGTCAGACTGCCAACTCAGCCTAACGGCTAGTTTTGTTTGGGGGCTATATAAACCCCATCTCTTTGGGGATTTTTGCCAAGATTTCTAAGAGAAAAATACTAGTTTTCTGAAGTGTTTAAAAGAGTTTTAAAAGAGTTTTTGGGGCTTTAAAACTTCTCATCTTTATTTGTTTTGGGTTTTTGGAAAATCAAAGAAAACTAGGTTTTGGGATTTTGATTTGGTATTTCATTTTCTATCATATACAAGAGATTTCCCAAGTAGTTTTTCTTTGTTGCTTGTTTCCAAAAACACTTTGAATTCACACTTGAGCTATATCTTCTATCCTAAACTATTTAGGATCTTGTTTTTGTGGAGAAAGAAAAAGGAAAGAGGTTTGTGGTTGAAATATACCACTTGTTGTAAACCCTTAATTTCTTGAGTTGCTCCCTCTTGGGTAGAGGTGGAGAGTGTTGTATTGGGTTGTTTTGGATCCCTCTTAGGTAGAGGTGATAGTGTTTGGTTGTGAGCCTCTTCGGTAGATGTGTGTGGATTGGTTGTTGTATTGGCTACGGGCCTTGCCCCTCGGTTGTGAGGTGGTTGTTTGAGAGAGGAGTTTGGTACTCCTAGAGTTGTAAGAAATCCTCTTTGGTAGAGGTTCCCTCGGTGGGAGTTGAGATAGTGGAAATCCTACACGGTGGTGTAGGCGGGGATGTAGAGCAAGGTGCTCGAACCTCGAAACAAATCTTGGTGTTTGCGTTTTGATCCATTGTCTCTCTAACTCTCTCTCTTATAATTGTGCAAAGCATCATACTCATCATCATATCATACTTGCTTGTGTTGAGCATTGATTCATTCATATCATATATTGCTTGTGTTGTGCCTTGCATTTCTTATTGTCATATCTATTATATGCTTGGCTTGATTGTGTGTATTTCATATTGCTTGGATTGCTTGTGTGTGTGCCTAACTTATACTCATCCAACAAGAGCTTCACATAGCACCTCAACCCATTTCAAGGGGAATCAAGGGGAGTTAGTCCAGAGCCTCGCAAGGGGAATTCGGCTACACTTGTTGTATTGTATTAGTTTGTGCATAATTTGCATTAGCTTCCGCATTTAGCGCACTTAGTTTGCATTAAGTTTCTTAGATTAGCACTTACACCTATTCACCCCCCTCTAGGTGTTTTTCACATTTGAGATGTCCAGAATGGATGTTATCGGACCCATCAGTCCTCCAACATCCAGAGGACATCGCTTCATCTTGGCCATAATAGATTACTTTTCTAAATGGGCGAAAGTTGTTCCCCTAAAGGAAGTAAAGACATCAAACGTGATCAAGTTCATCAAGCATCACACACTCTACCACTTCAGTGTACCCCGACAAATCGTTCACGATAATGGACTCCAATTCGTCAATCAAGCATTCTAAAAGTTCTGCAATAACATCAGGATCCAAAGTATTTCATCAATGACATACTATCCAGCTGCCAACGGTCTTACAAGAGCCTTCAATAAGACTATCGAAAAGCTACTCAAGAAGTTTGTCTAAAAAACCCAACATGACTGGGATGACAAATTGGGCGAATGCTTGTGGGCTTACTGCACGATGGTGAGAACTCCAACAAAGGCCATGCCATTTTCCTTGGTGCACGGATATGAAGCTATACTTCTACTGGAGATTCAAATCCTATTCCTCTGAGTTGCCTTGACAACTAGGATGACGAACAAAGAGAAACATCGATTGCGCCTCCAAGAGTTGGAAGCTTTAGATGATAAATGTCTGCAAGCCCAACAACAAATCGAGCTCTATCAAGCCCAAATTTTCAGAGCTTTCAATAAGAAAGTCAAAGATCAGTTTTCAAGAAAGGTGACCTTGTCTTAGCTATCAGAAGACCCATGGTTATGACACATAAGACAAAAGTAAATTTTTAACACAAATGGGAAGGACCATTTGTGGTAGAGTCAGTTTACTCAAATGGAGCATACCGCCTCATAACTCCGGACGGCGATACGCTCATGATGCCGACCAATGGCAGATACCTGAAGAAGTACTATCCTTGAAAAAATAAAGTTAAAAACTTTAGTTTTAGCTTTGTCACTCTTCTTATGATCAGGTTAATACTACACCTCTGATCAAGGCTTCACCCTAATAAATCAGATGAATTAGGGTTTAAGATCCACAATGTTTAGAAGAGCGCCAAAGAAGGACTTTCTCATTCAATAGATCACATCACGGTCGGTCAATGTCGAGCCGACCGAACATTGTTGACATCATGATGCATGATGTTAATATCGAAGAAACAAAGTTAAAACTTCAATTTTAGCTTTGTCACTCTTCTTATAATCAGGTTAACACTACACCTGTGATCGAAGATTCACCCTATCAATCAGATGGATTAGGATTTGAGATCCAAGATGTTCAGAAGAGCACCAAAGAAGAGCTTCTTCCTTCAACGGATCACATCACGGTCGATCAACGTCGAGCTGACCAACCATTATTGACATCGTGATGTATGATGTTAATATTGAAGAGACAAAGTTAGAAACTTCAATTTTAGCTTTGTCACTTTTCTCCTGATCAGGTTAACACTACACTTCTGATTGAAGCTTCACCCTATCAATCAGATGAATCAAAGTTTGAGATCCAAGATGTTTGGAAGAGCACCAAAGAAGAGTTTCTTCCCTCACCAGATCACATCACGATCGACCGAGTTGAGCTGACCGAGCAGTGGTGACATTATGATGCATGATGGAAACATTGAAGAAAAGACAAAGGTAAAATATCAATTTTTTTAGCCTTGTCACTCTTCTCTAGTATATAGATATGCACCTATCTTCAACTTAGAAGAATAAGTCATTTTTTGAAGTCGAGCATGCTTAAGTAACAGTTTTGGGCACTTTTCTTTATGATTAGAAGGATGGCTTATCTAGCCTGGCTTTTCCATCTGTGATGGTGGCATACCTCCCAGCTTCTATTCGATCGATCGAAGCTTGACTCTATGACAAAGGATCTAACCAATCAGATGGAGGATCAAATGAGCATATCTGATGGCTTATCAAGCCAAACTCATTAAAGAAGGTTCGTGATACATCTTTGCAGAACCTTTCCATTGTTTCCACATTCATATCAAAGTGTGGCAACCAAATGAGGATAAAAGAAGATTCCACAAGAAAAATTAATCTCTAGACAACACACCACAGAATTCATATTAGTGATTCCTAACTCATCTGTGTAGTAAAAACCCTGAAGGTACACTACGCTTATCCAACACCTACGATGGCTAAGGATAAAGGAAACAATTGGCACTACGTTCAATGAAAAATCCTCAACAACTCATTATGCTGAGGGGAATAACATTGCTAGCCCAACCCGAACGATAGTTGTTAAAGGCATATCAAATTCGTTGATAGCTGAGGGTTTGCTAAAAATCCTAAGGGACCCGATCCCGCCTTCCCCTCCAAAATCCCTCTCCAATTCCCATCCATGAAATGATAAGTTTACAAAAAAAAGGCTGTAATTATTTTTCCAGTGAAATAATCACAGACCAAACCTATCATGTTAATATTATACCTCTGGCATACTCCACTGTTAGGTTAACTTTATACATCTAACAGTGACTTCCCTCAATTTTTCCAGCGGACTTGTCAATTTTCTTCAATAGAATGATGAGTCCACTAAATTGCTCAAATCGCAAAATTTCTTGGTCAAGTTAATATCACATCTCTAGTTAAAATTGCTCACATCGTAAAACAAATCTCTATTAAGTTAATATTATGCCTATGGCAGTGATTCTCTCAATTTTTTCAACAAAAATGAGACGTTCGATGCTAAGTTAAATATCACACCTCTAGCATTCATTTCATTATTAAGTTAAATACTATACCTATGACAATGATCTTCCCTCGTGCTTTCTTATCGAAACTGAGACGTCCAATGCTAAGTTAATATCATACCTCTAGCATTCATCCCGCTGTCAAGTTAACATTAAATTTATGACAGTGATTCTCTCGATTTTTCTCAACGAAAATGAGATCTTCTTGATGCTAAGTTAATATCATACCTCTAACACATATCCTTGTCAAGTTAATATCACACCTTTGATAATTAAATTTGCTCAAACTGCAAATACAAACCCGCCACGTTAACATTATACTTTTGACAGTAAAAATCTCCATAAATCCCTAATGGATCAAACTCCACTTGTTATTCTCATCAATAGAATAGCAAGTCCACAAAATTCATTCAAATCAAGAATTCAACCCCTGTCAAATTAACATCACCCCTCTGACAGTAACCCTCTCAAATTCTCTAGTAGAATTATCTGACTTTTACTTGCTAAGTTAATATCACACCTTTGGTAATTAAAATTTTTTGCTTTAATCTATCTGATTTTTCAACAAAATAGACATGATTCAAAAGCAAACGAGGCTCGCATCCGGAAGCTTCCAACGTGACCCTCACGTCTCATTAGAGTCGCATTTCAAACAAGCTCAACATGAGGCTCGCGTTCAAAAACATCCAACGCGATCCCCGCATTTAAAAGACAAGACAAGAGTTGCGTCTTCAACAGATGAGACCCGCGTCTTCATCAATAAAGGCCGCATCTTTTCTTGCCAACACTAGAGTATGTCCCTGCTTCTACAATTAGTTCAACAGTAAACTTGCAAAAATAATCGATAACTCTATTGATTTAATAGTACACTGACAAACAAATCAGAGCTCATAACAGGTGCTAGACTAAGTTTCTAAGGCACTTATGATAATCTTCCCTGGAGGCTTCAAGCAGTTCAACAATATACTCACGAAGACCAAAATTCAGACAGGATTAAGCTCACGGCATCTTGAAAGATTGTCAGTCCAATCATGAGAGCTCAAAATTAAATGAAGTCCAAAATATTTCAAAATTTGTCCCAGTCAACTGCGGAGTGTCGAAACTTTGAGGGTGTTCTATAGGCTGCCTAAAAATCATTAAGGACAAGTCATCAGACACGGACCTCACTTCAACACGAAGGTCGCGTTTCAACTAAAAAGCAGACCTTGCGTCCAAAGGAAAATGCAGACTCAGACATGGGTTTGAGTAACTCCGTGTCTGACGCAGGTCTGAGCAACCTCGCGTCTTACTTCAAATGTGGGTCTGAGTAAATTCGCGTCTCATGTGGGTCTGAGTAACCTCGCGTCTTACTTCAAACGCGGGTCTGAGCAACTCCGCATCCTACTTCAACCGCGGGTCTGAGCAACTCTGCTTTCTGACTAAGATGTCCGCATCTACAACAAACAACACGAGTTCCTTGTCTATCGCGAGACCCACGTTTCTATTATAATTGACCCCCATTACTGGTCAATTAACTTCCCACGCAATAGAAGAGTTAATCCCAATTATGGAGGGATTATAGGGGACAATTATACCCCCTGACTCCCTATAAATAGCCTGATGAGCTATGAAGGAGAAGAGGACTCTTTTAGCGGAGAAGAGAAAGAGAAACTTTTAAAGATTGAGAGTTGAGAATTCTCAAGCTAAAAACTTCTTGCTTTCCTCTTATTTGTTCAAAAATCTAGAGAGAGGAGAAAAAGAGTAATTAGTGGAATCTAAACACTTAGTTTATTAAAAATAGAGCTCCCTCCTGATTGATCTTTGAGAGCATGCCTAAAAGAAGCTTGTCATTTGGCCAGTCAATATAGCGAGAATCACTCTCCATCGCCACACGAAGAACCCAGTCTTAAACAAAGAGTAGAACCAGTTATTCTCTCCTCTTTTGTAATTAGAATCATTCTATTGTAATTTTTCATCCACTCAAAGAAATTTTGCTTCGCACCATTTTCTGACCAAACATCTAAGTGAAAGACCCAAAGGGACTTTTCTTAGTCAGTCGGTAACAAACTCTAGGAACTCTAGTCAAGTTCATTTGGCTCAAGCAGATTAAATGAATCAATGTAATGTTATTCATACATTGAGGTCGGGTTGATAATCAAGTATCAATGCCATCAAATTCCATTCAACACAACCAAACGCAAGCATCTCATCTGGTTCCAATCCATCCCAATCTGACGAGTCTGAAAAAGATAAGTCAGCCGATTAGGTGCACAAGCCTATAGTACCATCTCCAAATAGGTTTAAGAACAACAAACAAAATGCACATATGGAAAAGATAATTGAGATCTTTAATCAAGTGAAGATTAATGTGCCACTTTTTGATGCTATCCAACAAGTCTCATCATATGCAAAATTTCTTAAGGACATGTGCACCAAGAAGAGGAAGACTAATGTACCCAAGAAAGTCTTCTTAGCCACTAACAATATTGAGTTACTATCGGGTCTGATCCCTATCAAGTACAAGGATATGAGTTACCCTACCACTGCCTGCACTATAAGACAAGCCGAAATTAGTCATGTACTTCTTGACTTGGGAACAAGTATCAACTTGCTTCCCTTCTCCATCTATCAACAACTCGGGTTGGGTGAGCTTAGTCCGATCTGAGTCACCATCCAATTGGCTGAATGATTAGTGAAGGTTCCCAAATGGGAGATTAATGATGTCCTTATCTGGGTCAGAAAATTTATCTACCCATTGATTTCATAGTTCTTGAGACAAAACCTGTATCCAATCCTACGGCTCAAACTCCCATTATCCTAGGACTCCTGTTCCTTACTACTGCCAATGCAATATTAACTGTAGGAACAGATCCATGAGGTTAACCTTTGGGGATATAACTAGAGAAGTCAATGTCTTTAACTTAGGAAAGCAACCCCGTGATGTAGAGGATCAAACATTTGAAGTCAACCTCATTGAGAACATGGCTTGTGAATATAGAGAAGAATTGGAGAGAGAAACTAAGAGTGAGTTCGAATTGAAGTCTATGGATTTTTACCTTGATCATATTGTCGAGTCTGCTGTGAATTGGGCATCGAGCCCTATTTTATCAAATTTGGAGCCAACAAACTTGACTCCTCCTTCCATTGAGGCTTTCCCTTCCATAAAATTGAAAGTTTTGTCAAAGCATCTCAAGTACGTCTACTTAGGCGAATAAGAGACTTTTTCAGTCATCATAGCGTCACATTTGACTCTCGGACATGAAGAAAGCCCTATGTCAGTTCTTAGAAAATATAGGAAAGCTGTTGGTTGGACCATGACCGACATGAAGGGATTGAGTCCAGCCATAGTTTAACATCACATTCATCTCAATGAAGGAGCGACACCCAAAAGAGACCCGCAGTGTAGATTAAACCCTATAATGCAAGAGGTTGTTCATACTGATATTGTGAAACTCTTAAACAATAGGATAATTTATCACATTTCGGATAGCCAATGGGTCAGTACTATCCACGCAATTCCTAAGAAATCCGATTTCACTGTAGTGAAAAAAGAGAACAAAGAGTTGGTTCAAACTCGACTCCCCACAAAGATTCGAGTTTGAATCGATTATAGGAAATTAAATGCTACAACTTGTAAGGACCATTTTCCATAGCCCTTCATTGATCATATGCTTGAACGTCTAGCCGGCCATGAGTATTATTGTTTCTTAGACAGTTAAGCAGGTTATAATTAAATCCCAATAGATCCGGAGGACTAAGAAAAGACTACATTCACATGCCCTTTTGAGACATTTGCTTATCACTGAATGTCTTTCGGTTTGTGCATGCCCCAGTAATATTTTTACATTGCATGTTGAATCTATTCTCACATGGTCAAATGATTCTTAGAAATATTCATAGATGATTTCTCCATTTATGGAGATTCATTTGATCAATATCTTCACCATCTCAAACTTGTCATCCAACACTGTGCTAAGAAAAATTTGACTTTAAATTGGGAAATGCCACTTCATGGTAAGACTTGAAATTGTCTTGGGTTATGAAATTTCAAAGAGAGGGATTGAAGTAGACAAAGCCAGGATTGAAGTCATAGCAAAGCTCCCTATGCCTAAATGTGTTAAAGATATCTGATCCTTTTTGGAGCGAGCTAGTTTCTATTGTAGGTTTATTAAGGACTTTAGAAAAACTGCTAGACGCTTAACCAATTTTTTAGCTAAAGATGTGCCCTTCACATTTGATAACGGATTTCTTAATGCTTGAGAGAAGCTAAAGAATAAGCTTATTTCTACACCAATCATATCTGCATCGGATTGGTCAAAGCTATTCGAAATCATGTGCAACGCTTCAGATTTTGCCATGAGCGCTGTCTTAGGACAGTGCATTGATAACAAGTATCACGTGATTTATACTCAAGTAAGACTTTTAATGATGCCCAAATGAACTACACTATAACCGAAAAGAAATTCTTGGCTGTAGTGTTCGCTTTGGAGAAATTCCGTCCCTATCTACTTGGGTCCAAAACCACAATCTTCATCGATCATTCTACGCTGAGATACCTCATGATGAAGAAGGATGCCAAGATCCAACTGATCGTTCACTGAGATTGAATAATTGTAGTTATATTTTCCATATCTATGTTATAATAAACTTTATTTTAATTATCTTTTTGTTTAATAATGTGCAGACCTTTACCAAGGGAGAAGGAAGAGAAAAGAAGCCCAAAGCCCATTTAAATTCTGATTTAATTCAGAATTAATTCAAATCAGGGCAAATCAAGGCAAATTAGGATAAATCAGAGAAGATAAAATTAGTTGAAAAATCAGTTAAAACATATCTTCACAAATCAATTGGTTAAAGCCAAGGATCAATAGTAGAATCATCATAATCAGAAGATCAAACGGCAAATTCTTCAGGATAAACAGATAGAAATCATTTATATCGAGATCCTCCACCCTGATGTGGCCATCTGGCCACATTAGGGTCACGGAGAGGCGGATTCGCAGCTTGGTTAAAGAAATAGGGGAGCGTTTGCTCCCCCTATCTGCTCACACTCTCCCCCCTCTGGTTTTTCTTTATAAATACTGAGAAATTCGTGTTGAGAAGGGATGAAGACTAGGAGTAAATTCTTGCTTTATTTTTAAGATTTAGGATCATTATTAAATAGTTTATGAGAAGTTGTATCTCAGTTTTTCATTTGTATTTCAGTCCAGAAATAAAGTGAAAGAGAGAAAGAGTGATTGTAATCTGAAGTTGAAGTGACATCAATAAAGATTCGACGGACTTTTCTGCGCTTTAGTTCATCTTTGTATTTTAATTCTAATATGAGTAGCTAAACCGATTTTATGGGTTCACTATTCTCTTTCTTCTATAAGTATTCTTCTTGATCAATTTATATAAAAAGGAACCCAGTGGAATCATATGAATGCCTAAATAAGCCTTGCATATTGGCGAGTGTTCTTGAAGGCACATGAGGATGAGTTTGGACTTATTTAAACTTCAATTTTGAAAGCAAATCATAAACTAGTTTTTATTTCATACTTGAGAAAATCTTGATGATTTAACATTCCATTTAAGAACCGTTTCAAAAAGAAGTAAACTTTTTCAAAACTCATCTTATCTGTTTTTCTTGAATGAATCAAAAAATCTTGTCTTAACTTCTACCTATGATCTAGTTGAGGCATCAACACTTTCAAGAGAAAAACATATAGTTGAATAATAGAATAGTGAGCCTGAATTTCTTTTTATTAAAAACACAACCAAACAACATCTTCAAGCTTCTTAAAAATCATCTTCTTCAAAACCTTTTCTAAATCTTAAAGTTTTCTTTAAATCATTTCTTTACACTCTATCTTCTTTTTCATCTAAAAAACATAAACACTAAAAATTATTTTCCCCAAAATACCTAAAAGCTTGCATCGTATCTCTCGTCATGGATACGACCTGTTAGCCCTAAGCTACACGGTATTTCTAATTTTTGCAATCAATTTTTGGTGTCGTTGCTGGGAAGGAAACATTGCTCTTAGGTTTTAACAAGTCTGGTGTTTTGTTTCAGGGTTAAAGAAATCAGGTTGAGTATTCAAACTTTGTATAAGAAGACTTGTGATCCTGTGCCCCTGCTCTAGAAAGTAGGGAATATGATTTCAAGAGTTTGTCGCAGAAACACATTTATTGTGGGACTACTAAAAACTCTTTCTTGTAGGACATATTGCTCTGCAAAAACAAGCTTTTTTTATTCTTAGTTTTTTATACTTAATTATCTTACAATCTTGTTTTTATCACAATAGTAATTGGTTGATTGAAATTGTTTAAAAAATATTTAGACTTGCATTCCTAGACATTTGTCTACGTTTTCATTTCAATACTGTTGAAGAAAATTAGAGACAAGGTACGTATGTATAACATATAACTTAGAAATATTCTTGAGTGATTACTTACTTGTTGAATGCTACTTTTCTATATCTTGCACACTTTGCACTAAATCATCTTAAGGGCAAAACCCAATAAAAGATAAGGTAGGGGAGTCATTATCCTTTCTTAACCCACAAACCATCTCCAAGCACGCACAACCTAAACCTAATTTAAAATCTGATAGACGTTAGCCTTAGGGACATCTCAAACTCATTAGGAGGTTATCCTAAGGGGGAAGGTGTTAGAATTTGACTCCTGCCTAATCAGTGTCAAAGGACGAGGATTGAAAGACGAAACCTTGAAGGCTGGTGGTTTGGCTTAATTAGGCCCATCGCTTTTGTGCGGATACCTCCCACCAATCTTGCCCTGATCTAGCTGATTAGCTTATGGTAAGAGTCTGCATTATACCTTCTGTGAACAATTTAACCAGTTAGAAGTTGTCTAGGTCCAAGTCTCCTCTAGAATTGACGTGGCTGAAATTTTTTCTTTTTCTTTTTGACTGATTGGTAAGCTTGTTTGTGATAATAATTTTGTATGCAAGTATGGTCGAGAGACCCAAAATCATCTAGGTTAACTAGAATCACTTTATCAACCAAACCAGAACCAAAACCAAATCCGATTATGGCTCAACCAACATCTTTGCAGGATAGGTTCTACCCTATGAGAACCTCACTTCCATCTTGCATCCAACTTTCATCGATTGGTGATAATATTTTGAGCTTAAGCCTCAATTCATCAACACACTCCCTAAGTTTCATGGCTTAGAGTCCGAAGAAGCGTATTAGAGAATTTGAGAAAGAATGCTTAATGATGAAAATACCTCACCTTGTAGACGATGCTATTAGGTTGAGATTCGTCCTATTTGCTCTTAAGGACTTAGCCAAGGAATGGCTATACAGCTTAGCGACAGTTCCATCACATCGTAGGATGGTTTCATCAAGGTCTTCTTGAAAAAATTCTATCCAATTTAAAAGACTGCTCTCATTAGGAAGAACATCATGCAGTTCAAGTAAGAACCTAGTGAACCGTTTTGGAGAAACTTTGAACGCTTTAAAGACCTTCTTATCCAATGTCCTCATTATGGCATAGAGAAGTGGCGACAATGGCAAATTCTCTATGACAGTTTAGATTACCAAAACAAAACCCACTTAGAAACCATGTGCTAAGGGGGATTCTTGCAAAATAATGAAAATCATGGGTGAGATTTATTTGAGGATCTAGCTGAAAAAAACCCTCCAATGGGAAACCTACTCCTAGCTGAAAAAACCCTCCAATGGGAAACCTACTCCCGAAAAGTCTAGGAACACAAATCTTATCTCTTCAAAAGGAGGTCTCCATTAAATAGAATCATCCATAGCTGTCGAGGCTAAAATTTCTAGCCTAGTGAGAAGATTGAAAGCTCTAAAAACTAAGGAGCCAATTCTAGTCAACCAAGTCAGCCCAAACTAATTTTCAAATTCGGCCCGTACTTACTGTTAAGTCATGAACCATGAATTTGAGTAGTGTCTTATTTTCAATGCTCGACAAATATATCCCGAACTCATGAATGCAGCCTTTTTAAGGCCCTATAACAATCCTTATGCTCAAACGTACAATCCTGACTGAAGAAATCACCTAAATTTCTCATGGAGCCAAAATAACAATGACCACTCAAGGTCAAACCACTTCCAACATCCCAATCATAATAACAATTCTTCCAATCATCAACCCAACTTTTCAAATTACCAATACAATTTTTTCAATTACTCCAACTTTCATAATTATCAACACAACTTTCCCAACTAAGCTCCACAACCTTCCTTCCAAGGTCCCCCTGCTGACAAGAAATCGACCGAACTGGAAAAAAATTTAGCTTTTTTCATCCAAAATACAGGACAAGCCATATCTAGGTTAGAGGGTCAATGAGTCAGTTAGCCAGTTCAATAAATAAAAGGCCCAAAGAGACTTTGCCTAGTCAACCGGTTGCTAATCTTACGAACTCTAGTCAAGCTCATTTGGCTCAAGAGGATCAAATGAATCAATGTAATTTGATTCATACATTGCAGTCGGGAAAGCAAGTTGATAATCAAGTGTCAACACCATCAAGTTCAATACAAGCATCCACCTCTCCTAGTCCCACTCCACCTCCACTTGACTCCAACAATACTGAAAAAGACAAGTCAGCTGAAAATGTGCACAAGCCTATAGCACCTTATCCAAATAGGTTTAAAAACAAATAAAGTGCACAAATGGATAAGGTACGTAAGATTTTTAATCAAGTCAAGATTAATATACCTCTTCTTGATACAATCCAACAAGTCCCTAACTATGCCAAATTTCTTAAGGACATGTGCACCAAGAAGAGAAAGACTAATGTGCCCAAGAAGATTTTTCTAGCCATTAACATTAGTGAGCTATTGTCCAATCAAATCCCTGTCAAGTACAAGAATCCCGGTTATCCAACCATTTTTTACACAATAGGTAAACTGCAATTAATCGTGCACTTCTTGACTTGGGAGAAAGTATTAACTTATTCCCTTTCTCAGTCTACCAACAACTTGGGTTGGGCGAGCTTAGTCCGACTAAAGTTACAATCCAATTAGCTGATGGTCCGTAAAAATTTCCAAAGGAGAAATTACCGATGTCCTTATTCGAGTTGGAAAGTTTACCTACCCAGTAGATTTTATTATTCTTGAGACCCAACCTGTATCCAATCCTAGGTCTCAAACTCCCGTTACCTTAGGGCGTCTGTTCCTTGCGACTACAAATGCGATCATCAGTTGTAGGAATGGATCCATGAGGTTGACAGTCTTCAACCTAGAAAAATAACCTCGTAAGATAAAAGATCAAATGTTTGAGGTAAACTTCATTGAGAATAATTGTGAAGAAGAAAGTGAACGTATAGATGAGGCTCTATTTCTTGATGAATTATTTAAGGATGAGTGCGATTATATTAATGAGAAGACATATATTGGAGATTCTAATTTTAGAGTCCCCTTTAAAAAAGAAAATTTGATTTGAGTATCTTCACTTTCGATGGGCTAATCAATGATATATCGCATGAGAATATAATTCAAGAACCTCCGATTGACCTAACCTTTGAAAATCTCTTTGATGAAGAACTCATGTGTTTGAATGAACTGATTAGAGATATTTTGTTTAATTACACACCTCCAGGGAAAAGTGTTGATTCAAGTTTTGAGGAGATGTATGGAACTGAGATAGAATTCTTAGGCATTCATAGTGAGAAAGTTCCAATTGAAAGGTGTGATGGTAATCAATTTTTGAACAATGGATGTAGACATATGAGAAAGAAGAGTTTAAGGAAGGTGAAACTTAGGAAGAAGAGAGCTAAAACGACAAAAATATTGGCTTCTTCACTGTGCCCTATAAAGAAAACTCATTGGAATGATGGAAAGCGAGCTAGGAGGATGAGACCTAAAAAGATATAGGTGTGGGAGAAACATGATGTTGTACATATTTTTGTACATTATTTTTTTTATGCACCTATTTTTACACTTTATTTCATGCATTCATGCATTACAATCATACATTGAGGATAATGTATAAAATAAGTGGAGGGCACTAACATGACTAATATAACTAAAAAAAATTTCACTCT
The DNA here is from genome assembly GCA_038442645.1 of Agave tequilana. NCBI lineage: Eukaryota > Viridiplantae > Streptophyta > Magnoliopsida > Asparagales > Asparagaceae > Agave > Agave tequilana. Next base: position 110,390 of record JAVJIF010002310.1, read on the forward strand.
TAACATGACTAATATAACTAAAAAAAGATAAAAAAGAAAAAATAAGATAAAAAAAACTTTTTGGAAAGAGAACAATATTTTGACATATTTTTTGTAAGAAAATTAAGTCAATTTTAAGGAATAGGAGATCATAATTAGGATTTCTTATACTGGTCAAAATAAGATTATTTGTTTGATTTCTAAGGATATATAGAAAATTTGAAAAAGTAATTTAGTTTAGATCTTTACCTTGATGAAATATGCATACTTTATACACTTACACATTTAGGGTTCAAAAAATAAAGTTTCTTATGCCTTATATATATATATATATATATATATATATATATATATATATATATATATGAAAAATAAATAAATCTAATTATTAATTAGATAGGTGCTTTAGCCTAACCAAGCCTTGTTATTTATGCAAAAGATGATTGATAAGTTTGAAATATATATATATATATATATATATATATATATATATATATATATATATATCAAAAAATCCTCTGATTAAACTGGGTATTCGTGCCTCATAAAGCATAAGTATTCACGCCTAAAAGTGGTACATCTTATAAATAAAAATCCTTAGTTTTGTGGCCTTGTTTGCTCGAGTCCTTAAGTCCTTGGAGTATTTTTTCACCCGGTGCCCTAAGACCGTCCGGTTTGGGTATTACTGACTAAAGGCTCATTACATGGGCAGATTAGAAAGCTTAATAGAACTAAGGAACAATATCACCAAAAATAAATAAATAATAAGGCATGAGAGTTAGAGTTAAAGAACTCATAGTCAAAATTTCACTGTCACGAAGGTGCAAATGACTTAGAGTAAAGTAATAGATTAGATGAGAAATACAATTTAACTCCTTTCCTTGATTGATAATAAGTTTTTGAATAAAGACTAAGTCTAAAAATGAAAAATTATGGTTTTTTATAACTTAAAGATTACTGGAACTCTTACAATAATACTTCAAATAATTTCTCTCTTTTTCAAAATACTTTTTGAAAATACTAACACTTTTCTCTTTCTTTATGGATTTTGTGGGCGTAATCCACTGAAAACCTCATGAGACAAAACTCATCCTCTAGGGGTAATGTAGAGGTTTAACAGCTTACTGTACAAGCTAAGTGCAATTGTGTTTCCTATGAAAATAGATAGTTAGTTTTTGTTTTGCTCGAGGACGAGCAAAAGATAGGTATAGGAATATGATCGTTCACTGATATTGCATAATTGTAGTCCTATTTCCCATATCTATGTTATAATAAACTCTATTTTAATTATTTTTTTGTTTAATAATGTGCAGGCCTTTACCAAGAGAGAAGGAAGAGAAAAGAAGCCCAAAGGTCATCTAAATTCTGATTTAGTTCGGAATTAATTCAAATCAGGGCAAATCAAAGTAAATCAGGGTAAATCAGAGAAGATAAAACCAGTTGAAAAATCAGTTAAAACATATCTTCATAAATCAATTGATTAAAGCCAAGGATCAACAGAAGAATCATCAAAATCAGAAGATCGAACGACAAATTCTTCAGGATAAATGGATAAAAATCATTTATATCGAGATCCTAAGCCACGAATCCGCGGCTTTGTTAATGAGATAGGGGAGCATTTGCTTCCCCCATCTGCTAACACTCCCCCTCTGATTTTCTTCTATAAATACTGAGAAATTCATGTTGAGAAGGGACAAAGACTAGGAGTAAATTTTTTGCTTTATTTTTAAGTTTTAGGATCATTGTCAGATAGTTTATGAGAAGTTGTATCTCAAATTTTCATCTGTAGTTCAGTCTAGAAACAAAGTGAGAGAGAAAGGGTGATTGTAATTTAAAGTTGAAGTGACATCAATAAAATTTCGATGGACTTTTCTGCACCTCCACTTTGCCAGTATGTCTTGCTTTAGTTCATTTTTGTATTTTAATTCTAATATGAGTAGCTAAATCAGTTTTTTGGGATCACTATTCTCCTTCTTCTATAAGTATTCATTCTTCTTGATCGATTTCTATAAAAAGGAACCCAGTGGAATCATATGAATGCCTAAAATAAGCCTTGCATATTGATGAGTGTTCTTGAAGGCACAAGAGGATGGGTTTGGACTTATTTTAAACTTTAATTTTGAAGGCAAGTCTTAAACTAATTTTTATTTCATATTTGAGAAAATCTTGATGATTTAACATTCCATTTAAGAACCGTTTCGAAAATAAGTAAACTTTTTCAAAACTCATCTTATCTGTTTTTCTTGAATGAATCAAAAATCAAATCTTAAATCTGGCCTATGATCTAGTTGAGGCATCAACACTTTTAAGAGAAAAACACATAGTTGAATAATAGAATAGTGAGCCTAGATCTCTTTTTATTAAAAATACAACGAAACAATATCTTCAAGCTTATTAAAAATTATCTTCTTCAAAACTTTTTCTAAATCTTAAAGTTTCTTTTAAATCATTTCTTTACTCTCCATCTTCTTTTTCATTTAAAAAATAAAACACTAAAACTTCTTTTTCTCAAAATACCTAAAAGCTTGCATCACATCTGTCCTCGTGGACACGACCCGTTAGCCCTAAACTACATTGTATTTCTAATTTTTGCAATCATCGACTAATTCATTAGATCCTCCTTCAAGAATTTGATCTCGAGATTCGATATAAGAAAGACATAGAAAATATTGTTGCTGGCCATCTCTCGCTTATTCCAAACTCTCCATGCAACGAATTGCCCATTAATGATGACTTTTCTGATAAACAACTCTTAATTGCTTTTAGGGAACCTTGGTTTGCCGACATAGTGAACTACTTAGTCATAAATCAAATTCCATCTCATTGGTCGAAATAGGATGTATACAGGTTCTTATCTCAAGTTCGGTATTTTTTTTGGAGGAACCCTATCTTTTCAAGTACTATTCCGATCAAATTATTAGGAGATGCATTCCCGATAAGAAAATTAAGAGTGTTCTATTCTTTTGTCATGAGCTTGCTTGCGGTGGATACTTTGATCCCCGTAAGACTGCTAAAAAAGTGCTACAAAGTGGGTTCTATTGGCGCACTTTGCTCAAAGATACCTATGAATTCTGCAGGACGTGCCCTAGATGCCAAATGGTAGAAAGGATTTTGAAACAAAATATGATACCCCTCAATCTAATTCTAAAATTAGAACTCTTTGATGTTAGGAGCATTGACTTTATGAGTCCTTTTCCTAACTCATGTGGAAACTAATACAAATTAGTTACTTTGGACTATGTGTCAAAATGGGTAGAAGCCATTCCTAGCAAGACTATTGACAACAAGATTGTCGTCAAGTTCTTCAAAGAGAACATTTTTTCACGCTATGGAACCCCTCGAGCCATAATTATCGACAATGGGAGTCATTTTTGCAATAGAACTTCTGAAGCTCTTCTGTGAAAATATGTCATAAAACACAAGTTGTCAACACCGAATCATCCTCAAACTAGTGGGCATGTAGAAATTTCTAATAGACAAATTAGACATATTTTGGAGAAGACTGTGTCCTAAACTGAAAAGATTGGTTCACCAAACTTGTAGATACCTTATGGGCCTACATAACCACTTTCAAAATGATTCTAGGTATGTCTTCATATAAGCTAGTCTTTAGGAAAGCTTGTCACCTACCTGTTGAATTAGAGTACTGGGCCTTATGGGCAACTAAATTTTGATTTGGACAATGCCGGTGACCTTCAGAAACTGCAAAATTTTGAATTAGAGGAGTTGAGAAATGAGGCCTATGAGAATGTGAAGATCACAAAAAATAGAGTTAAGGTTTTTCATAATAAGTGTATTATAAGGAAAGCTTTTTTCTCAGGACAAAAAGTCTTACTCTATAATTCTAGGCTTCATCTTTCTTCAAGAAAGTTAAAATCAAGATATACTGGGTCATTCATTGTAAAGAACGTGTTTCCACATGGTGCTGTAAAGACCAGTGACCCCAAGAATAAGAATGACTTTAAGGTAAATAGTCAACACCTTAAACCTTCTTGGATTTGGTGCTGGTAAATGAGATGGCGATGTGTCTATTCGACCCAGTGTATCGGTAACATCACCTCTTTTATATTTGTTTCATGCATCTATACATTTCTTTCATACATTGGAGAAAATACATGAGATAGGTGCGAGGTAGAGCACTAAAATTTAACATGATAAAAATAATCCTTTTTAGAAAGAAACAATATTTTTATCTATTTTTGCACAAAAATTAAGTTAATTTTAAAGAGTAAGAGAATCAAAATTAAGATTTCGTCTACTTGATCAAAATAAGATTATTTGTTTAATTTCTAGGGCTAGGAAGAAAAATTGAAAAAGTAATTTAGTTTTGATTTTTACCTTGATAAAATATGCATACTTTATACACTTACACACTTAGGGTTCAAAAATAAAAATTCTTATGTTTTATAAAAAAAAAGAGAAAGGAAAAAATGAAAAGAAATATATATATATATATTAAAAACCCTCTAATTACGCTAGGTATTTGTGCCTCATGAAGCATAAGTATTCATGCATAAAATTGGTCCATATTATAAATAAAACCCTTAGTTTTGTGATCTTGGTTGATTGAGTCCTTAAGTCTTAGGGTGTTTTCTCACCATATGCCCTAAAATCATCCTGTTTGGGAGTCACCGACTAGGGCTCGTTATATGAGAATTTAACTAAGAGATATTACCGCTAAAATAAGTAAACATAAGACATAAGAGTTAGAGTGGAAGAATCCTTAGTCAAATTTTCACAGTCACAAGATGCCTAAGATAAAATAATAGATTAAGTGAAAAATTCAATTTTAATCCTTATTTTTAATGATTACAGGTTTTTGAATAGAGACTAAGTTTAGAATGAACAATTTGGTGAACTTATGACTTATAGATTACTTAAGTTTTTTTGAAAAAGTTTGTCAAATATTTCTTATCTCGTTAAAAGGAAATTTTCAAAAAAATACTAACAATTTTTTTGGATTTTTGGATTTTATGGGTGTAATCCACTAAAAACTCTTACAAGACAAAACTCGTCCTTTAGGGGTAAACTAAAGGTTTAACGGTGATTCCTACAAAAATGAGTTAGACTAGGTTAGCTCTATTTTTCTTTATTTTGCTCGAGGACGAGCAAAAGATATGTGTGGGGTTGTGATTGTACACGTGCATTGCATATTTAGTGTCATATATGTCACATTTCTTCATTTATTTTTGTAATAAAATCCTGCTATTTAATTCATTTTCATATCTAGTGATGTGCAGGATAATTAATAAAGAAAAAGAAAAAATGGACCGATTTATCCAATTAAATCTAGAAATTTAAAGATGAAGCAAATCAAGAGGGATCTACTCAAATTCAGAGATTTTAGAAGCAATACTATCTGAAGACAGGGTATATCAAGGACGTTAATGCCAGTTAAAAATCAGTTAAAAACAGATTTTTGAAGACCCATTTTTGATAGCTGAAGATAAAAAGGAGATTTCGTCAAATCCAGTGTTGGAAATTGAAAATTCAGTTGGAGATAATCTAGGATCGAGCATCAACGGCTGCCCCGCTCCTAGGATCTAGCCCAACAACCAGATCTTGGCCGCGCAAACACGACAAAACCCATGTTTGTGCATCTTAAACAAAGTGGTTGGGGGAGTGATTGCTCCCCTTATCTTCGTACGCTCTTTCCTATCTTCTTTTACCTATAAATACCCCCTTGCAGAGTGAAAAAAAAGATAACACAAATTAGAATTAAATTTTTTCTTTGTTTTAAGGCTAAGACCATTGTTAGATAGTTTATTAGAAGTTATATCTCAGTAATTTCTTTCTAGTTTAGGCAAGTAACAAAGTGAGAGAAAGAAAGGGTGTTGTAATCGAAGATTGAACGTGACATCAATAAAGATTCAAGATTTTTCTTCCTCTCCTTCTCTTTGTGACGGTATATTTATATTTTTAGTTGTTATTCTTTTGCCACGAGTAGCTAATTTCCCTCTTCTAGGCTCATTAATCCCTCCTCTCTAGTTCTACTCTTGATCGGTTTTAATGAAAAGACCCAACTGAATCATTTAAATGCCTAAATTTAAGCCTTAGACTTTGAAGTTAATTTTAGAAAACTTATTTTTATTCCATGCTTGCTTAGTTGCCTTGATGGTTTAACATTCAACTTTAGAACGATTTCAAAACTATTATTCAATTTCTAAAATCTATCTTAGGTGTTTTACTTGACTTCTCTTCAGTTACAAGATTAAACTTTTGCCTATGATCACATTGAGGAACTTAAACTTTCAAGAGAAAAATGTAGAGTTGAGTAAAGGATTAGTGAGCCCCGATTTCTTCTCACTTTAAAAAAACAACATCACTCTTTCACTCAATATTTTTTTAAAATCACTTTTTCCAAAATCTCTTCTCATTTTTACTTTTTCTTCAAACACATCTCAAACACTCCATATTCTTTTCTTCTAAAAACTGACACAAAAAACTTGTTTTTTCAAAAATACCAAAATGCTTGCATCGTATCTCTCCTCGTGGACATGACCCGTTAACCCTAAGCTACACGGTATTTTAATTCGAATTAGTTGCCGCATTGCTTTAGGGCGAATGAGGCCCGAATAGAGAAGCTTCTTGAACTTCTCTTGGTCAAACTCGACAATGAGTGATTCGACCGTTGATCTAAGGAGCCTGAGATTGACTTGTGCAACAACATTCTTATTGGTAGAGGAACTTTTCTAGTGGAGTCGCCATCTTCTGTTTGGTCAAAAAATTTGAAGTAAAATTTCTTTGAGTGGATGAAAGATTACAATGAATCAATGCAATTACAAAAGAGGAAAGAGTTTTAAGTGGATCTCCCCTTTGTTTAATGTCGAGTTCTTGATACAGTGGTGTAGAGTGATTCTTGCTCTCTGTTGATCAGCCGAATTGGAAGCTTCTCTTAGATCTTTGTTGTTGCTCTCAAAGAGATGAAAGAAACTCTACTTGAATGCAGCAAGTGTTAGAGTCTTTTCTTTTCAAAAAGATTTCTCTCTTTCTCTCCAAAGCTGAATTCTGGAGCAAGTTAACTGAACTTCTCTCCAAAAAACTTGTTTTGATATCACTCTACCAGCTACCCCTTTTCTCATAGCTTTCATAGCTATTTTAGGGGTTTTCAGGTGTAGAATTGTCCTCTAAAAATCCTTCATAATGGGGATTAACTCCCACTTTATATGCCTATTAAGTGACCCAGAAATAGAGAATCAGTTATAACAGAACGCGGGTCTCTCACTGGACGAGAACCTCATTATGTTATTGAACCCAGTAATGGAGTTGAAACATGACTTTCGTGTTTGGTCTAAGGTCCGCATTTTAAGCTTTGTCTTCAGTGATTTTTAGACAGCCTATAAGTTAACATTCGTTGGATGCTATCCAAGACTTCTTGCTAAGCCTTAGAAGTCTGCTTCTGAGCCTCAATGCAATGACAGAGATCTGCATCATTATCATTATCAGCCATATTAAATGATACAAACCTTGTTCGCACAGAGCTGATGGTAGTGAAGGAGGCGTAGCCACTAACTTTCTCTTCATCATCAGATCATTGAAAGAGGTGCCTTAATGGCGCGATGATATAGCCACTGTCGAGAAAGAAGGCTATCCATAGTTGTAGAGTATTGCTACCTTGAAGCGAGTACCTTAGAAGGCACTCTCTTGTTCCACCAGTACCTGACCAAAGTCGAGGCGGCTATAGTCAAAATTTGGGGAGCTAATTAAGGGAATATGAACCTCCTGTCTCCTTCGCCGGGCCATTACAGATTCCTTCCTCTGCTTATCATATTAATAGAGGCAGTTGCAAGGTGTAACACATTTGTCGTCTTCTTCTAAGATTTGGGTCTCTGAGAAGATTGGACTGATAATCGATTCAAAATTGATTGCTGATTTGTAGAATATATAGTGGGGAATAACCCCAAATAACAATGGACATAATGCACTATCACTAGTTGACGTCCTGCTTGTCTGCACTGGGACAGTGGAATGTGAACTGGTCCTCATAGAGGAGTTTTCACTTATTTCTCAAATAGTCTCTTAAGTTCGTATTAATCGGACCCAACCAATCCGACACGAAGACTCGGAGAGATTGAAAGTTAGCCCTTTTAGGCTTAAAAGCTTTGAGCTTAGCCTTAAAGGCTTTCTTCTTAGTCATAAGTGAAGCTAAGATAGTTTTGCCAGATGACCTAGCTTCGCATGACAAAGCTAGCTTAGCACTGAGTGCTTTAACTCTACTGCTAAAAGCAAATTTAGCACAGCTTAGCAGAGCTTTTGTTAGCGAAGCTATATTAGCCTCGCTCAGCGCATTAGTAGCACTAGCGCCAAGTGGCACTTTGGCTTTAACCTCACTGGACAAACGTGCTTTTGCCTTAGCTCTGTTAAGAGCTACCCCGGACATCTTAGCCTTACAGTCAGAGGATGAGGGAGTAGCTTTGCCAGAAGCTAACAGAAGAGAATCATCTCTAGTCTTGCGTGACACTGCATAGACTTGTACATAGTGTTAGTCCCTTTGGAGACGTGATGGGTCTGTTGGAACTTGCTTTTGATGATACATTTATGAAGACATATCATTGGAGCTCTATCTTACAAGCTTATTCAAAGTTCTACATGATCAAGACTTCCCAAAGAGAGTAGCTATGGATGTGTATTGTAATGTTTAATAGTATGTTAAAAGCCTTGAAACACACACACACACACATCATAGCCCTATTAGTCGACCTATACCCTTTAGTAGTCGACTTATACATGGTATAGTCGACTTGACAATTTCTATAGTCGACTAACCTTTGTCCTGCAAAGATATCAACTCTCTGTTTTTGATCTATATGCATTATTAGTCGACTTAACAGACTTTATAGTCGACTAATCATGACCTAGTCGACTAATCATATTATTCTGGTCGACTAGTTTCAGTTTCCAGAAACTTGTCCTGTGTTTTAATCTTGACCTAATCGACTTGACATCTTTAGTAGTCAACTAACCCTGTCTAAATTGCCTACTCTAGTCGACTAACCCTCTACCCCTAGTCGACTAAAGGCAGTTTCTGATTGTTGGACAGTTTCTATTTTCTGGTGTTTTATCCAACGTTATCCAACGTTTCAATATTCAAAATTGATTTGATAACTACCCTAACTGACTATGGATTTCAGCTATAAATAGGTATGTTATCCTAGGCTAAAAACACCAATTAAAAATTAAAAGTTTTTTGCCCAAAAACTCTGTTGAAAATTCTGGTTTTCAGAAAACTATTTTCACTTTCAGTTCTTCATTCATATTCCTACTCTATAGTGAAGATTTCTGAGAGTCCACCTATAATAGCCCTTGTTCACAATCACATATAGATTCAAGGCTTATAGGATAAATTGTAATCACTCAAAGAGGAGCATTGTACAAGAGCGTCTTCGGGTTGAAGAGAGTTTGTACAAGGTGTTGTGGTCTTCTTGGTTGTAAGAAGAGTTGTACACATTTGGTAAAAGGGATTTGTCAAGTGGTGTGCAAGATATTGATTTTGGGTGTACAAAGTCAAAGGTTAAAGGAAAATCTCAAGAGGGTAGCTTGGGGACTGGATGTAGGTCACAAGGACCGAACCAGGATAAATCACTTGTGTTTGCGTTTGCTTTCTTTTCTGTGATTTATTTTCCTTTACTACAAGTACTTTATATTTAAATGCTAATATCTTTGTTTGAGTGTTGACATATATTTTAGATCCTACAATTGGCATCATCTCGGGACCAACAAATGGTGTCAGAGCCCTGCATACCCAGTCAACAACATATAAAGGATGGCAACGGAGTTTCCTTCATCGCAATTCAAAGAAGGACATTCTACACAACGTCCACCGCAATTCGATGGATCAAACTACAACTACTAGAAGTGTAGAATGAAGATCTACTTGCAATCGCTCAAATACGAACTTTGGAATATAGTAGAAGCAGCGTACACCGAACTGACTACCAATTACAGCGCTTGGAGTGATGATCAAAAGAAGAATGCGAACCTTGATGCCAAAGCGATGAATGCTTTATTCTGTGCCTTAACCAAAGAAGAATTCAACTGTGTGTCAACAGCCACTTCTGCAAATCAAATATGACACACTCTACATGTAACACATGAAGGCACAAATAAGGTTAAAGAATCTAAAATTTCTATTCTTGTCCACAGGTTTGAACTTTTCAAAATGAAGGAGAATGAAACCATCTCAGAATTACAAGATTTACCGACATAACAAATTCCTTAGCATCCCTTGGAAAGGAATACAACCAAGTCAAAAAAGTTCGCAAGATCCTTCGTGCACTCACACCAAATTGGGAGAAGAAGACAACTGTAATAGAAGAAGCGAATGATCTCTCAACAATATCATTAGAAAACCTTATTCGTAATCTAATGGCATATGAAGTGCAACTCGAAGACAGAAAGAAGGATGAACAACAATCTCTCTCAAAGAAGAAAGAACTTGCCTTCCATGCATCCTCAGACACAGACAATTCAGATAACGATGAAGAGGAGATGGCAATGCTATCAAGAAAATTCAGAAAGTTCTTGAATCAAGGTAAGTTTAAATGTTTTATTGTAATAAAATAGGTCATATGAAGAAGAATTGCCCATTGCTCAAAAACAAAGGTAAATTCAAGAGCAAAAAGTTCAGAAAGAAGAAAGACTACCAAGTATCATGTAAAAATAGTGATTCATCTTCCTCTGACGAAGAAGAAGCCACTGAACATGCTAACATCTGTTGCATGGCATTAGAAGAAGATGAGGTACAATATACTGAACTTTTAGATGCATTCCATGAATTATACAATGATCTTAAGAATGAAAAGATAAAGAATAAAGTTTTGTCAAAAGAAAATGAAAAACTTATCAAAGAAAATTCTTGTTATGATTTTCAAATTTCTTCTATAAATTCTCAAAAAGATGATTTTGAAAAAGTGATATCATCATTGAAAAAAGATAATGAGAATTTATTACAAAATAATATTTTATTGAAAAGAGAAACTATGTCTTTAAATAAAAGAATTTCTGTTTTAGATAAAGACATGTCAAATTTCAAAATAAAGTATGAAGAGATTTTGAAAAATGTGACTAAATTTAATCAAGAAAAAGAAAAGTTAAATGATTTGTTATCATACCAAAAGATGTCACATAATCATTATGGTCTTGGATTTTTTGAAAAATCTACATATGTTAGTAATCTATATAATTCTTTTGTGAAAAGAAATACTGATATTATTTCAAAAAGAATTAAGAACAAGTTCATATGAATTCCTAAAAACTTAAGCATTGTTGATAAAAATACTTATATTGCATCATACATACATGATATATGTAATTCATGCAATTATGTGTATACTAACAGATGGAAACCAAATTCAAATTGAGTTTGAATTAAAGGTTAATGCTTTGATCTTATAATGATTGGTACCATTCAAATGTTTATCTTTCAGGTACCATATAAGAAGTTTGATAAGAAAAATATTTTCAGAACATTTATTATATATATATGTTATGATATATTTGTTACAGGGAGAGAACACATGTTTTTCTTTATCTGTTATAACCTTTTCTGCAGGGAGAGAACACATATTTTTATATATTTGTTATAACTTGTTCTACGCAGGGGGGAACATATAACATATTTTCTGCAGGGGGAGTATTCATGCACAGAAAGTGTCATCATCAAAAAGGGGGAGAATGTTGAAACTTGCTTTTGATGATACATTTGTGAAGACATATCATTGGAGCTCTATCTTACAAGCTTATTCAAGAGTTCTACATGATCAAGACTTTCCAAAGAGAGTAGCTATGGATGTGTATTGTAATGTTTAATAGTATGTTAAAAGTCTTGAAATACACACACACACATCATAGCCCTATTAGTCGACCTATACCCTTTAGTAGTCGACTTATACATGGTATAGTCGACTTGACAATTTCTATAGTCGACTAACCTTTGTCCTGCAAAAAAACCAACTCTCTGTTTTTGATCTATATGCATTATTAGTCGACTTAACAGACTTTATAGTCGACTAATACATGACCTAGTCGACTAATCATATTGTTCTGGTCGATTAGTTTCAGTTTTCAGAAACTTGTCCTGTGTTTTTCTTGACCTAGTCGACTTGACATCTTTAGTAGTTGACTAACCCTGTCTAAATTGCCTACCCTAGTCGACTAATGACAGTTTCTGACTGTTGGATAGTTTCTATTTTTTGGTGTTTTATCCAATGTTATCCAACGTTTCAATATTCAAAATTGACCTGATAACTACCCTAACTGACTATGAATTTTAGCTATAAATAGGTATGTTATCCTAGGCTAGAAACACCAATTAAAAATCAAAAGTTTTCTGCCCAAAAACTCTGTTGAAAATTCTGGTTTTCAGAAAACTGTTTTCACTTTCAGTTCTTCATTCAAATTCCTACTCTATAGTGAAGATTTCTGAGAGTCCACCTATAATAGCCCTTGTTCACGATCACATACAGATTCAAGGCTTATAGGATAAATTGTAATCACTCAAAGAGGAGCATTGTACAAGAGCGTCTTTGGGTTGAAGAGAGTTTGTACAAGGTGTTGTGGTCTTCTTGGTTGTAAGAAGAGTTGTACACATTTGGCAAAGGGAATTTGTCAAGTGGTGTGCAAGGTGTTGATTTTGGGTGTACAAAGTCAAAGGTTAAAGGAAAATCTCAAGCGGGTGGCTTGGGGACTGGATGTAGGTCACAAGGACCGAACCAGGATAAATCACTTGTGTTTCCGTTTGCTTTCTTTTCTGTGATTTATTTTCCTTTACTGCAAGTACTTTATATTTAAACACTAATATCTTTGTTTAAGTGTTGACATATATTTTAGATCCTACAATTGGCATCATCTCGGGACCAACAGGGTCCGCATGTGACCTTTCTAACTTCAACGGAAGCTTGCTTAGCCTCGCAGACTAAAGTAGGCTCATGTAGAGGCATGTTAGTCTCTTTAAAGACTATGGTAGGTCTGCAAGGGACCTATTTAGCCTCGCAGGAGGCTGAAGTAGGCTCGCTCAGAGCCATACTAGTCTTAACAAAGACTGGCTTCTAAGTTTTGACAAAGGAGCTCTGGCCAAGGAAATCTTCTTGTGCTTGCACATATTGATAGGGCTTGAGCCGCCCTTAGAGAGAAGTTGCTCAAACTTCTCTTCTCAAATTGAACGACCAAAATCTCGACAGTAGACCCGAGGATTTGATCGTCACATTACGACACGACTTTCTTGTTGTTGGAGAAAGAATTTCCTAGCGGAGGCACCATCTTATTTTCATTGAAAATTCAAAGGGGAAAACATATAAAAATTACAAAGAAAATTATAAGTAATTTAAAAAGAAAATTACAAGTGTTCTTTTCTAGAGTTTCTGGGAAAATATGATGGTAGGAGTCTGGTCAGCGCACGACCACTTTATCCTTTTGACCACACGAGCGATCAATCTTCGAGTCTTCTAATAGGAGTTCTTTCTCGTCTGGTTCTGAAAATTCTTTGAGAATGAAATATTTAGGATATTAGCACCCTGAATTTATCCTTAGAGGATTAGAAAAATGAAACTCTGAATTCTTGAAAGTTTTATAGAATAATTTTCTTATTTATCCGAAAAGTCTAGCCCCTTGCTCATCTTTAGAATGCAGTAAAGACTGAAAATAGTCTTGAGAGCCTCGCATGTGAGGCTATTACTGGTTTTGTGCGAGCCTAACAAGCTTCATGCTGCATTGTGCTCTGCGCGAGCCTACTACATCCGTTCTGGCTAAGGGTGTGGCCCTCTTAATTATCTCCACTTAATGGGGAGATAATGATAATGGGGTGTAACTGCCCACTTTAAATGGGGTTAGCCCACTAATCCCACTGAGGAATTTGAAGTGGTCAAAATGATCTACATTCGGAGCTTGCCCTTTCTGGGCTAAAGCTCTATGTGGAGCTAGCCCTATGCTAGGCTAAAACTCCATGCGGAGCTAGCCACTTTGGCTAAGTTAGCAATTTTGGCTGAGCTTAAACTGTCTATTCGACTGTCTGCAACCTGCCTTTTGAAAGTGTTGACAATTTAGACATCGCATAGACGAGATGGAGAGCCCATCTGGGATCCTGTCTTTTGTAAGTGTCAATAGCCCTAAGCCCACATCTAGTCAAAGGCCTCAGACCTCACCAAGCCCACATCAGCTCAAACATTACCTGTCCGGGCCTGTCACTCAACAAGAGCTGCACGACAGGCATCACCACTCTGAGGATACCGACCTTGGATGTATCCTCTGGGAGCATAACCTCTCTAAGACTTCAATAACCAGTATAGGGATCCTCTCCGACCAGTACAAGGACCCTTTTTGGAGCCACTCAAGACTCTGACATGCAGACCCACTGGAACTCGCTACTCCTCTGTTACTTATAATTGGATAGCACAATCTCCATAATTCACATATCTGATTACGTTGACAGATCTTCCCCATGTTTTAAATATTGTAATGCTCCTATATCAATGCAGGTAGTTATGAATAGTGACAGATATCTCTGCATGGCGATGCTACAATCAAGTGACATGATTTGGGTGGTTACAAGGAGATCATAACGTGCATATCATGCAGTTATGGGGGTCCAAGAAATTCACACCCACGAAGACAGTCCAGGCGGTATAAATATCCCTCCTTCTCCATCGAGAAGGGGAACAACTATTTACCTAAAGCTCTAAAGGTTCAGATCTGATTTCAGAAAACCCTAGAACTTGTAATGGCAGATCACTCTACTGAATTCATTGTAATTCCATACATTGTAGTGAATTCCCTCTCTCTCTCTCTCTGTGATTTTCCTTTGGGTTTTTCACGTAATTCTCTGGTGTTTGCGATTGAATTACTCTCATACTTTACAATTTGAATGTAGATCAATTTTCCCAGAAATTTACCTTTACATTTTACTGCTTTTAATGAGATCTCTTGAATCTACACTCAAGATATTCCCCTTCTTTGATCTCTTCCTCAAAAAGCCTCATCAGACAGAGATCGCCCCACCAAGAAGAAGCTCATCTCAAGCCGTTGCCGCCTCCTCCTCAATGAGTAAATCAATTGCCACTGGGGGAATGGGTGCACCAATCCCCCTCCTCCTCCCCCTGATGTCCTCATTGAGGATGTCGTGGAAGCGCAATCATCCCTAACCGCTTCAGTAGAAGTTGGAGGCAACATACATGGGGCTCAGCTTCTCCCTGAGGGCCAACTCCTCTAAATGCTTGCCAACCTCTAGAATCAACTGAACAAGAAGCGGGCAGAGGCAGCACACGAGCGTGAACGGGCAGTCTGTGAGCAAAAGGTGGCCACATTGGAGAGGGATGCATCGAACCGCATCCTGAGTCATCTCTCGCCCAACTCAAGATCCTGCGAAAGTCTCAGTCATCTCATGATCGCGAGACTAGAGGATCTCAGGAAGACCAGTCATTATCTCGCCCCAACAACCCACCCGCGCCGAGACCAGTCAGAGACATGATCGGTCCTACAGTCCCAACGATGACGAACACTCTGAGTCTTCTGAACCACGCAAGGCCTGAAAGATCCCTCGCATTAAGGACAACGCCAAATTATTTTAGATGTGCATTGAGGCAGCAAGCCTGCAACCTTGCCATGAGATGGAGGTGGGGAGCCTAAGGATTTCCAGCTACCCTCTCTTGGTGAATCACATCTCACTACTTTCCCAAGAAGTTCATGATTGATTAGTCTACGATTCTGTATTATTACATCACATTTCCCTACCGATTATGAATAAAATACGCTTCTTACCCGTGCTTTGGTCTCTTTTGCAGACAATCAAGACTTGAAGAGCAAAGGGGTAATAAATGCCTAAATAAACCTATTTTCAGGTAATTATATCTCATTACTTGGAGGCCAAGCTAGAGAGATTTTAGAAGATACATTGGATCTAGAAGTTGGGCGCGAATCTGAAGAAAATCAAATTCAATTTACCCAAATCCAGAACCATCTAGAAGGTCCTCGCAGCTGCAAACCACAAAGCAAAACCAGGGACCTAAGTCCCTGATATTGTTGCGAAAACGCGACAAATTATCGTGTTTTCGCGGCAACCTTGTGGACCCACTCGTCAATTTTCAACGCGTGGCCTCGTCTCGTCAAACTCTAGATCTTTTTGCCTATAAATCTGCATTTGAGGGCCAGAAATAGGAGGAGAGAGCAGTAGCTAAGATTTCTCCTTTCTAGTTGTAAAGTAAGATTTCCTTCTCTTTTCTTTTGTATTTTTTTCTTTTTAGATCTTATAGTAGGGCTGAGTTGATTATGGAGAGAGAGATATTGATGTAATGGAGAGTGACAATCTATGTAAAGGTGTCTTCTTTCTTCTCTATTGTAATCTTCTCCATCTTCTACATAGTGCTTAGCTAACTTTTCTTCTCATGACATCTAACGACAAACCATTAACTAGCTAACTTCTTACTTGATAATCAACTTAAATCTAATAACCTCTACTAGGCTTGCTCTTGCAAGAGCCATTGATGGTCATGATGATGGATTCTAACATTCTAACATTCTAAAATCTAACCACTAACAAGCTAACTTGCAATATCTTCGTTATTTCATGTTCATCTCTACTTAGTTTTGATGATCTAATAGAAGCTTGCACCTTGTTGTGTGAAATAGATGTGTTTGAATGTGAAGAACCATTTCATGTGCCATGCTTTGTATTGTCTCTTGAAAAAGCCAAGGACTGGTGATGGCCAAGGATCCATATGAGACAACTATCACTAAGAGGTTAGCATGTTAGTGGAGCAATTAGTAGTTAGTAGCCATGAGTTTTATTTCATCATTTTTCTTCTTTCTTTTTACTTTATTTTAAAAATTAATTTCAAAACTCTTTTATCATTTTTCTATCGATGTTTTCACACCACCTTCTTAGTTCACTATTATTTTCATCTTCTTCACAACAAGTTTCATCTTCTTTTATATTTTGTTTTTAAACCCACATTCTAAATCACTTCACTTTTCACTTCATTTTTATTTACTTGCTTTTGATTTATCGATTCCACAACCACTCCTCTATTTGATTTCACATCGCTGTTTTCATCGCCTTCTCAATCTATCACTTCTAGTTTTTTTCTTTCTTTTTCTCTTTCTTCAACAAAGAAGAACTGTTAACAAAACACATGAACATTGAACTGTTAATGCTTCTATTGCCTCTCATTCCTGTGAATCGACCCGTATAACCATCATGTTATAACGAAAGTATCGAGGAAGCCATAGCGCGCGCACGCTTTTACTGAATTTACAAAATACACATTTTTGTGCACAGTCTTCACCCCAATCAAAAAAATGGCATCGTTGCCGGAGACGGGAATGGTTTTAATTTCACGTTTTTGTTAACATTCTCTTCTCTGTTTTGGTGTGCAAGTCTTACAGAACCTTAGCTTTGCAGAAGTCTACTCTTGCTTGCCTTTCCCTGCTCTAGAAAGCAGGGAGCTTATTTATAAAACTTTGATGCGAAAAGCCAAGAAAAGTCACGAAAACACGACTAAATTAGGGTTTAATGGACCCTGAATTTTTACAAAGTTAGATTTCAAGCTATATTACCTAGTTGCTGCTATAATTTTGTTTTGATTGCCTATACACTACAATAATTAGGAACTAAAATCAGTAATTGGACACTTTTAATACGGTTTAGACATTTGCATATAGGCACGTGTTAAATTTCATTCCAATATATTGTATTTTGTTCTGTTGTTGTGATCTGGACTGAGGTGTACATATGGCATTGCATATAGCATGGGAGAAATACGTGGGTGATTTACTCGCTTTGTGTGTTATTCTTATATATATTGCACACTTGCACGAATTGGACTTAAAGGCATAACCTGATACAAGATAAGGTGGGAAAGTCATTACCCTTTCTTAGCCCAAAAATCACCTCCCCATTCACACAACTCAAGTCTTAATAAAAATTGGTAGACGTTGGCCCCTAGGGACATCTCGGACTCATTAAGAAATTAACCAAGGGTGAAACTTGTGAGAACCATACTCTTACCAAATCGGTGTCTAAGGTTGGGGATTAAGATGTTAAGCCTCAAAGATACGGTGGTTTGGCGTAATTAAGCACTACTAGAAAACATGTAATTTGCAGCGAAAATTGCGTCGAAAATAGTTTCGACGAAATATTTGTGTCGAATTATTACGAATTCGACGCAATGCGTTAAATAAGACTTTAAACTCAGTAAATAATAATAAAAAATTTACTATACATATTGCTCGAAATTTTGACGCAATATGAAAAATTTACCGCCAAATATTTTCACCAAAATTTTCGCGATTATATTGCGTCAGATTTTTGACGCAAAATGTACGCATTGTGAATTAATATCTGGTGAATAATTTTGGTTGTAAAGTTGCATTGAATATTCGACGCAACTAATACATATTGCGGCAAAATTTTGACACAATACAAATTGCGTCGAATTTTCAACTCAATATGCTAGTACTTCTGATCGGGAATTCACTCCCTCTCCTTTCCCCCAAATCTTCCTCCTCCCCCAATTTTCCCTCTCCTCCCCAAATCTCCCTCCTCCGCCATGCCCCTCCCCCCGACGATCTTCCCCCGGCCTGGCCCCACCTCCCGGCGTCCCTCCGCCTGCCTCCTCCCCCTCGCCTGCCCTCCCTTCCCCCGGCCTCCCCCTCCCTCCCCCGACCTCCTATCCCCCCCGGCCTGCTGCCCCTTCCCCCCGACCTGCTACCCCCACCCCCTTGTTGGCCCAAAGGCCCATCACTCTAGTTTTGATGATGATTAACTCATGAAGTTATAGTACTAATGATCTTGTGTTTAATTAGTGACAGATTTATGATCAAGATCTTAGTAGGTGTGGAGCTTCAACAAAGGATTTAAAGTCACATTTTGGAGCTAGCACCGGTTGATTCACGAGCCTATGCATCAAGACCACATCAAGAGTTGAGCTCGTTGATCGTGTTTAGACCAAGTCTAGATGATGAGAAGACTTCAAGTGAAGACTTCAAGAAGATGAAGACTTGTGTCTAGGTATAAGATTTTTGTTTTAGTTAAAATGTAAAGGATAGAGTAGTTGGTGGATTGCTCAAATACATATACACACACACACTCTTGATAGATATGTTTTCACAAAAGTTTTTTTTAGAAAAGAATTTTTACTTTGGAAAGATACATTTTGGTTTTTGGTATTATAGTTTACACATGTCTTAACCAAAACCATGTTTAATGCTTAATGTTAAAAACATAGATATCTTATTTGTGTAGTGGATCATATCCATACACACTATTCTTTAATGAATTCAAAATATCTTGTTTTTGTATCATGAAGAAATTTGGAAAACAAGTTTTAGAAAAATACAAGTTTTCAATTGAGCCAATATTTTCATATTACAAAAATAGTTCAAACATTTGTAACATGCCTTGATTTTGTGCAAGCATGTTTGTTTATCAAAGTATAACATCAAAACTATTTTTGTATATTTTTTAGTATTTTATGGGATTTTAAGTGAGCCAAAAAGACCAAGTTTTTAATCCCTATTTCAGACCTGATCGGGCTGTAGCCGGTCGACCGGGTCGCTGTAGCCGGTCGACCGACCCGGTCGACCGACGTGCATGGACGTGCACGCCAGTTCTGGCAGGAGGGCCGGCCGACCGACCCGGTCGACCGTCCAGAGAGCTCTACTCTCTGGAAAGGCCCCGGGCGGCCGACCTGACAGAGAGACTGCTCTCTGTATCCTGGCTCGGTCGGCCGGTCGGTCGACCGATGGCTCAAACGGTCTGAAATATGACCGTTGGCCGGTCGACCGGGCGGTCGACCGACATGCCTGACAGACCCCAACGGCTACTTTTTCAGACTCTATAAAAAGAGGCATTTGGGGGCTATTTTGATTAAGATTTTAGGAGAGCTTTCAAGCCAGTTTTTCTTATCCTTTCAAAAGGTTTTCTCCACATATTTGAGAGCAAATATTTCCAATCAAAAGGAGAGTTTATCAAGAGTGATTTAAAGTGATTCTTTGAGTTTTCCTCCACCATTCTCTTCCTTGTTTTTCTCACACAAATACTTGAGCATCCATTGATTATTCATTCTATAGGAGTGTTGTAGTGAGAGTGCTTTTAGGTGATCAAAGTGTTGTGATCACCAAAGATCTTTTCTTTGTACTTTGAGGAGGCGGACAAGTGTGCTCGCGGTGGTTTAGAGTTCGATTGTGAACTCTTGGTTTGAGGTGCGGCCTCGGCAAGCTTGTGGGGCTTGCGTATGTACGGGACTAGGGAGTCCGAGGGATTGTAGGTGTTGCGGCACCAAGGAGAGATCCATTGGGATCGAGCATAGTGGAAATCCTTCGTGTGTCGAAGGCGGGGATGTAGAGCAAGTGTGCTCGAACCTCGAAACAAATCCCTTGTGTTTGCGATTGCTCACTCTCTCTCTCTCTCTCTATCTCCTTGTCTATATCTTGCATTCAATTATAGTGTTTATATTTATATGCTTGATATACTTGTGTGCTTAAATTGTTATACTTGCTTGGGTTGTTTGCTAACACTTGTATTTAACCAAGAGAGCCAACGTGGCACCTCAACCCTTATCTAGGGGAATCTAGAGGAGTTTGTCCAGAGCCCTTCACGGAGAATTCGGCAACACTCTTGTGTTATACGTGGTGTTTAGTGTAAGAGTTTAGTTTAGATCATAATAGTTTTTAATTCCGCATTATTTGTCATTAAGTGACCATTAGGTTAGCCATCACCTATTCACCCCCCCTCTAGGTGAACTTACAATTGGTATCAGAGCCAAGTGCTCTGAATTTGGGTCTAACAACCTTGAGTTAAAGATCCTCCTTTTTAGGCTAATCACATATTTGTACACACACTATGGACTTCATGTCACCACCCACTTTTGACATTCTTAACATCCATGTTTGGAAGGTTAAGATGCCCTTGTACCTCAAGGCCCTAGGCATTCATGTTTACCTTACCATCACTAATGATTATTGTTTAAATGGCAAGAATAATGAGGCTAATGCAAAAGCCCTTAATGCTTTAAAGTCAACCCTAAATGATGATTATTTATCTAGGATTTCTAATGTTGATTCGGCTTTTGTAGTTTGGAACATCATCACCTCCCTTGGCGAAAAGGATCTATATTATGCGGGGAGCGATTCGGACGTTGGAAGCAACACCTCCAACTTGTGCTATATGGTCCAAGGGGATAACCCCCTTGAGGTTACTACCGAATCCGAGGTAGATGAAAATGACATGTCATATGATGAGCTCACATCTTTTTGTCAACAATTACTTGAAAAATATGACATGCTTAGAAAACATAATAAAATTTTGAAAAAGAAATTTGATTGCATGCATAAGAAAAATGATTCTTTTAAAAATAAGATTGCATGTTTAGAAAAGGAAAAAGATGATTTGAAAAATGAGAATGTTTCCTTGATGTCCAAATTAAATGAGCTTTGTGAAGGAAACACCATTTTGAAAAATAAAATTGTTTTGGTGGAAAAACAAAAAGAAGTTGCGTTTCAAGAAAACACGTCTTTGAAAAGGAAAATTTTTGAAAATGAAAAAGAAAATGTTTCTAAAAAGAAAAAGAAAAATGATTCTATTTCTCACCATGCTTTACATGCCACCATTGATGAAAGTGAGATTAAATTTTTGAAAAATAAAATTAATAGTTTGAGCTCTACCTTGAGCACATGTGCATTTAACCACGCTAGATTGGAGTCTATGTTTTCAAAGAAACAAGCGCCACATTCTCATGCACATCATCATGCATATGCTTATGTTGCACGTCATGATCACACTCACACACATAAGCATCCTAAGGTGTACAAGTGTACACATTGTGGCCGCAAAGGCCATTTGGCAAAATTTTGTTTTGATAAGTTGCATCATATTAATTTTGCTAATAATAAAAATGTTTTAAAGTTTGTTAAGGAACCCAAACATTTTGCAAATAATAATGTTCCTTACAAAGCTAACCCCCAAGGACCCAAAAGAAAATGGGTACCAAAGTCCCCACCTTTTGTATTTGATGTAGGTGAGGGCTCTCACAAGACGTGAGAGATTTGGTGCCTTGATGGTGGATGCACTTGGACTTGATGGACACATATATGGATGCATCACTATCAAGGAGTTTTGGTGGGACAACCACCATGTTTGGAGCTTTGGAGTTGGTAACTATCTCTAAACTCCTTCTTTTTATGTACATGCTTTTTACTTATATCATATTCATAGCATGTTCATGTTTTGTGTTCTTATGTGCTTCATGTGGTAAAAACATGCTTAGATGTAGTTTTTATCAAAACTTGTATTATTCATGTACAAATAGTGAGTTACATTTGATTGATATATATTTGCACTTCATGCTCATTTGTACCCACTATATGCACATGTATAGGCTAGTTTTGATGATTGTCTCATTTATACATGCTTTGCCAATTTTTATGCTTTACTTCATGTATATGTATTTTTAATTCAAATCTAATAAATATACATGTATAACCGTGAGTCTCTTGCCTTCACGCAAATACATTTGATAGACTCTTTTATGTTTGGGATATGTATGTGTATTGTTAGCTTTGGATAAATCATACATATTCCATGAAGACTAATGTTTTATGAAAAATGATTTTTCATGTTTTTGATTAAAAAAAAATGTGACTTATGATCTTTTTGAGCTTAAATGTCTATTTTCATGAAAATGCTATTTATATGACTTTTGAACACTCACACTTTATTTATTTTGTCATGACTTAGTTTCATGGACATATTTTTGAGCTTTATAGACTATGAGTGTAAATTTTGTGTATTTAGTTTTGTTTCATGAAAAATATATGATTTATTGTATTTTGAAGGATCTTTAACTAGTTTTTCAAAAATCAGTTTATACTAGTTATTTATTCTTCAAATTAGTAGTTTATGAGATATACACATGATCCTATTATTGCTTCAATTGGTGTCATTGAATCGTTTCAATTGGTATCAATTTGACTCTATTTTTTTTATACTCATTTTTGTTTTCTATGTATGTATGCTCTAATTTTCAATTGGTGTTATCCATTCTCATACATATATATGATGTTCATGTGCTTACTTTACATTTGGTATACATCTTTAAAGCACAAAGTTTATGCTAAGCTTGATCTAAAACTTTATTTTCAATTGGTAATTGACATTTTTAAGCTTATGCATGTTTTTCAATTGGTATCAAAATGCTTCAAATTTGTTATAAATTTACAATTGATATCAATATGTTTTATGTAGTTGAAAAATTAAAAATTTGTAATGTTTATTTACAATTTGATTATTTACTTTTGGTATCTTAAAATTTGATTTTACAAGTGATACCTTAAAAAAAGGGGAAAATTCAAAATTTTTGATTTGTATTGCCTATATGCAAGGAGAGCTTAACATCTCTTCTACATATAGATTCATGTTGAGTGTATTGTATATTGAGGAGCTTGACAACTCTTCTTTATGTGGTACACGTGTGTAGGGGGAGCTTCACATCTCCTCTTATGCATTACATAATATGTGTTATGTGAATTGGGGCTTGTCATCCCTTCTTCATGTAATGCATATCTGTAGGGAAGCTAACTTAGCGTCTCCTCTTCATGAATGTATATCGCATATAACCTTTCTTGATTGATTTGGTTTACCCCTTCTTTGGTTCTTTGTTTCGGACAAAAAGGGGGAGAAAAATTTGATGATTTTGTTTTACTTTAACCCCTTTGTTGATGATTGACAAAAGGGGGAGAGGTATTTGGTATTTGGTATATATGCATGCTTTTGTGGTTAAAGGATTTATGTTTATGCATATATGTTTTTGTTTTGCAAATAGGAGAAAAAGAATTTGATATGTTTTATCTCCATACATTTGCATACATATTTATGAGCTTCATTGTCATATATTATTGTTTATTTGGTATGCATGAGTTAAGGGTGAGCTTCTTTGAAGCTTTACTTTAATCCATGCATATATAACTTCATGAGTTTTGTCATCATCAAAAAGGGGGAGATTGTTGGCCCAAAGGCCATCACTTTAGTTTTGATGATGATTAACTCATGAAGTTATAGTACTAATGATCTTGTGTTTAATTAGTGACAGATTTATGATCAAGATCTTAGTAGGTGTGGAGCTTCAACAAAGGATTTAAAGTCACATTTTGGAGCTAACACCAGTTGATTCACGAGCCTATGCATCAAGACCACATCAAGAGTTGAGCTCGTTGGATCGTGTTTGGACCAAGTCTAGATGATGAGAAGACTTCAAGTGAAGACTTTAAGAAGATGAAGACTTGTGTCTAGGTATAAGATTTTTGTTTTAGTTAAAATGTAAAGGATAGAGTAGTTGGTGGATTGCTCAAATACATATACACACACACTCTTGATAGATATGTTTTCACAAAAGTTTTTTTTTAGAAAAGAATTTTTACTTTAGAAAAATACATTTTGGTTTTTGGTATTATAGTTTACACATGTCTTAACCAAAACCATGTTTAATGCTTAATGTCAAAAACATAGATATCTTATTTGTGTAGTGGATCATATCCATACACACTATGCTTTAATGAATTCAAAATATCTTGTTTTTGTATCATGAAGAAATTTGGAAAACAAGTTTTAGAAAAATACAAGTTTTCAATTGAGCCAATATTTTCATATTACAAAAATAGTTCAAAACATTTGTAACATGTCTTGATTTTGTGCAAGCATGTTTGTTTATCAAAGTATAACATCAAAACTATTTTTGTATATTTTTTTAGTATTTTATGGGATTTTAAGTGAGCCAAAAAGACCAAGTTTTTAATCCCTATTTCAGACCTGATCTGGCTGTAGCCGGTCGACCGACCCGGTCGACCGACGTGCACGGACGTGCACGCCAGTTCTGGCAGGAGGGCCGGCCGACCGACCCGGTTGACCGTCGAGAGAGCTCTGCTCTCTGGAAAGGCCCCGGGCGGCCAACCGGACAGAGAGACTGCTCTCTGTATCCTGGCTCGGTCGGCCGGCCGGTCGACCGATGGCTCAAACGGTCTGAAATATGACCGTTGGCCGGTCGACCGGGCGGTCGACCGACAGGCCTGACAGACCCCAACGGCTACTTTTCCAGACTCTATAAAAAGAGGCATTTGGGGCTGTTTTGATTAAGATTTTAGGAGAGCTTTCAAGCCAGTTTTTCTTATCCTTTCAAAAGGTTTTCTGCACATATTTGAGAGCAAATATTTCCAATCAAAAGGAGAGTTTATCAAGAGTGATTTAAAGTGATTCTTTGAGTTTTCCTCCACCATTCTCTTCCTTATTTTTCTCACACAAACACTTGAGCATCCATTGATTATTCATTCTATAGGAGTGTTGTAGTGAGAGTGCTTTTAGGTGATCAAAGTGTTGTGATCACCAAAGATCTTTTCTTTGTACTTTGAGGAGGCGGGCAAGTGTGCTCGCGGTGGTTTAGAGTTCGATTGTGAACTCTTGGTTTGAGGTGCGGCCTCGGCAAGCTTATGGGGCTTGCGTGTGTACGGGACTAGGGAGTCTGAGGGATTGTAGGTGTTGCGGCACCAAGGAGAGATCCATTGGGATCGAGCATAGTGGAAATCCTTCGTGTGTCGAAGGCGGGGATGTAGAGCAAGTGTGCTCGAACCTCGAAACAAATCCCTTGTGTTTGCGATTGCTCACTCTCTCTCTCTCTATCTCCTTGTCTATATCTTGCATTCAATTATAGTGTTTATATTTATATGCTTGATATACTTGTGTGCTTAAATTGTTATACTTGCTTGGGTTGTTTGCTAACACTTGTATTTAACCAAGAGAGCCAACGCGGCACCTCAACCCTTATCTAGGCGAATCTAGAGGAGTTTGTCCAGAGCCCTTCACGGGGAATTCGGCAACACTCTTGTGTTATACGTGGTGTTTAGTGTAAGAGTTTAGTTTAGGTCATAATAGTTTTTAATTCCGCATTATTTGTCATTAAGTGACCATTAGGTTAGTCATCACCTATTCACCCCCCCTCTAGGTGAACTTACACCCCTGTGGCCTGCCCCCTCTCCTCTCCCCTAGAGCTCCCTCCCCTGGCCTGCCCCCCACTCCGCCTGCCCCCTCCCTCGGCTGCCCACTCAAGCGTCCTCCTGGCCCCCCGACCTCCCTCTCGGTTCAGGTATTTAATTTTTCCCCCTCTGGGTTAATTTTTTTCAATTGTTCCAGTTTATTTTATTTATTAGGTTGAAACTTGTTTATACAATAGTAGACGACATACGAAAATGGACCCGAACATGAACATGTATATGTAGCACGGACACAAAAATGGACAGGAACATGACACATGAACACAAACTTGGACACGAGACACATGAAATGAACACGAACACATTGGAAAAGCACGAACACTTACAAGGACACAAACATGTACACAAATATAGACACGATCATGGAATACAAAAATGGACACGACACGGATATATAGCATGTACATATGACACGGACACGGACACGACACAGATATGTAGATGTAGTAAGGACACAAATACGGGACACAGACATGACACAGACATGACACAGACACAGACACGGACACAGACACAACATGACACGAATCACACGATACTGAAATGTAGCATGGACATATGACACCCACACAGACACGGATATCTATATGATGTAAAGACACAATCACATGATACAGACACGATAGGGACAAGGACACAGACACGACCAAATGAATCTAAGATTTTCATTCAACAAACAACGTACATTACCCATGTCCAAACTAACTCTAATCACAATATACAACTAATTAACATATTTATTACCTGTTGTGTAACAATGCCTATCCTTCAGTAAACAATGAAGTGGGATAGGAGTTGGGTATGCTTGGAGAATACAAATATGAAATACAGAAATGGATGTGAAGACTTTGTAGAATTTTCTTTTCACCATTCGACCATTAATAATAAAATAAGTTGTCCGTGCAGGGATTGTAAAAACAAAAAAATGCTTGAGAAGGACAACATGACGTTCCATTTACTAACTAAGGGGTGGTATCAAGATTACGCTCGTCTTGAGCAGTGACATTTGCATAATGAATCAAGACAACATCCCCCACAAAATACAAATAACAGCGATGACCAGGGTCCTGGTGATGATGTCTACTATGGTGGTGTCGACTATCACGGATTTCTAAATTCACTTTTACATTATCCGGTCGACGAGGGCTCCAGTGATCCGACTGACGTTGGTCCAAATGATGCTTCTCCTTCGGAGACTGATGATTTTTGTGAGAAGGTTAAAGAATTGCATGCTCTACTATACCCAGACTGTAAGAACTATACTAGACTGTCATTCATAATAGAGTTGTACCTCATCAAATAAAGGGGTAAGATGAGCGACGTCACATTTGGAGAGACGGTACATTTACTGAAGAATGCATTTCCTGACATAAACATATCAGACTCGTTTTATGAGACTAAGAAACTTATTAGAGCATTGGGTTGTGACTACAAGAAGATTGTGCATGCCAAAATGATTGCATGTTGTTCTGGAAGCAAGACGAAAACTTGGATGCTTGTACAGTGTGCAATGAGCCTAAATGGAAACCTAGTAAGGCTTCTTCATTGGAAAAAAGGATAAGAGTATCTAAAAAAGTTCTGAGGCATTTTTCACTGATTCCAAGACTCCAAAGGCTCTATGCGGTGGAGTGCACTGCAAAGGACATGAGATGGCATGCAGAGGAGCGTCGTGACGATGGGATCTTAAGGCACCCTACCGATTCAGATGCATGGAAAGAATTCGATAAGAAACATGTGGAGTACGCATTGGAGCCGCGTAATGTCAAGCTAGGGTTGGCAACCGACAGGTTCAATCCATTTGAAAATATGAATATCAATTACAGTACATGACCTGTCATTTTAATGATTTACAACCTACCTCAAGGATTGTTCATGCAGCGGTCTTATATGATGATGTCACTGCTTATTGAAGGTCCTACAGGTCCAAAACATAACATCAATGTCTACTTATAGCCATTAATAGATGAGTTGAATATATTATGGGGTCAAAGGATATCAACTTGGGACGCGTCCATGAAATAATACTTTCAGATGCGAACAAACCTTATGTGGACGATCAATGACCTCCCTACTTATTCTATCATGTCCGATTGGAGCACATCAGGCTATCTTGTTTGTTCTAATTGTGCAGAGAATACATATCTGAATGGCTGTACAAATCAAAGGAAATTTGTTATATGGGTCATGAACGTTTTAAAGAGGATCCTCTGCCACCCTCGCCTATAGGGTAGGATGTCTTATCAAGTATAGGTAATCTCAATGTCATATTTGGGCTGAATTACAAGAACCCGACAGATACATAATGGAGGAAAAAAGTATCTTTTTTAAATTGCCATATTGGAAAGATAATTTAATTCGCCATAATTTGGATTTAATGCACATCGAGAAGAATGTTGGTGAGGTATTGCTTAAGTGGCTAGATGCTTTAAAACAAAAAGTTTATGACAATGCAAAGGAGGATACTAAAAAACTAACGCGCCCTCCAAAAGTACCAAGTGCATCAACATCCAGAGATCCGCGACATCCCTTATGTGTTCTGAAATTGCACAAGTATCATCAGATATCCTCTGTACAGAGGAAGGCGATGTGCACTGTTTTAGGTGGCGTGAAGGTTTCAAGTGATTATTCTTTTAATATTGCACGTTATTTTAATTCAGATAAGATTGTGGGACTAAAGAGTCATAACTATCACGTACTAATGTAACAGTTGCTTCCAGTAGCAATTCACAATGTGGGGTTGTCAAAGCAGATGGTTAATGCAATAATAGAGTTGTGTAATTTTTTTCAACAATTGTGCTCCAAAGGCAACAAGGCGAAAGATGTTGAGAAGTTGCACACTATCATTGGTCCAATTCTATGCAAGCCTAAGGAGAAGTTTCTATTTGCGTTCATCGTGGTCATGATTCACTTGACAATTCATTTAGGTCAAGAGGCGAGGGTTGGTGGTTGTGTACACTATCGATATATGTATCCTGTCAAAAGGTGTGTGTATATATCCTATGCATGAAAAATGCATTAATTGATTATTGTAATTAATTTAAATTTTATATAATTAATATGTCATGAATTTTTTGTTAACCTTAGGTACTTGGGTTATTCAAAATCCTATGTACAAAACAAGCGGCGGCTAGAGAGTTCAATAACTGTGTTACATCACAGAGGAATGCCTAAGTTACTGCTCGCGGTATATGGAGAGTAATGCAGAGCCCAAGAACAACCATGATGTCGAGGAAGAAATCCCTCGACTTTCTATTTTCTCGATTCCTAGTGAATATAGTGTCTTCCTACCTCAGTGTAGGACACTCACGTATGCTCAAAATGCACAGTGCTCATAATCATTGCTTATTTAACTGTGATGAAGTTACCCTTTATATTGAGTACGTTACACTATACAAATTTTAAAATATCATAAATTTAAAAATTTATGAATTGTCTTAACATGCCACATATATCTTACAGACAACATTGGGAAATCATTAAGGATAGATTCTCAATGAGAGCTTCTAATTATAAATGGCTTGTTCAAAATGCACAGGATAAGGAATTTCAATGATGGTTCCGAGAAAGTGTAAGCGTTATCAACAATATATTTTCGCATAGCTTTATTCTCATAATTTTGTGAAATAATATTGTTTAACTAAATAGGCTGCACGAGAGACGGGAATAGAAGCAGATCTTTTAACTTTGTCTTGGTCTCTTGAATTTAAAAGCAAAACATACAAAAGCTTTGATATACAAGGTCTCAAATTTCGCACAAAGTCATCCGGAGAGTCTAACTGTAACCCCCCGATCCTTGATATACGTATCATAGTATTAGTCTTTGATATGATGTACAAAGTTGATTTGGCCTTCCTGATAGTCAGATTAAGCCAGTCTCAATTTCAAATATTATTTTTCAATATTTTAAATTTTTCAGATTTTTTTGGAATTTTTCTGGATTATTTTAGAAAATCTCCGAAGTCGGTGTCGACCGATACTGATAATCGTCTCTACAATTTTTAATTTACAAATGGAGTTAAGTTTCTGGCATCTATTTTCTCATTATATTTTAGAATCATATTTTCTACATTAGGGTATTTTTGAGGATTTTTCTGAATTTATCAAAAATCTGGCCAAACCGGTGACGCCCGGTATCGGCGATACACTCCTAGATTTTTAACTTGCAAATCAAACAAGATTTCTATACTCCAATTTCACATTCTCTCTCCGCGTATATTTTCTATCTTACAGAATTTTTGGGAACCGTTCGGAGCTAGGAAAATTTTACCGACTAAAATAATATTAATTAAATAATATTAATTAAATAACATTATTAAATCCTTTTTCTATTTCTTTTTCCCTTTTCTTCTTCCCCATCTCTGCCCACCGCCTTACGTACCGCCCTTCCTCTTTCTCCTCTATAAATTCTCCCCATCTCCCCCCTCTCTCTTTCTTTCTCTTTCTCCTTCTCTCTCTATCTTCCCTTTCTCTTGCTCACACTCTCTCCCCCCTCTCTGTTCCAGGCCAAGGAGGGGCCTGACCATCGCCCGCGGCCAGGGCCGCCGGCTGCCTCCGCTTGGGCCGCGTCGGCCAGCGTGGCCCGGCCCATCCCCCTCCTCCTCTTCTTCTACCTCTTCTCCTTCTTCTTCTCTTTATTCTTCTTCTTTTTCCTGTTCATCATCTTCTTTTTCTCCTTATTCTTCTTTCTCTTATTTATTTCTCTCTCTCCCTTTCTTACTCTACCTCTCTCTCCCCGGCACCTCAGTCGGCCAAGATGCCGGCGACGGCTTGGCAGTGCCGCGGCCGCGGCCGGTAGGCTGGCCAGGCCAGGGCCGCCACCCTCCCCTGCTCCCTCTCTTTCTTTCTCTCTTATTCTCTCATCTCTCTCTCTAATTGGATCCAACTCAAAACCTTATAAACCCAATTATCCAAACCCTTTAACCCAATAAATCTAAAAACCCACTAACCTATTTACCCTATGCTTAAGTTTTGGGTATGGGTTTTGGATCCAAACCCCACTCACTATCAGCCCAAACCCGTAACCTATATGGAGAAAGATAAAATTACAGAAAATCCCTTGTTAAATAACATTTTTACATTATTATTATAAATCTAATTTATTTTTATTGTTTTAGTGTCCGAGCTATATCTTGAGCATCCGATGCCCGATCTGGATGGTTCTAAAACCGTTGCGATCGTGGGAAAGAGAGCTACCTTTCCATGGCCAGTTGTGAGTGTTTTTCTTTTATATATTGTATTTTGTAATTTTTAATTAAATGAATTGGTTGTAAATCATGATTATCAGTAAAATTAGAATGTATAAGTTCTATAAATAGTAAATAACGATAATTAAAATATATGTGATGACTTAATATATTTTCTATGATAATATTTAATTGTGATTATTGATTTAATATAAATTACAGATGACTTAGTTATATCCTGATAATAAGTGACTATTGGATTATTGACAAAGCTATTAGCTTAATGATTATTGGATTCTTAATAAATTAATACTTACTAAAAAAGTTGTGAAGAGTTGAAAAGATAGACTCGTAAATAATTTTTTTATTGAAAAGATTATTGATATCTTTATATTTAGACACCTATTCATGATACATATATTACCCTGCATGTATCACACATATCACTGACACTGTCATTGTTGCCAAACTACCGATGCGTTAGAAATTGTACAAGTATGTGTTGTCATGATTGCGGACACCTTATTTACATGTACCGGTATCATCGTTACACGAACACCCTAGTACACAGAACACTGTTATTTCGTGTAGACACTTGTTACACTAAATGTTGGCCCAAAGGCCCATCACTCTAGTTTTGATGATGATCAACTCATGTAGTTATAGTACTAATGATCTTGTGTTTAAATTAGTGACAGATTTGTTATCAAGATCTTAGTAGGTGTGGAGCTTCAACAAAGGATTTAAAGTCAAGTTTTGGAGCTAGCACTTGTTGATTCACGAGCCTATGCATCAAGACCACATCAAAAGTTGAGCTCGTTGGATCGTGTTTGGACCAAGTCAAGAAGATAAGAAGACTTCAAGGGAAGACTTCAAGATCAAGACTTGTGTCTAGGTATAAGATTTTTGTTTTTAGATAAAATGTAAAGGATAGAATAGTTGGTGGATTGCTCAAGTATATATCACACACACACTCTTGATTTAGTTGTCTTTTCATAAAAGAATTTTCAGATTTAGAAAAGACTTTCATTTTGAAAAAATACTTTTTGTTTTTTGGAATTTCTTATATGCATGTCTTTTATCCAAAACCATATTTAGAGCTTAATGCCAAAACATAGATATTTCATCTTAATTGTGTAGTGGATCATATCCATACACACTATGCTTTAATGAATTCAAAATATCTTATTTTTGTATCATGAAGAAGTTTGGAAAAAAGTTTTAGAAAAATACAAGTTTTCAATTGAGCCAATATTTCCAACATACAAAAATAGTCCAAATCTTTTATAACATGCCTTGATTTTGTGCAAGCATGTTTGTTTATCAAAATATATTGGTAAAACTATTTTTGTAGATTTTTATGTGAGCCAAAAGACCAAGTTTTAATCCCAGATTTTATGTTCCAGGCTTCAGCCAAGTCGACTAGTCGACCTACCAAGTCGACTAGGGCTGAAGTCGGTCGACCGGCTCGGTCGACCGACGTGCACGACGTGCACGCCTTGACCTGGCAGATGGCCGGTCTGCCGACCCAGTCGACCGGAACTGAGAGCAGTGCTCTCTGTTCTTTTGGGTCGACCGGGCGGTCGACCGGAGGCTCCAACGGTCGGATTCTTGACCGTTGGCGGTCGACCAGGCGGTCGACCGACAGGTCTGACAGACCCCAACGGCTAGTTTTTGACAGCCTATAAATTTGGGGGTTTGGGCATTGTTTTCACCAAGATTTTAGGAGAGCTTTCAAGCCAGTTTTTCTGATCCTTTCAAAAGGTTTTCTCCACATATTTGAGAGCAAATATTTCCTATCAAAAGGGAAGATTTTATCAAGAGTGTTTAAAGTGATTACTTGAGTTTTTCACCATAGATTCAATCCTTGCTTTTCTCACAATCACTTGAGCTATCCATTGCTTTATCTATCTATAGGATTGTGTTGTGAGATTTTTTGTTAGGTGATCAAAGTGTTGTGATCACCAAAGACTTTTCTTTGTTCCTTTGAGGAGGCGGGCAAGTGTGCTCGCGGTGGTTTAGAGTTCGGTTGTGAACTCTTGGTTTGAGGTGCGGCCTCGGCGAGCTTGTGGAGCTTGCGTGTGTACGGGACTAGGGAGTCCGAGGGCTTGTAGGTGTTGCGGCACCGGGGAGAGATCCATTGGGATCTTGCATAGTGGAAATCCTTCGTGTGTCGAAGGCGGGGATGTAGAGCAAGTGTGCTCGAACCTCGAAACATACCCTTGTGTTTGCGATTGCTCATTCTCTCTCTATCTCCTTTATATCTTGCATTCCTTTATTGTCTATCTTTATATGCTTGATATACTTGTGTGCTCTTAATTGATATACTTGCTTGGGATTGTTTGCTAACACTTGTATTCAACCAAGAGAGCCAACGCGGCACCTCAACCCTTATCTAGGGGAATCTAGAGGAGTTTGTCCAGAGCCCTTCACGGGGAATTCAGCAACACTCTTGTGTTATACGTGGTGTTTAGTGTAAAAGTTTTATTAGGTCATAATTGTTTTTAGCTTCCGCATTATTTGGCATTAAGTGACCATTAGATTAGCCATCACCTATTCACCCCCCCTCTAGGTGAACTTATAATTGGTATCAGAGCTTGGTACTCTGATTTGGGTCTAACAACCTAGAGTTAAAGATCCTCATTTTTAGGCTAATCACAATATTTTGTACACACACCATGGACTTCATGTCACCACCCACTTTTGACATTCTTAACATCCAAATTTGGAAGGTTAAGATGTCTTTGTACCTCAAGGCCCTAGGCATTCATGTTTATCTTGCTACCACTAATGATTCATATATTAACAATAGCAAGTATATTGAGGCTAACTCAAAAGCCATTCATGCTTTAAAGTCAACCCTAAATGATGATTATTTATCTAGGGTTTCTAATGTTGATTCGGCTTTTGTAGCATGGAACATCATCACCTCCCTTGGCGAAAAGGATCTATATTATGTCGGGAGCGATTCGGATGTTGGAAGTAACACCTCCAACGTGTGCTATATGGTCCAAGGGGATAACCCCCTTGAGTTAACTACCGAATCCGAGGTAGATGAAGATAACATGTCATATGATGAGCTTACCAATTTTTGTCAACTATTGCTTGAAAAATATGACATGCTTAAGAAAGATAATAAAAATTTGAAAAAGAAATTTGATTGCATGCTTAATAAAAAAGATTCATTAGAAAATAAGGTTGCATGCATTGAAAAAGAAAAAGATGATTTGAAAAATGAAAATGTTTCCTTGATGATCAAATTAAATAATCTTTGTGAAGGAAACACTATTTTGAAAAATAAAGTTGATTTGGTGGAAAAACAAAAGGAAGTTGTTTTTCAAGAAAATAAGTCTTTGAAAAGAAAAATTTGTGAAAAAGAAAAAGAAGATGTTTGTAAAAAGAAAAAGAAAAATGATTTTATATCTCACCATGCTTTATATGCCACCACTAGTGAGATTAATGTTTTGAAAGATAAAATTAATGATTTGAGTTCAACTTTGAACTCTTGTGCTTTTAATCATTCTAGGTTGGAGTTTTTGTTTTCAAAGAAACAAACTCCACACATTCATGCACATCATAATCATGCATTTGCTTATGTTGCACGTCATGATCACACACATACACATAAGCATTCTAAGGTGTACACTTATACACATTGTGGCCGCAAAGGCCATTTAGCAAAATTTTGTTATGATAGGTTACATCATTTTAATTTTGCTAAGAATAAAAATTTTTGGGTTCCTTACAAGACTAACCCCAAAGGACCCAAGAAAATATGGGTACCAAAACCCCCACCCCATGTTTTTGATGTAGGTGAGGGATCTCTCAAGACGTGAGAGATTTGGTGCCTTGATGGTGGGTGCATTTGAACTAAAAGGACACATATTTGGAGCACCGCTATCAAGGAGGTTTTGGTGGGAAAGACCACCAAGCTTGGAGCTTTGGAGTTGGTAACAATCTCTAAACTCCTATTTTTTATGTTCATGCTTATTCATTCATAATATTCATAGCATGTTCATGTTTTATGATTTAATGTGCTTCATGTGGTAAAAACATGCTTAGATGTAGTTTATATCAAAACTTGTATTATACATGTACTAATAGTAAGTTACATTTGATTTATATATATATTTGCACTTCATGTTCATTTGTACCCACTATATGCACATGTATAGACTAGTTTTGATGATTCTCTCATTTATATATGCTTTGCCAATTTTATGATTTTACTTCATGTATATGTATTTCTAATTCAAATCTAATAAATATACATGTATACCCATGAGTCTCTTGCCTTCATGCAAATACATTTGATAGACTCTTTTATGTTTGGGATATGTATGTGTATTATTAGTTTTGGATAAATCATACATATACCATGAAGACTAGTGTTTTATGAAAAATGATTTTTCATGTTTTGGTGACTTATGATCTTTTTAAGCTTAAATGGCTATTTTCATAAAAATGCTATTTACATGATCTTTTAACACTCACATCTTCATTTATAATTTCGTGACGTAGTTTCATGATCATTTTGTGCTTTATAGACCTTGAGTGATTAAATCTTTATGTACTTAGTCATGTTTTATGAAAAACATATGATTTGATGTATTTGAAGGATCTTTAACTAGTTGTTCAAAAACTATTTTATACTAGTTATTTATTCTTCAATTAGTTTATAAGTTATACACATGATCCTATTTTTAATCATATGGATAAATTCTTTTGTGTTCTCAATATTTGATGCTTCATGATTTGAATATTAGTTTAAATGTTAATTTTTGTCAACACTAGGATTTATACTTGTACACATTATGGGCCACAAATAAATCTATATATGGTTGGGTTTGATTGCTTATTTGTGCCTATTTGGTGTGCTAGTATAGCCTAGTTTTGATGATCCTTACATTTTTAAACTTGTATTCCCATTTTGGATTTATGTTATGATCATGTGCTTTCATTTCATGTATATGGTTATTTTGCCAAACCTTAAGATATACATGTATACCTCTTGAGTCATTTGCCTTTCATGCAAATCTATATATGGACTCAATTGTGTTTAGGGATATGTATGTATACTTCTTGTGTTGTCAAAACATACATATACCTTGAAATATAATTTTTTTTTAAAAAATTTTTTGTGGTAATTTTTATGTTTTCAAAATTTATTTAAAGGAATATTGAGCTTCATTGCCATTTTCATGGGATTTACACATCTTTCATGAAAAATATTTTATTTTATTCCTTGATTGAAGGATTCCGTACTAGTTTTTCAAACATTTTCATTTAACTAGTTTGAGTTCTTCATGTGGTAGATTATATGATGTATACACTTAAGCTTATTTTTCTATTGGTATCATTGGATATTTTCAATTGATATCAATATGAACTTCTTTTGTATATACTCATATTTTGTTTTCCTATATATGTATGTATCAATTTCTATTGGTATACTCTTTCCATACATATATATGATTTGTTATTTGTGCTTGAGTTAAAATTGTTTTACATGTTTAAAGCACAAAGTTGTTTATGATAAGAAAATAAATATTTTAAGAAAAATTCTCAAGATTTGTTTTATTGAGAAAATTCAAAATTTTGTTTTATAAGAAAAATTCAAAATTTTTGATTTGTATTGCCTATATGCAAGGAGAGCTTAACATCTCTTCTACATATAGATTCATGTTGAGTGTATTGTATATTGAGGAGCTTAACAACTCTTCTTTATGTGGTACACGTGTGTAGGGGGAGCTTCACATCTCCTCTTATGCATTACATAATATGTGTTATGTGAATTGGGGCTTGTCATCCCTTCTTCACGTAATGCATATGTGTAGGGAAGCTAACTTAGCGTTTTCCTCTTCATGAATGTATATCACATATAACCTTTCTTGATTGATTTGGTTTACCCCTTCTTTGGTTCTTTGTTTCGGACAAAAAGGGGGAGAAAAATTTGATGATTTTATTTTACTTTAACCCCTTTGTTGATGATTGACAAAAAGGGGGAGAAGTATTTGGGTTTATATGCATGTTTGAGAAAGATTTATGTTTATGCATATATGTTTTGTTTTGCAAATAGGAGAAAAAGAATTTGATATGTTTTATCTCCATACATTTGCATACATATTTATGAGCTTCATTGTCATATATTATTGTTTATTTCTATGCATGAGTTAAGGGGGAGCTTCTTTGAAGCTTCACTTTAATCCATGCATATATAACTTCATGAGTTTTGTCATCATCAAAAAGGGGGAGATTGTTGGCCAAAGGCCCATCACTCTAGTTTTGATGATGATCAACTCATGTAGTTATAGTACTAATGATCTTGTGTTTAAATTAGTGACAGATTTGTTATCAAGATCTTAGTAGGTGTGGAGCTTCAACAAAGGATTTAAAGTCAAGTTTTGGAGCTAGCACCGGTTGAATCACGAGCCTATGCATCAAGACCACATCAAAAGTTGAGCTCGTTGGATCGTGTTTGGACCAAGTCAAGAAGATAAGAAGACTTCAAGGGAAGACTTCAAGATCAAGACTTGTGTCTAGGTATAAGATTTTTGTTTTTAGATAAAATGTAAAGGATAGAATAGTTGGTGGATTGCTCAAGTATATATCACACACACACTCTTGATTTAGTTGTCTTTTCATAAAAGAATTTTCAGATTTAGAAAGTACTTTCATTTTGGAAAAATACTTTTTGGTTTTTGGAATTTCTTATATGCATGTCTTTTATCCAAAATCATATTTAGAGCTTAATGTCAAAACATAGATATTTCATCTTAATTGTGTAGTGGATCAAATCCATACACACTATGCTTTAATGAATTCAAAATATCTTGTTTTTGTATCATGAAGAAGTTTGGAAAACAAGTTTTAGAAAAATACAAGTTTTCAATTGAGCCAATATTTCTAACATACAAAAATAGTCCAAATCTTTTATAACATGCCTTGATTTTGTGCAAGCATGTTTGTTTATCAAAGTATATTGGTAAAACTATTTTTGTAGATTTTTATGTGAGCCAAAAGACCAAGTTTTAATCCCAGATTTTCTGTTCCAAGCTTCAGCCAAGTCGACTAGTCGACCTACCAAGTCGACTAGGGCTGAAGTCGGTCGACCGGCTCGGTCGACCGACGTGCACGACGTGCATGCCTTGACCTAGCAGATGGCCGGTCTGCCGACCCAGTCGACCGGAACTGAGAGCAGTGCTCTCTGTTCTTTTGGGTCGACCGAGCGGTCGACCGGAGGCTCTAACGGTCGGATTCTTGACCGTTGGCGGTCGACCGGGCGGTCGACCGACAGGTCTGACAGTCCCCAACGGCTAGTTTTTGACAGCCTATAAATTTGGGGGTTTGGGCATTGTTTTCACCAAGATTTTAGGAGAGCTTTCAAGCCAGTTTTTCTGATCCTTTCAAAAGGTTTTCTCCACATATTTGAGAGCAAATATTTCCTATCAAAAGGGAAGATTTTATCAAGAGTGTTTAAAGTGATTACTTGAGTTTTTACCATAGATTCAATCCTTGCTTTTCTCACAATCACTTGAGCTATCCATTGCTTTATCTATTCATAGGATTGTATTGTGAGAGTTTTTGTTAGGTGATCAAAGTGTTGTGATCACCAAAGACTTTTCTTTGTTCCTTTGAGGAGGCGGGCAAGTGTGCTCGCGGAGGTTTAGAGTTCGGTTGTGAACCTTTGGTTTGAGGTGCGGCCTCGGCGAGCTTGTGGAGCTTGCGTGTGTACGGGACTAGGGAGTCCGAGGGCTTGTAGGTGTTGCGGCACCGGGGAGAGATCCATTGGGATCTTGCATAGTGGAAATCCTTCGTGTGTCGAAGGCGGGGATGTAGAGCAAGTGTGCTCGAACCTCGAAACATACCCTTGTGTTTGCGATTGCTCATTCTCTCTCTATCTCCTTTATATCTTGCATTCCTTTATTGTCTATCTTTATATGCTTGATATACTTGTGTGCTCTTAATTGATATACTTGCTTGGGATTGTTTGCTAACACTTGTATTCAACCAAGAGAGCCAACGCGGCACCTCAACCCTTATCTAGGGGAATCTAGAGGAGTTTGTCCAGAGCCCTTCACGGGGAATTCGGCAACACTCTTGTGTTATACGTGGTGTTTAGTGTAAAAGTTTTATTAGGTCATAATTGTTTTTAGCTTCCGCATTATTTGGCATTAAGTGACCATTAGATTAGCCATCACCTATTCACCCCCCCTCTAGGTGAACTTACACTAAACACTATTATTCATGTACTTGTAACACTGTGGCACAGATATACTATCACACTAGACATTGTCATTTCATGTATGTATCACTGTAATACAGATCATGTATACAGGTGATTGCTAATAAAAAGAACAATCAAAGAGTTTAAGAATTTACCGTGTAGCTTGTGGCTAACGGGTCGTGTCCACGAGGAGGAATGCGATGGAAGCTTTTTGGTGAATCGTTCAAAAACAAGGAATTGCGTTCGTTTTTTAATGGAAAAGAGGATGGAAAGAAAGAGATGATTAAAAGAGAAATTGCAACTTTTTAGAAAAGGTTTTGGAGAAGGTGATTTAGAAAACTTGAGAATTGTTTTGTTGTTTTATACTAAGAAAGCAAATCTGGGCTCACTATCTCACTACTCAATTGTTCATTCTTCTCTTAAAATGTTAAGTGCCTCAAGTGATCATTTGCAAAACTTAAAGTTTATTTTTAGAAAGTTTGAAGCAAAGCACATAAGATGGTTAGAAGAGTTTAGCCTTTTCTTCAAGAAATCGTTAGAATTGAATATTAAATCATCAAGCGCGAAGAAGAAAGAATGAAGTAAAAACAATTCAAGAGATGTTCATGAAAGAAGTGAGAGTTTAACAATCCAAACCCATCCTCATGTGCCTTCAAGAACAAAAGAAAGGCTTTTAAGTAAGGCATTCATATGAGTCATCGGGTCTTTTTCTTTTAAGAAGAGCAAGAGAGAGAGTTACGATAGCGAGCCCAGAAAACCGTTTAGTTACTCATAGAAAACAACGAAGAAAGCATGGAAATAATGCAAACCATACCGTACTGCAAGTGGAAGAAAACGCGGCTCGACTCTTGTATTGATGTCACTTCAATCTTCAAGTACAAGCACTCAGTTCCTCTCTCTCACAAGTTTTGATACTGGACTACAAAGTAAAAAATAAGATTACAACTTTTGTGCTAGCTAACAAAGAGCCTAAATCCTAAGAAAATAAACACAAATTCTAATCCTAGTCTTCGCTTCATTTTTCTTTGTTGAAACCAGTATTTATAGGCAAAAACCTAAAGGATAGGATCCCGGGAAGATTGGGGGAGCAAACGCTCCCTAACAACCTCCACTTGGCCACGGAAACATGGCTTGGGCCGCGTTTCCCCGGCCGTGGTGTGGCCAGGTGGCCACACCCAGTTGGGGGAGAACTCTGCTTTGGTGATTTGCCCGTATCCTCTGCTGGTTTTCTTGTTTCTGCTCCAGACGTTGATGAAACAGCCTTTGATTGTGTGGCTTCAACCGCTCGATTCAGGGAGGATTCTTCTCAACCTCTTGATATGCCAAGATTTTGCCCTGATTCTTCATTTCGAATTTATTCTGAATTAAATCAGAATTTGGTGGGCTTTTGGGCTTGTTTCTCTTTTCTTTCTTTTAGCACTTGGGCCTACATTTAACAAAGAAAAAGGAGACTTATTCATAGGATTTATTAGCTAAAAAGTATGGTAAGGTGACAATGTAAATGCAATATATGTGACTAATCAACAGGACACTATTATTTCATGTTCATGTACCACTGATACACATATACACTACTTCACTGGATATTGTGTTTTCATATATTTGTATCATCGCAAAATAGATACTCTACACACAATTATATCATGTTCATACATCCCTGTTACAAGGATTCACCAGTGCACATGCGTTGATTGTTTCTGTAATCCTGTCGCATGGATCACTGTTCATATTTAATGGATTATTGTGCATGCATATTCATGCATTTTCGTTATATGATTGTTTCTCGTTACTGATATTGATATTCTCGTTACTGGACATGTTAGCTGATGATATGTGATGTGCGAAATTAAGTGCCACATGGATTCAAGCTACGGGGGCCACCTCTAGAATCTCACACCTCTTGTTTTTTGTTTCCCGTTATCTTGATTCATGCTATCAATAGAGCTCATGTCTATGTTATCATATTACTTGTACTATGCACTATACTTTTTCTTGAACTGTGTAGTTTAAATATAATAAATATAACTTGGTAATGGGGGAGAGTTGACGGTTGACTAGATCTTGTAGGGTGGATATCTAGATCGACTGTTTGTCCCACTACAGGGGATGGGGTAGTGCTGGCTACCGTCTGTTATAGCTCATGAGCTCCCATTTCCCGTTATGTTATTAGCTCATTAAGCTCTCATTTTCCATTACTTGTTACATCCTTAGAGGGCTGGCCCTGGTCTTAGTAGCTAGGGGTCTGTTTAAGGTCGTGATCCCGGGTATACATGGGATACACTCACCCGATAAGAGCTCTTTGACCATTGGGTTTCCAATTAACATAATAAAATGGTATAAACAATAGTGACGTCGGAAATGCATGTTATTTGGTCACTCTCTCGTTCGGATCACAATAACCATATGCTAAGTTCGGATGGGTTCGGCCGGAGTGCGGGCTCTGGTATGAACTGCCAGTGGTATGGGACACTGGAAAAGATTGATTAAAATACCAGACGGTACTGATTGTTATTATTGTATAAATAATATGACTTGCCCGATACATGCATAATATTGTTTAATTGTACTTGTTACTATTCCTGATATTCTATCCATTATCATGTCACATGTATACCTGATTAAACTCCCTGATAATTGTTACACTTCATGTACTGACACACTACTCATGTACACATATACTCTACATTTCATGTATTTTCTGTTTCATATATTCTTCGTGCACACACTATTCCTATACACTCATGACGCTATAGCAAGATTATTTCTGTTTTCCACTAACACCGTCAGGTTACTACTATTATTAGTGTAAACATTATCTGTTAAACAACTAAGACTTGGCACATGATAATTAAATACTTAATATTATTAGTGTGTAAGTAAATATAATGTATCTTATTACTCATATACATACTAATAACATGTTAATGCTATAATAACATAAAGTTAGTTGATGCAGATATATAACTCTTCCCAATTAATATTGTTATCATTTTAGTCATGTATTATAAAGTATTATGGAGGTAATACTGTTATAACATGCTAAGTATTGATAATGTTATAGTACTGATAGGTAACATTGATATAACATGCCAAGTATTGATGATGATATAGATAACATACTTGTAATAATGATATATTAATTGTTAGAATATTTATACATTATCATTGTTAACCTGATACGTATTATATATTATCGTGATTGTACTATTATAGTATATATTATTGCTTCCTTCATTTTACCACTCACTAGGTTGCCTTCTGACGACCCTGAGTTTGCGTGCCCAGGTTGGTGATCCGAGATATCATTGTGCCAGATATTTCGTGAGATTATTCTGAGACCGTCACCCTTTCCAATTCATGGGTTTTTTTGTTATTTGTTTTTGTTATCTTATTATCCCTGTTTTCATATCTGTTATGACCACTGACCCCCTTTTGCATGTATTCTTGTACTATTTAATGCTGAAATTATTGTGTATATTATATTTATTCTATGTATTGAGTCCTAGCACACATACGTGAGGGTATTTTCATCTTGTGTATGTACGTCACCATAACATCCCCGTACCCTTGGGATTAGGGCTTTGCACTAACTGTACCTAGAATAGAGAGTTGTTGTCATGGTGACGACGATAAGCTACGCAAATGTGCATGATACTGACCTGAGAGAATGAGTTATTACTTATTACTGGGTGATCAAGCATATCATTGAACTATCTTTTAATGAGGGGCACAAGAAGATCGTTTTGTTTGATTGTGAATGGGCTGATAACAATAAGAACAAAACAGACAAGCATGGCTTCACACTTGTTGACTTTACAAGGCCAAATAAGAAAACTTGTCCCTTCATTCTATCTTCTCTGGTATTGCAAGCATTCTTCGTGCCGAATCCATTGGATAAGCCTTGGGTGGTGCCTATTGTCACAAAACCAAGAGATACATTCGATTTAAGTATCGAAGTGAATGCTTGGAGGTAATGCCCATCCGAAGCGATCCTAATGTGGCGTCTACTTCTACTGACTGTGTTGACCCTATGAAAGAGTAACAATTCACAATGTATTTTGATTAATCTATGATTGTTCTTACTTTATGTCTAGAGATAATCTACTTGCATATATGTACTTTATTTCTGAAGATGAGCTAGTTGCATATGTTGTGTACTTCATTTTCTGTGTTGACTTACATATATCTATTGTACTACTACGCGCCTAACTTTATATCTGAGTTTATAATTGTAAAACACAGGTTTTCTAAATAGCAGCATCATCCTCTAGCTAGTCCAGGAGGAAAACCAGGCTGGTTGGCCCGATCCAGATTGATGGAGATGGTTGCCTGTTTGATCCTCACTACAACGCACTCTCAGATTGCATTAATCGTCATGTCTGCCACTGCGATGAGTTCTCTCCGGCCCTGACTTGGCCTGACCACAAGAACTCAGGGAGAGTTGAAGCATTATATCATGAGTTGGCTGTAAGTTGTGTTATGTTTTATT
The DNA here is from genome assembly GCA_038442645.1 of Agave tequilana. Taxonomy (NCBI): domain Eukaryota; kingdom Viridiplantae; phylum Streptophyta; class Magnoliopsida; order Asparagales; family Asparagaceae; genus Agave; species Agave tequilana. The sequence goes on from JAVJIF010002310.1 coordinate 154,293, forward strand.
GAGATTTTATGTTTATATTTATGCTTTATAGATTTTAATCTAATTGACATTGTCTTAAATGCAGAGTGATTTTTCACTGTTGGCTTGAAATGATACGGGAGATATTCCAAGAAAATTTCGCAAGTGGCTCAACGATTATGCCAGGAAGAAGTGGAACGACAACAAAAATCATTCTCTTTGTCTTACTTTTGAATGCTGCCAGAGCTTCATAGGTGATGCTACTGCATTGCAGCCGGACAAAGTCGATAGTGAGACCTGGATGAACCTCTTGTCGACATATGAAAAGAATAGCCAGGACAAAGGAAGCAGATTGGAAAAACTAAAAAGTTTGAATTCTTTATATATTATTATCCATTTGGTTCACTGACTTGTTTTTTTTTTAAATTTGTAGTCAAAGAGGGAAATACGTAAGGCCTCTCGCGTTGCAAATGACTTACCCCATAGATGGGTAGAGACGCCCTTTCTGTCTGGAAGGGCAAATTTGTAAGTATAAATTTATATTCATTTAGTTTTTATAGCATATTTGCTTTTTACCTTCCATTTATTTTATAAATTTTTTGCATTTTTAATAGAGAGAGGTCCGCGGAAGGGAACCGAACGCAAAAGAGATCTACAATAAGAAATTTCTGAAGATGGATGCGCTCGATGCTCCTGAGGGTGAGCTTCCGCTGCCTCGCACCTGGGGAAAGCCAGTCTCCGCCGATGCCATATCTATTGGTGTAAGTATTTAAAGATTAGTTTATATATATTTATATTTTTTGAAAATAATAGACATCTAATTTGACTTATAATATATTTGTTAATTTTCACCTCCACCTCCAGCTTGAGAATTATGACGCGGTGGTAGCAGATGGCAGCGAGAAAGCACCGCCAGTACACGAGCGGCAGTAGAGACATTTGGACGTGCCACCAGGCTTGGGCTGAGCGTGGATGTTCCCAGATTCACCAGGCCCGCTAGGAGGGATCCCTACACCGTCCAGCTTGAGCAGCAGGTTGAGACCATGAGGCAGGAGTCTAAAGCCATGAGGCAGAGGATTGCCAGTCTTGAGGCTGCTAAGAGAGAGATACAGCTGTTCATGGCCCAGTTTGCGGTGATTCAACAAAGCACCAGGCAACCTAGCGGGGGCGACAACACTGGTTACAGACAGAACGACGAGTCTTAGGTGATATTCTTTATATTAAGTTGACTTTTGTAAAAATACTTTGTTATGTGCACTTTGCATTTATATTTTATATTTTATACTACTTGGTGAATTTTTAAGTTGTGATATACTTTGATATATGTGATATATGCACTTGATATGACATACTTTGATGTGTGTGTGTGATACAGTGCGATATATGTGATACGGTGTGATATATATGATACGATGTATTATGTATTAGTTTGAAATTGTTTATTGGTTCATATTTGCAGATTTGTATTATAGATTTTAAATTGATGCTGTAGTTTTTAAAAAAAATTAATACAAATTGCGTCGAAAAAGAAATTCGACGCAATTAGGTCAAAAATTGCGTCAAATTTAATAATTCGACGCAATTATAGGTCAATACTTGCGTCGAAAATGATATTAGACGCAATTTGTTAAAGTTGATGGTATTTTTATATCAATTTTTTTCCTATTTTATGCAGATAAGGAAGCTGACAAATTGCATCGAAAATTTTGGTTTTTCGACGCAAAATTTAACCTATAGTTGCATGATTATTTGTTTTCGACGCAATTTGTTGCAAAAGGTCATATTTTTATACCAAAAATTTTAGATTGCGAGCAGTTGTTGAAACTAGATATTTGCGTCGAAAAATATATTCGATGCAATAATTAATTTTTAAAAAAATTAAAATGAAAAGTGTGTCCAATATTCGACCCAATATTTAAAATATTAGAAATAATTAAAAAAATAATTGCGTCAAAAGTTTGACGTAACAATAATTTTGCATCGAATATTCAAAGCAAATGTTGCATCGAGGTCTTCTGCGTCGAATATTTTTTATGCAAGCTGTAAACTTTCCTGTAAATTTTCGACGCAATATTTGACGCAAATTTTCGACGCAATTTGACAGGCTTTTTAGTAGTGTAGGGCCCGTTGCTTACGCACGGATACCTCCCGTCGCATTTTGCCCCTACCTGGTCGATTAGCTCGTAGTGGGGTTCATATAACAACCTCCCCCGGGTAATCGCCCAGTTAAGAGTTGTCTAGGTCAACCTTAGGATAGGCTTGGTTTTAATTTTTTTCTTTTTGTTTGTTTGTTTTTTGTTTGTGTTTGTTTTTGAAATGAATTTCAACAACAATTCTTTCATCCTAATATGAATCCATACTTCACACTAACCTCATTTGACTCAGATAACTCCAACCCGGCTTTAAATAACATGAACCAATCGAATAGGCCGGATTGGATTTATCTGACTCAATATGACCCATATCCCCAATCTTATAACCATAATTTTCAAAATAAATTTCACTCTTCACAGAGTCAATGGGGATTCACCTCCCCCGAATCAAATTTTCAACCTCCTTGTCCATAATTTTCATAATTTACATAATATTCATTCTCCAATTTTGCTTCCTATACTCCTTTTTTTAAAACAACCCATTGAAGAAAAATCTGAGTTAGAAAAGAGTATGGAAACTGCAAAGCCATGCTTGAATCTCAATAAAACAAGCTCGACTCACAAACTTTTTCACATTATGCTTCATATATTCCTTTTCTACAACAACCCATAGAAGAAAAATCTGAGTTAGAAAAAAGTATAGAAGTCATGCAAGAGGCCGAACGAAAATTTCAGAAAATGTTAGCCTCCCCAATTTCACAATATTTTCAAGATTCATACTCAGTTTCACTTCTCCAAAATGACCAATCATCAGTCTTAGACACGAGTATAGAACTCTTGCGTGAGTCCAAGCGACAATCTTAAAACTTGTTGGACTCACAATCTTTACAATTTTTTCAAAATCAAGTTCTCTACCCTCTCTTTCTAGAACAACCATTTGAAGAAAAATTTGAGCTAGAAAAGAGTATAGAAGTCTTGCATAAGACCTCACAACAATTTTAAAAATCTTCTACCCAGTCTATCGATAGGTTAGAAGCACAACTGAGTCAATTGGTCAACATTCATAGGAATGAGGAAACTCGCTCTTATCACCCTTTGACAAGTTATCCCTTTTCTGAAATTGAACTTGAGCATGAATATGATCCTGAATCTCAACTTAGTAATTCAATTTTACTTCTTGACTCAATAATGACTCCAGTTTCTTTATCTGATTATCATCACTTTCCCGAGTCAGTATTGGATCATGTGCCAGTCCATCGCGAAATTGAATCACCAATCTTTTATGATCAAAATATTGAACTGACCAATACCATATTTTGAAAATCTCATTGACAAATTGGCAAGTTCTGATTTTTATGAAATTGAACTCAATCAAGAATGTGACTCAGATTCTCAAATTTGTCATCCAGTTCAAATTCCTGATTCAATATTGACTCCTGTTTTATTACCTAACTTGAGCAACATTTTAGAGTCAGCTTTGATTCTCATATCTGTCATTCTTGAACTTGAATCACCAATCTTAGAAAGTCACATTCCGTTGTGGGGAAATGAATGTGGACTGGAGTCTCAACTTCTTGATTTGGACCTACTTCTTGAACAAATTCGACTCCAGAACATTTACTTAATTTCAGTCAATTTTCTGAGTCAAAATCAATCAGTCTATCATTTCACACTCCATCTGGGATAAAGGTGTTGACAAAAATGACTTTGAAATTATTTTTAAAATTTAGAAGTTAGATGGGGTAAAATTCATAATAAAAGTCATTCATATATACATCATAATAATGGGTTATATTAGAGAGGTCACTGGTGGGTTCCTGCGAACCCCACGTAATTTGGATTGGGTTGCATTTCGTGGACCAATCAGACCACCACCGGAACCACCACCTTGAGGTGATTTTTTTCCTTCCCTCTGTATTTTCATGCACACATACATTCACGATGCATTGAGGACAATGCATGAGATAAGTGTGGGGGTCTGCTAACGTAAAATTTTTAAATTTTCTTTCTTTTTCGCTTCTTTTAGGATATTCTTAGAATTCTTCCTTTTGTATAGGAATTTTTCCTTTCTTTAAAAACTTTTTGAAAAAAGAGACAAAGTTTGATTTATTTTTAAGAAAATTAGGATGTTGTTAGAAATTAAGGAAGCCTTAATTATGACATCTTAAACCGAGTTGAAATAATAGATCTTGTTTAAAATCATAGGCTAAGTAAGATAGACTTAAGAGATAATTTTATCTTAAATTTTTTGCCTTATGTATGCACTTCACACTTACACATTTTTTGGATGGAAACAAAGAACTAAAATGCCATAAACCAAAAATAAATAAAAATAAAAAAATATATGATATATATGAATAAAAAATCACTTATTAAAACTGGATAACTATGCCTCAAGAAGCATGAATATTCACACCTAACGGTAGTCAAAAAAACAAATAATCCCCCTGATTTTTGTGGCCTTGTTTACTCGAGTCCTTAAGCCCGAGGGATGTTTTTTCATCTGGTGCCCTAAGATCGTCTGATTTGGGAGTCATCGGGTAAAGGCTCACGACCCAGGTAAAGTAGAAAGCCTAAAAAAACTGAGGGAAGAAAAAAGAAATATATATATATATATATATATAAATGGCTTGATGGCTGGAGTTGAAATCCTAAAAATCTACACTATCACAAAGTGTATATTATCTAGGTTTTATGAAGGATAAAATATTCAATCCAATTTGAATTCTTATCTTAATTGAAGACAAGATCTTGCATATAGACTAAGTTTAAGGAAGAATAATTTTTAGTGGACTTATGATCTTAGCTTGCTAAAATTTTTACAAAAATATTTCAAAAACTTCTCTCTCTTTCAAAATGCATTTTCAAAACACTAACCTTTTATTTTCTTTCTTTATAGATCTTGTGGATGTAATCCGCTGAAAACCCTCAAGAGACAAAACTCCTCATCTGAGGGAAACTTAGAGGTTTAATGGTTTGTTGCACACGCTTAGTACAATCACGTCACCTGCGAAAGTGATGTAATAACATTGTAGTTTAGTTTTCTTTTTTCTTTTCTTGTTTTGCTCGGGACGAGTAAAAGATAAGTGTGGCGGTGTGATTAGTCTATGGTTATGCATCATTACTTCACATTTTCCTACTGATTTATGCATAAAATAATACTTCTCACTCGTGTTTTGGTCTCTTTTGCAGATAATCAAAACTAGAAGAGTAAAGGGGTAATAAGAGCCTAATTAAACTCATTTTCAGGTAATTAAATCTCATTACTTGGAGACCAAGCTAGAAAGCTCCTAGAAGATACATTGGATCCAAAAGTTGGGGGCGAATCTGAAGAAAACCGAATCCAATTTACCCAAATCCAGAACCATCTAGAAGGTCCTCGCAGCTGGACGAAACTACGGAGCGAAACCAGGGACCTAAGTCCCAATTATTATCGCGGAAACGTGGCAAATTGCTGAGTTTTCACGGCGAATCAATTTTCGACATTTGGCCTCTTCTCGTTAAACTCTAGCTCCTTTTGCCTATAAATACTGCATTTGAGGGCCAAAAACGGGAGGATAGATAGCAGTAGCTAGGATTTCTCCCTTCTAGTTGTAAAGTAAGATTTTTTTTCTCTTTTCTTTTGTATTTTTTTCTTTTTAGATCTTGTAGTAGGGCTAACTTGATTCTGGAAAGAGAGAGATGATGTAATAGAGAGTGATAATCTATGTAAAGGTGTCTCCTTTCTTCTCTATTGTAATCTTCTCCATCTTCCACATGGTGTTTAGCTAACTTTTCTTCTCATGGCTTTTAACTACTAACACCTAACTAGCTAACTTCTTACTTGACAATCCACATGAATCTAATAACCTCTACTAGGTCGTGCTCTTACAAGAGCCATTATGGTTCATGATGATGGATTCTAACATTCTAATATTCTAACATTTAACCACTAACAAGCTAACTTGTAATGTCTTTTTTATTTCATGCTCACCTCTACTTGGTTTTGATGATCTAATAGTAACTTGCACCTTATTGTGTGGAATGAATGTGTTTAAATGTGAAGAACTAGTTCATGTTGTAGATCACCTTGAGGGGGGTGAATAGGTAACAAGCTAATCAAATGCAAAACTAATGCAGATTAAAAACTATTTGTGCAAACTAAAACTATTATGCAAACACACAAAGTATAACACAAGAGTGTAGCCGAATCCTGGTGAAGGGATCTGAACTATCTCCTCGAGATTCCTCTAGATTAAGAGTTGAGGTGCCACTATGGCTCTCTTGGTTGAATACAAGTGTGAGTAAACAAACAACCCAAGCATGTATATCAATTAAGTATAAATATATCAAACATATAAAGAGAGAAACAATATAAGCATACAAGATATATAAACACAATTGAGAGAGAGAGAGATGAGCAAACGCAAACACAGGAGAATTGTTTCGAAGTTCGAGCACACTTACTCTACGTCTCCGCCTCCAACACTATGAAGGATTTTCACTAGAATCAATCCCGTAAGATCATTCGATGCTGTAACACCTGTTGGCCCGAAGGCCCATCACTCTAGTTTTGATGATGATCAACTCATGTAGTTATGTTTACTAATGATCTTGTGTTTAATTAGTGATAGATTTATTATCAAGATCTTAGTTGGTGCATAGCTTCAACAAAGGATTTAAAGTCATGTTTTGGAGCTAGCACGGTGTTTGGACCAAGTCAAGAAGGCTTCAAGTGAAGACTTCAAGAAGATGAAGACTTGAGTCTAGGTTTGTTTTATAAGATTTTGTTTTAGATAAAATGTAAAGGATAGAATAGTTGGTGGATTGCTCAAGTATATATCACACTCACACTCTTGATTTAGTTGTCTTTTCATAAAAGAATTTTCAGATTTAGAAAAGACCTTCATTTTTGAAGAATACTATTTTGGTTTTTGGTATTTTCTTATATACATGTTTTAAATCAAAACCATATTTAGAGCTTAATGCCAAAAACATAGATATTTCATCTTAATTGTGTAGTGGATCATATCCATACACACTATGCTTTAATGAATTCAAAATATCTTGTTTTTGTATCATGAAGAAGTTTGGAAAACAAGTTTTAGAAAAATACTAGTTTTCATTTGAACCAATATTTCCAACTTACAAAAATAGTCCAAATCTATTTGTAACATGCCTTGATTTTGTGCAAGCATGTTTGTTTATCAAAGTATATTGGTAAAACTATTTTTGTAAATTTTCTGTGAATCTATGAGATTTTTATGTGAGCCAAAAGACCTAGTTTTTAGATCCCTGTTTTCTGTACTGGCTTAAGCCGGTCGACCGACCCGGTCGACCGACGTGCACGGGCGTGCACAGCCAGTTCTGCAGGATGGCCGGCCGACCGACCCGGTCGACCGTCCAGAGAGCTCTGCTCTCTGGAAAGGCCCCGGACGGCCGGGCGGCCGACCGGACAGAGAGACTTGCTCTCTGTATCCTGGCTCGGTCGACCGGCCGGTCGACCGATGGCACAACGGTCTGAAATATGACCGTTGGACGGTCGGCCGGACGGTCGACCGACAGGCCTGACAGACCCCAACGGCTAGTTTTTCTGAGCCTATAAATTTGGGGGTTTAGGCATTGTTTTCACTAAGATTTTCAAGTGGGTTTTCACCAGTTTTTCCTGAACCATTTAGAGGTTTTTCTCCACATGATTTAGAGCAAATATTTCCAATCAAAAGGAGAGATTTATCAAGAGTGTAAAAGTGATTTCTTTGAGTTTTCCTCCACCACTCTCATCCTTGTTTTTCTCACAAACACTTGAGCAACCCATTGAGCTATTCATTCTATAGGAGTGTTTTTGTGAGAGTGTTTATTGGTGATCAAAGTGTTTAGATCACCAAGAGTTCTTTGTTGTTTCTTAAGGAGGCGGACGTGTGTGTCCGCATTGTTTCGAGTTCGGGTGCGAACTTGTTGTTTGAGGTGCGGCCTCGGCGAGCCCGTGGGCTTGCGGTGTGTACGGACTAGGGAGTCCGAGAGTTGTAGGTGTTGCGGTACCGAGTGATCCGGTGGGATCGATTATAGTGGAAATCTTTCGTGTGTCGAAGGCGGGGATGTAGAGCAAGGGTGCTCGAACCTCGAAACAAATCCCTTGTGTTTGCAATTGCTCACTCTCTCTCTCTCTCTTTGTCTCTTGTTTATATCTTGCATGCTATTACTTGTCTTATCTTTACATGCTTGATATATTGTGTGCTTAATTGATATACATGCTTGGGTTGTTTGCTAACACTTGTATTTAACCAAGAGAGCCAACGCGGCACCTCAACCCTTATCTAGGGGAATCTAGAGGAGTTTGTCCAGAGCCCTTCACGGGGAATTCGGCAACACTCTTGTGTTATACGTGGTGTTTAGTGTAAGAAGTTTAATTAGGTCATAATAGTTTTTACTTCTGCATTATTTGGCATTTAGTGACCATTAGATTAGCCATCACCTATTCACCCCCCCTCTAGGTGAACTTACAACACCTACAACGAGTTCACACTAGAACTCTTGGACTCACAAGTCCCTCACTTGTTCCCGCAAGAACAACACAACACGAACCCACAAGTTCGCCAAGGCCGCACCTCTACAACACTCTCCAATATAAGGGGGTGGAACACTTATGATCATTTCTCTTGATCACAAAAAGAACTCTCACTAACAAAGCTCCTATAAGATAGATATGGCAATGAAAAGCTCAAACTTGTGTGAGAAAAACTTGGATAGATTTGGAGGTGGAAAACTTAAGAAAACTTTTGATAAAATCAAGAGATTCACTCTTGAAAAACTCCTTTTGATTTGAAAATGAAAATTCTAAAAACTTTCTTAGAAACTCTGGAGAAGAGCTCTAGAAAACATCCTAAAAATCTCACCAAAAATCTGGCCAAAAATTTCTTTTATAGAGGCATCAGAAAACTAGCTGTTATGGGCTAGATTGGCCTATCAGTCGACCGGCCAACAGTTATATTTATGACCGATGGGGTTGCCGGTCGACCACTCAGTTGACCGCACCTAGGTCTTGACCAGTCGGTCGACCGAGGAAAGAATCAGAGAGCACTTGCTCTCTGGCCGGTTGACCGCTCATCGACCGGGGCCAGATCCAGAGCGTAAACTCTCTGGATCGGTCGACTGCCTGGTCGACCGGCCCTTAAGCCAGGCTTGTGCACGTTGCCTGTTCGCATTGGTCGACCGCTCGATCGGTCAACTTCTGGTTCGGTCGACCGGTCGGTTGACCGCCAGAAGCCCAGGTCTAGTGTTTTAAAGGGATTAAAACTTGGTCTTATAATATCCTATAAAATCTCATAAAATCACATAAAATCCACAAAAATAAGTTCATTGAAATACTTTGAAGTACAAATATGTGTGATAAAAAATCAACACATATTACAAAATTTTTGAATCATTTTTGTGATATAGAAATTAAGCTTTAAACAAAATTAGTATTTTTTAAAACAAACTTCTAGAGAAAACTATGGTTTTTTCAAAACTTGTTTAAATACAAAAATAAGATATTTTAAACACTTTGAAGCTCGGTGTGTTGGATATGATTCAATACACATATAAGATGAAATATCTAAGTTTTTGATAATTAAGCTCAAAATTATTTTTGACTTTAAACAAAACTTAAACACATGATATAGGAACATCAAATAAGTTTTTCTAAATAATATAAAGCATCAATGTGTATGAATAAAATCCAATACACATATAAACCATGTAAACTTGTTTTGATAAACTCTATTCATGAAACATAAAGATATCTATTTTGAAGCTCAAAACCAAAATAATATTTTCTAAAATCAAAATTATTCTTATGAAAACATATATAACTATTGTGTGTGTGTGCATGAGCTTGAGCAATGCACAACTAATTTATCCTTTATATTTTATCTAAATACAAAATCTTAATAATTACAAATACTAGACTCAAGTCTTGAAAGTCTTCTCTTGAAAATCTTCTTCTACTTCTTAACTTGGTCCAAACCTTTGATTCAACGAGCTAGACTTTTCTTGAGTACTTGATGCGATCTTGATGCGCGAGCTCTTGAATCAACACGTGCTAGCTCAAAACTTTACTTCGAATCTTTCGTTGAAGCTAAAACATCAACTAAGATCTTGGTTAAATATCTGAAACTAAATGAGCACAAGATCATTAGTACTATAATTGCATGAGTTAATTATCATCAAAACTAGAGTGATGGGCTTTTGGGCCAACAATTTCCCCGTTTTTTGATGGTGATAAAACTCATAGAGTTATATATGTATGGATTAAAGATAAGCTTCATAGAAGCTCCCCTTAACTCATGTATAGCAATAAACAATAAAGATATTCAATAAAAGCACTTAAACAAACAAACATATATGCATAAACATAAATACATAGCATGCACATATAAACTCTCTAAATTCTTCTCCTCCTTTTCGTCAATTCATCAACAAAGAGGCGAAGAAAAATAAACAGGAAAGATGTATACGATATACATTCATGAAGAGGAGATACGTTAAGTTGGCTCCCCCTGCATACATGCATTACATGAAGAAGGGATGATTAGACCCTAACCGATAGAAAGCATAATATACAATGTACAAACGGAGATGTTAAGCTCCTCCTACACACGTGTATCATCTAAAGAAGAGAGGTCAGGCTCCTCAATGTGAGATACACTCAACATGAATCTATATATAGCGGAGATGTTAAGCTCCCCTTGCATATAAGTAATAAATTTCAAACAAATTTTGAAAACCTTTTAAAACAAATTTTTCAACAAAACAAATTTGATATAACTTGTAATCAACAAAATAAAGTTTGATACCACTAGAAGGTGGCAAAACAAATATTGATAAACCACTTGTAGGTAAACATAAACATGAATACCACTTGTAGGAAAACATAAATATTGTGAAATTATATTAAGTTTTTAAAGATTTTTTTCTTTTATTTTTTGAAATAGTGTATAAGCTTGTATATGATACCAATTGAAAACATTTGACATTAAGAACAAATCGAGCTTATCATGAAATAATCTCGTGCTATAAAGAGTTAACATTTTTAATCTTAGCACAACAAATCATATATATGTATGTATGAAAATACCACTTGAAATTTGAAGCATACATATATAAGAAAATAAATATGTGTATACAAAAATGAATTTTATTAAAATCATGCATATCTCATAGCTATCACCCTTTCATGCACATGTTTAAAAAGATTTACATTAAGAGCAAACAAGGCATGGTCGCTCATCCAACCGCCCTTTGGTTGGTAGGGCAACCGCCCTTTGGTTTGTAATGGTTTTCAAAAATATGAATTGAAGATATTTTTAACATAGTTAAAAACTCTACCAATTGAAAAATAACGAAACTAGTTTTATGATAATTTTGAAAACTAGTACGAAATCCTTTAAGTAAGGAATAAAATAAATATATATCCATAAACATGTATATCACACAAGAGTTGTCACTCAAAATCTATAAAGCTAAAAAATGTGCTCATGAAAACAATGACATGAATAAACATAAAGGTGAGTGTACAAGAATAATGTAAATGGCATATCCATGAAAATAAACAATAAGGTTGAAAACAAAACATGAAATACTTTTTATCAAAAACATGAAAATCATCAAAACTAAAATTTTCATCAAAACTAAACAAACTTCAAGGTGTATGTATGTTTTGTCAAAACTAAAAGTATACATACATATCTCAAACATAAACAAGTTCATAATAAAATTTTATATGAAGGCAAGTGACTCAAAGATATACATGTATATCTATTAGTTTTAGATAAAAATAACATATACATAAGCTAAACATTTACAAGAATAGAAAAACAAGTATAAATATAAGAATCATCAAAACTAGGTTATACAAGTGCATGTAATGAGTACAAATGAGCAATGAAGTACAAACACATAATAATCAAGTGTAGCTCGTTACTTGTACAAGTATAAACACAAGTTTTAACGAAAATATCTAAACAAGTAATCACCACATGAAGCATAAAACAAACATGATCATTAGGCTAAATACACGTGTTTTAGAACTAGTATATATATAGTAGTTAAACAACAGTGAGAACACAAAGTATGAATCCATATGAATATGGGTGTGTTTCAAAGACTATCTATGTATATCACATGTCTAATAATATTACATTTAACAAAATGAGTATTAAAACTAAAATATGCTAACAATTAATAATAAAAAGCATGTAAACAAAAATGGGAGTTAGAGATAGTTACCAAATAATATGAACCAATTTCTAGGTCTCCAAAACATGATGGTCCTCCTACCAAACATTCTTAATAGTGATGCATTAATTGGGTATGTCCATCTAACTGATGCATCCACCACCAAGGCACCAACCCTCTCATATTTTGTGAGAGCCCACACCTACATCAAACACAAGAGGTAGAGATTTTAGTACCCATTTCTTTTTGGGTCCATGGGGGTTAGCATTATAAGGAACTCAAACACTTTTATTTACAAAATTTAAATGATTTATTCTATCAAAACAAAATTTTGCTAAATGGCCTTTGCGGTCACAATGTGTACAATTGTACACTCTAGCTTACATATGGTTGTGATGTGTATGAGCATAGTGTGCATGAGATGTATGCGGTGGGATATGTGCATGAACATGTGATATTTGTTTCTTACGAAACATAGATTCCAATTTATTGTGTTTAAATGCACATTGGTTCAAAGTGGAGCCCAAACAATCTTTGTTCTTTTTCTTAATAGAAATATCATTATTAATTTTGGAAGAAGAGTCATGAGGCACAAAATTCTTTTTTTTTTAAAAATAGAAATATTTTTTAAAAATATTTTTCTTTTTCAAATAGTTATTTTCCTTTAAGACAACTCCTTTTCTTTTTCCACCAAAATAATTTAATTTTTCAAAAGTTTATTTTCTATTGAAATAATTTCAAATTTATTTTTAAAAGAATCATTTTCTTTGAAAACCAAATCATTTTCATTTTTCAAACTTTTGTTTTTCATTTTTAACAACTCATATCTTTTAAGAAGTTGTTGGCAAAATAATGCAAGTTCATCATATGGCATCTCAACTTCTTCATCTAACTTGGAATCGAAATTTACCTCAAGGGGGTCATCCCCTTGGATCATGTAGCACATGTTGAAGTAGCACTTCCATCATCCGAGTCACTCCCCATGTAGTTTGACTTTTGTTCACCAAGGGAGATAAGGGTGTTCATACTATAAAAGCCGAATCAAAGTTAGCAACCCTAGATAAATATTTATCATTTAGGGTACTTTTTAATGCATGGATGGCTTTTGCATTATCCTCAAAGTTTTTAGCATTTATAAAATATGAATCTTTAGTAGGGGCAAAATAAACATGAATTCTAGGACTTGTAGGTACATAGACATTTTAATTTTTCAAGTTTGGATGTTAAGAATGTCAAATTTGGGAGGTGTCATGAAATCCATGAGTGTGTGTAAACAACTATTGTGATTAGCTAAAATGAGGATCTTTAACTCAAGGTTGTTAGACCCAAATCAAGAGCGCCAAGCTCTGATACCAATTATAGATCACCTAGAGGGGGGTAAATAGGTGACAAGCTAATCAAATGCAAAGCTAGTGTGAAATTAAAAACTATTTGTGCAAACTAAAACTATTATGCAAATAAACAAAGTATAATACAAAAGTGTATCCGAATTCTCGGTGAAGAGCTCTGAACTATCTCCTCAAGACTCCTCTAGATTAAGAGTATGAGCAAACAAACAACCCAAGCATGTATATCAATTAAGCACAAATATATCAAGCATATAAAGAGATAAATAATATATGCATGCAAGATATATAAACATAAGTAAGAGAGAGAGAGAGAGAGGAGCAATCGCAAACACGGGCGAATTATTTCGAAGTTCGAGCCAACTTGCTCTACGTCCCCGCCTTCAACACTATGAAGAATTTTCACCAGAATAGATCTCGCAAGATCACTCGGTGTCACAACACCTACAACGAGTTCACACTAGAACTCCTGGGCTCACAGGTCCCTCACTTGAGCAAGAACAACACAACACGAACTCACAAGTTCGCCGAGGCCGCACCTCTACAACGCTCTCCAATACAAGGGGGTGGAACACTTATAATCACTTCTCTTGATCACAAAAATAACTCTCACTAACAAAGCTCCTATAAGATAGATATGGCAATGAAAAGCTCAAGCTTGTGTGTGAAAAACTCGGATAGATTTGGAGGTGAAAAACTCAAGAAAGCTTTTGATAAAATCAAGAGATTCACTCTTGAAAAACTCCTTTCTATTTAGAAATAAAAGCTCTAAAAACTTGCTTAGAAACTCTGGAGAAGAGCTCTAGAAAATTGCCTAAAAATCTTACCCAAAAATCTAGCCAAAAGTCTCTTTTATAGAGGCATAAAAAAACTAGCCGTTATGGGCCAGATTGGCATGTCGGTCGACCGGCCGGCTGACCGACCAACGGTCATATTTATGATCGTTGGGGTTATCAATCGGCCTCTTGGTTGATCACACCCAGGTCTTGACCTGTCGGTCGACCGAGGCAAGAATCAGAGAGCACTGCTCTCTGGCTGGTCGACTGCTCGGTCGACCGGGGCCAGATCCAGAGAGTAAGCTCTCTGGATCGGTCGACCGCCCGGTCGACCAACCCTTAAGCCAGGCTTGTGCACGTTGCATGTGCACATCGGTCGACCGCTCAGTCGACCAACTTCTGGTTCTGTCGACTGATCGATCGACCACCAGCAGCCCAGGTCTGGGGTTTAAAGGGATTAAAACTTGGTCTTATAATATCCTATAAAATCCCATAAAATCACATAAAATCCACAAAAATAAGTTTATTGAAATACTTTGAAGTACAAATATGTGTGATCAAAAATCAACATATATTATAAACTTTTTTGATTGCAAATGAAAGCAGTGAGAATTACTGTCTAGCTTTGGGCTAACGGGTCGTGTCCACGAGGAGGAATACGATGAAAGTTTTTCGATGTTTTTGTTTAACAAGCAAAGAATAGTGTCAATGTTTTTTATATTTATAAAAAGAATGGAGAGTAAGGAAGTGATTTTAAAGAAAAATTGAAAACTTACATAAGGCTTTGGACAAGGTGATTTTAAAAAAAAATGTGAAGATTGTTTGGTGTTTTTAATATATAAAAAAGATCTGGGCTCACTAATCTTTACCCAACTCTAGATTCTTTTCTTGAAAGTTCAAGTGCCTCAATGAGATCACAGGTAAAAAGTTTAGCTTTGTTTTTAAGAGAGATCAAGTAAAACACATAAGATGGTTTATTTTAGAAATCAAACTTTAGTTTTAAAATCTCTCTTTGAATTGAATATTAAACCATCAAAGCAATGAAGCAGGCATGGAATAAAAACAAGTTCTTTTTATGATAAATTTCAAGATTAAGTTCAAAATCCAATCTCATCCTCATGTATCTTCAAGAACACTCACAATAAGCATGGCTTAGTTTAAGGCATTCATATGATTCAGTTGGGTCTTTTCATTAATACCGATCAAGAATCAATACTAGAGAAGAGAGATTAGTGAGCCCAGAAAGAAGGGATTTAGCTCCTCGTTGCTAAAAAAGAAAACATCAATTTGAAATTTAACATACCCGTGAATTGGAGAAGAAGAGAAACCTTGAACCTTTATTTGATGTCACTTCAACTTCAGATTACAATCACTCTTCTCCTCTCTCCCAATTGTATCTGGACTGAACTATGAATTAAAAAATAGAGATACAACTTCTCAATACTATCTAACAAAGAACCTAAATTCTAAAAACAAAGAGAAAAACCTTAAACTAATTTCCGGTTCCTTTTTCTCTGAAAAATACAATATTTATATGGAAAAACCAAAGGGGGAGGGCGTACGAAGATAGGGGAGCAAACGCTCCCCCAACAAATTCAACAAAGCCGCGAAAACGTGTTTCTGCACCATGGTGTAGCCAGGTGGCCACACCTGGTTGGTGGCACTCCCCGGTTTGGTGATTTACCCTTATCTCTTTTTTTCAGCTCCTGGATTTGACGAAACGACCTTTGATCTTTGGCTTTAACAAATTAATTTGGGAAGATTTATTTTAACCGATTTTCAACCTCTCTGATTTGCCATGGTTTGTCCTGATTTTCTGATTTTAAATTAATTCTGAATTAAATCAGAATTTGATGGGCTTTTGTCAATTCTCTTCCCTTTCCTTTAGCAATGGGCCTGTGTTTTATAAAGAAAAATAAGACTTATTAACATGATTTATTAGATAATAAACATGGTAATGTGATAATATATATGCAATATATGTGATCGATCATTTTTGAACCATTTTTATGATATAAAAATTAAGCTTTAAACAAAAAAGGTATTTTTTAAAAACAAACTTCTAAAGAAAAATATGATTTTTCAAAACTTGTTCAAATATAAAAACAAGATATTTTAAACACTTTTGAAGCTTGGTGTGTATGGATATGATCCAATACACATATAAGATGAAATATCTATATTTTAATAATTAAGCTCAAAATAAGTTTTGACTTAAACAAAACTTAAACACATGATATAGAAACATCAAATGAGTTTTTCTAAATAATATGAAGCATCAATGTGTTTGGATGAAATTCAATACACATATAAATTATGTAAACTTGTTTTGATGAACTCTATTCATGAAACATAAAAATATCTACTTTGAAGCTCAAAACCAAAGCAGTATTTTCTAAAATCAAAATTATTCTTATGAAAAGACATATAATTTTTTTTTTGTGTGTATGAGCTTGAGCAATCCACAAATAATCTATCCTTTATATTTTATCTAAAAATAAAATCTTAATACTTACAAACACTAAACTCAAGTCTTGAAAATCTTCTCCTGAAAAATCTTCTTCTCCTTCTTGACTTGGTTCAAACTTTTGATTCAACGAGCTAGACTCCTCTTGAGTGCTTGATGCAATCTTGATACGCGAGCTCTTGAATCAATATGTGCTAACTTCAAAACTTGACTTCAAATCTTTTGTTGAAGCTAAACATCGACTAAGATCTTGGTTAAATATCTAAAACTAAATGAGCACAAGATCATTAGTTCTATAACTACATGAGTTAATCATCATCAAAACTAGAGTGATGGGCCTTTGGGACAACACATGTGCCATGCTTTGTATTGTCTCTTGAAGAAGCCAAGAACTAGTAATGACCAAGGATCTATATGGGGCAACTATCACTAAGAGGTTAGCATGTTAGGGCTGTTTGTTTCGCCGTAAAAGCGTAAAAGTCTGTAATTCGTAAATGACTTACAACCCAACTACAATTACAGCGTTTGTTTGGACCGTAATTCGTAAAATACTTACGCAACTCAACTACCACTCACTTGTAACCCAATTACCACTACAACCCAGTTATAGTTAATTTTTGTGGTCATGCAAATTTGTATTATTTTTTTATGTTAATACTAAATCTTTTAATATTTAACATTTTTAATATTTATTTGCAATATTAAAACTTTTTAAATCACTAAATAGTTATTTTTGTGGTCAACTTTTTCACTTACGACTTACACATTACGACAACCAAACACTATAAAAGATAATACACTTTCTCACTTATAACTTTATATTACTAACCAAACACCGTAAAAACTTACATGCATGTAACTCATTTACATCTGTAAAAGACTTTACCAATTACGACTTACGAATTACTGCCAATTACGAAAACCAAACAGACCCTTAGTGGAGCAAGTAGTTAGTAGTCATAAGTTTTCTTTCATCATTTTCCTTCTTTCCTTTTATTTTATTTTAAAAATTGATTTCAAAACTCTTTTATCAATTTCTATCGATGTTTTTACTGCCTTCTTAGTTCACCATTGTTTTCATCTTCTTCACAACAAGTATCATCTCTTTTATATTTTGTTTTTAAACTCACTTTCTAAATCACTTTACTTTTCACTTCATTTCTATTTATTTGCTTTTGATTTACCGATTCCATAACCACTCCTCTATTTGATTTCACATCGTAGTTTTCATCGGCTTCTCAACCTATCATGGTAGTTTTCTTTTCTTTTCTTTTCTTTTTCTCTTTCTTTAGCAAAGAAGAAATGTTAACAAAACACGTGAACATCAAACTGTTAATGCTTCTATCGCTTCCTGTCTCTGTGAATTCGACCCGTATAGCCATCATGCTATAGCATACACATGCTTTTACTGAATTTACAAAATACACATTTTTGTGACGGTCTTCACCCCGATCAGTGATGCCAAGCTTTGACCATTACTCTGGTGCCACCGATCCCATCTAGGTTCTTCGGCACATCCAAGATAAGATGGAGGCCTATTCGCACGATGACCTCCACATGAGTCGGGTGTTTCCCTCCAGCCTCAAGGGGTCACCTCCGACTGGTTACGCTCTCCCGAGCCAATCGATTCGAGACTTCGAGGAGGTGAGGCATGCCTTCTACAATCAATTCGCGTCCTGATGTAAATTCAAGAAGAACACCAACCACCTCCTCACCATCAAGATGAAGTCTGGGGAGAGCCTCAAACAGTATGTCAGTTATTTCTAGAGCCAAATGGCTCTAGTGTATAACTGCAATGACGACGTTTCTGCTGCCGCGTTCATTAGTGGAATACAAGTCACCCACTCCTTCTGCAATCATCTGGTGAAACACGAGGTTAACAAGATGAGGGACATCCTCATTCGCGCCCAGAAGTATATTCTAATTGAGGATGCCACCCGAAGTTCTACTAACTGCTATAGGCTATCTAAAAATTACTGTAGACTAAGCGTCAGACGCGAGCTTCATGCCAAATGCGAGGTCGTGTTTCAACCCAAACACGGACCTCGCGTCCTTTGTCAAAGGTGAAGGTCGCGTTTCAACCAAACGTGGACCTAGGGCCTCATGTCAACATGAAGGTCGCAATTCAACTCAAACACGGATGTCGCACCTTAACTAATGCAACGCGAGGGTCGCGTTCTGTGCCAAACGCGATGGTCGTGCTACTCTTCAATACTCCGACCTCAGGGTAGCGTTTCAACATCAAAACGCAAGGTTCGTGTCCAACGACGAGGTACGTGTCCAACGAGACCCGCGTTTCTGATGTATAGACAACAGTTAGTGGGTCAATCAATACCCATTTTCTCTCCACATAATGGGGCATAAATCTCCATTATGGAGCAATCAACACCCAATTTCTCTCCACATAATGGGACATAAATTGCCATTATGGAGAGATTTAAGGGGGTAGTTATCCCCTTGAAAATCCCTATAAATATCTATGAAAGCTAGGGGCTAAAGGGGGAGGAACCCAAGAAGCTAAAGGCTAGAGGAGGAGAATCCCTAAAAGGCACACTTGATGCTTAAACCTGAATAATCACATAAGGCTGAAAACTAAGCACAAGGCTACTGAACACACATTGTGTTGGAGGAGAAAACTCTATAAAGTTGTTGAGTTCAAGTTGAGTTTCTAATCTCTTTGAGATTTTAACCACTGATTAAGCTTTTATACCTGACCAATGCTTTTTTAATGAGAGAAAGAAGAAGATCCAGAGACATTCCAACTCGGCTCGTCAACAGAGAACAAAAATCACTCTCCACCTCTACACGAAGAACCCGGCACTAAAGAAAGGGGAGATCCAACCATTCTTTGCTCTTTTGTAATTGAATTATTGATCCGCTGTAATTTTCTTTACAATCAAATAAAGATTTTACACGCTTTCAATTTTTCTGAGAAACAAAAGATGGCGACTCCGCTGGGGACTATTTTCTCCACTGATGAGAAGGCTGTGACGCAAGCCGACCTCAAGCTTCTCAGATCAACGGTCAAATCGCTCATTATCGAGTTCGAACAAGAGAAGTTCAAAGAGCTTCTCTCCTCGGGCTCCATTAGCCCCAAAGTCTAAAGCAATATTCGCTCTCAAGTATCTTCGGAGACTTCTCACAAAGAAGCCCATACGCTTTTTGACAAAGCAAGTGGCTCAACCTCTCTTGAGGGTCTGACAACCTCCGGTGGAGCTATCATGGCCTGCGATAATGTCTCTCAAGAGACCCTTAAAGCTAATGTCTTGGCTCATGGCCAACACAATGGCGGAGGCCAATATTGCTGCCGAGCTCCTCCCAAGGCTCTGCAAACTCAATTTGCAGGAGGTTCACAAACAACTCCTGCGAGCCAAGCAGATTGTGATCGTCGACGAAGACGTTAAGCTAGCCATAAGCAAACAGAGACTTAAGACCATGATGTTGGCACCAAACATGAAGCTCGCGTTCAACCCCGCGTTTCTGCAACAAAACACGATGCTTATGAGCTACACGTTTCAACGCCAAAACGCGAAATTTTCAAGGATCGTAAACCGTTTATGGGATCTTCAAGAATTCAGTATCAATAGTATCCCTATTTTTAGGGATTCAGTATCAATATTACTAGAATCAGTAGTACAGTATTCAGGGTACCAGTATTCTGGTATCAGTACAGTAATCATGTAAATCCTCCTAAATCAGTAATCATGATTATATCCAGTCAGGAGTTATGGTACCAAGTCTGAAAACATTGTAGTATAATAGATCAGGAGTTATGGTACCATCCAGTAATCAGTAAATATAATGAAGTCAGTATATGTTATATGTCAATGTCCATATATCAAGTGTCAGATGAAGTATCAATTCAGTAGTCAATATCATGTATCCAGTATCAGGTGTCAAGATCATATCAAGTGCCAATGTCATATGAGATGTTCGTTATTCTTAATATCAGTGTCAGGAATAGATCATAACAAGATAAAGCAGTATTGTAACTATGCGCACAAACAAGCGGTGCAATATAGTGATGGGGCCAGAACAGCGAACAATATTTATTCACTAAAATGCTCGGTGGAAATCAGGAACGACTCAGTCTTAAAATGTGAGTCTAAAATTCGGTAGAGTTCCACCTAGGAATGTCCAGTGATAAAGCGTTGGGTGCTAAGTCTCACCTACTAGGCATGTTGTGATGAAATTGATATACACCGATACCAATTGTTGCGTGCATAACCCGGGATACCATACTTACTATGATACCAATAGTTGGGAGATACGGAGATCCCTACTAACGACCTCAAGCATGCCATAAGATCGATTACCTCGAGCACACAAGATGAATATTAAAAGATATAAGAAGAATAACACACAATTTAACATGGTTTGGCTCAAACTTGGCCTACGTCCACGGTAGAGAACTTGAGAGAGCTTTAATAAACTTGATATAAAGAGATCTAACCTTCCTCTTGATGGCACAGGAGTATTCACCTTCCCCTTGAATTTATGCCTAGATTACAAGAGTATACCTTCTCTCTATGGACGTTCACCTTGCTCCTCTCTTTCTTAGCTTTTTTGGGCCTTCTTGACTTTTTAGGGCCTTACATTGTTGTTTACCACAACTTTATTCTCCTTTTATGTTCCAATTTATAATATTGGGTTACAACATTCATTTATAAGATTTTACAATACAAATCCTATTTGGATTATGAGATGATCTTGGCCATTGGATGCTTGAAAAATCTTGATCAATCCTATTAGGAGTTGATCTCCTTGATCTGGAAGGATTCTAGACCCTTTAATCTTTAGAAACGAAACTTCATTGAATAGTAATTGAATCCTATTCATACTCCTCTTGAAAAGAAAACTCGCAATCGTCTGAAAAGGAAACTGATTCACCTTGATTTGCTTCTTCTGCTTTAAGCCTTCGTCTTCTCGAACTCAATTGATTTTTCTTGGACCACCATCTCCTCTTAAAAATAAGGCAAAATCCTAATAAGGCGAAGCTATAAAATGGAGCTAAGCCATTAAAAACCTCAGAGAGGTTAAGCTCGGAGGCTGTAGTGTAGAACCGCAGAGCGGTCTCGGAGGCTGCATATGTATCTGCAGAAGATGTTAGTACCACACAATAGGCATAAAATAATATAATAATCACAGTTACAGTTACAACACAATACTCCTAAACTGAGTGGGTGAACCCTCTGCCCCCAGTCACCTCGAAACCCGCAGGTGTCAAGCGATGGCGTTGGCCTTTTGTCTTTTGGGTGACCTACAGAGCGGTCTCTCGGATAACACTACCGTGAAGAATAGTTTGCTTGAGGAATTTAGCCCAACCATCCCTATTAGGTTATCACGAACCTCCCAGAAGGCAAGGCGCCGGTGTTGGCCCCTTATGCCTATTGGATAACCTGCAGGGCGCTCTCTCGAGATAACGCAACTCCGGAAGGGAAGTTGATCTCGAGGGTCTTCTCCTGCATCCTGCACCACCGTTAGTCCTAAAATACAATAATGCAGATAATTCTTAAAAATACACATAAATTTTGAAAAAATACAGAAAATTCCTAAAATACATTAAAAATCCTAAATATGCAGAAAATTTGTAAAAATACATAGATAAATTCTGTAAATACAGAAAATTTTAAAAATATACAGTTAATTTCTAAAAAAATAGAAAAATCTTAATAATGCCCAGATAATTTCTAAAAATTTAAAAATATCCTAGAAATATCCAAGAATATTTATACAAGTCCAAATACATCAAATAACATATACAACACCCATAATATTTATATAAATGTTTTTACAATTATTTCTACAGGGGAAAGTACTCCCCTAAAATTGAGAAAATACCCTTACCACGTGCACGTGTGCACGTGTATGGAGAAGTGTGTGTGGGTGTGAAGCCCAATGGGTTGGCCATGAGTTATAGGAGGGAAGAGGGTGGTGTGGTGAGGGTTTTTAGAGAGAAAATTGGTAAAAGATAATTTTTTAGAGAGAAGAATTTGGAGGAGAGAGAAGGGTATATGGATGTGTGGTGGCAGAGGAAGATGGAGTAGGTGGTGGTGGCCTAGTAGTTGGCGGCCTAAAGTAGAAGGAAGAGGGGGGAGAAAACTAGAGAGAGAAAGTGATAGGAGGAGAGAGAAAGCGAGTTTTGGAGAGATTTTAGAGAGAAAAAGATGGAGAGAGGAGAGAGAGAGAGAGGGAGGTGGTGCGGCTAGCCTAGGGAGGAAGGAATGGTGGTATAGTGGTGGTCTTGGTGGTGGTGGAGTAGTTGTAGGAATTTTAGAAAGAAAGAGGAGTATTAGAGAGAGAAGAGAGAAAAAGTAGAGGGGAGAGAGGGGGAATGGCCGGCCATCATGAGGAGATGAAGGAGGGAGTGTTTTAGGGAGAGGGAGAATCATACAAGGGAAGCCATCTCCCTTGGCTTCATGAAGAAGAGAGAAAAAGAAAGAATGTTCCAGAAAATGGGAGAAAAGAGAAGAAAAAAATAAAAATGTAAATATTAGATTGTTAGGAGGTTATGTCTAAATGTCACTTAGGAAAATAATATAAAAAGAAAAATAAAGAAAAATGGAAAAGAAAGGAAATTAGAAAGGAAAAGAAAGGAAAAAGAAAGGGAAAAAAGAAAGATTTTATTTAATGGAAAAATAAAAGGAAAATATTTTTAAATTTTATCCGGCAAAATTTAGGTCCAGTGCAGAGTTTTGTGTAAAAATTTCAAGTCAAACGGTATTCAACACCACATAAAATTTCGCGAATATTATCAAAGTAATTAAAACCACAAAAGGATACGTATTCTGGAATCAGGTATCACACGCTCCCCCAACGGATTTTATCCTACTGCAAAAATGCAGCTTTCGCCACATTTTTGCCGCCAGGATCTGGATACAGGGCCAGATCTTGGGAGCCATGGTCCGTTGATTGTAGATACACTTTTATCTCCAAATAGGTTTTCAGTTTGAGATGTGGATTTGATGTTTTCTTCGTTGATTTTTCAGCTAATTGATTGAGATTTTTCCTACACACAAAATATAGAATATCAGAATTTAAAACAATAGTGCAGGGTGCTCAATTCTAATCCGCGGTAGCAATGGCTATGCGGGTCGTGATCCTCAGGGAGGGACTAGCGATAGAAGCGTTTAAGTAAGTTATCTCTTTTTTATTTTTATTTTGTTATTTACAATGGTATTTACAATGAAGTGAGAAGAAAAGAATTTGGAAAGATGTGGAAGATGTGGTGATCTATACTAAAGAAATAAAGAGAGAAAATTAAACACATACCTACCTCTTCAACCTGCTTACCTTTGCTCTGTTGCAACAACTTACCTTGTCTTGGAAGGCGTTCAAGTATGGCGTATAGGATCGTCCACCTTCGCAATCTACACTACGAAAAGAAAAAAAACAAACTAAAGAGAAGGCTTGTTCATCTCCATAGGCCATCAAGGGCACTTCTTCGGCTAGGCAGTCTCGAAGCGATCAGTTCTCACGGTTTGCAAGTCATCAGAGAGAAAAACAATTTAAACAAGAATAGAAGAATAAACACGGATAAAACATGAATAAAAGAAATAGAACAAGAATAGACAAAGACAAACCTCGAGTCGATTCAATTAACAATGGAAGAAAAGTAAAACTTACACTGCTGTCACCTCAGTACAAGTATGAACTCCTTCCTCCATGAAAGCATCCTCTCCTCTCAGTTACAAAAATTACAAAAGAAAACGAAAATAAAAACCTAACCTAGACTACAAGTTCGCCTAAAACCCTAGATTTTTGCTCTGTATTTTCTATGTACCCTCTCTGTTACGTCTGCAGGGGTATTTATAGGTGCAGAAGGAGGTAGAGTCCCGGGACAACTCTCCCAAAAAACTTATCGCTAGAATCAACTGGATTGCCGCGGAAACGCGGCTTGGGCCGCGTTTTCGCGGCTCTTGGGTGGTCTCTGGCCACGCGCTTTGGCGCGTGGCCTCCTCCGGTCCGTCCATCTGGGTATATGCTTCTGGAAGTTGCATCCCGACTCTTTATCTCGGGATTTCGGGATAACTTGGGAAGCAAGTTACCTTAAATCCAAATCTTTTATCAACGAATTTGTGATCTTGAACTCTCCTTCTTTGGCTTTTATCCTCATCCTGCAAGTATTTAGGGTTGAATAGAAGTCTATCCTTCCTCTTCTTTTGGTATTTGCAACTTTTGCCCTTAGTAATTGCAATTTTGATATTTGATAATTGCAACTTTTGCATTGGGCTTGAATATGGGTCAGTGCCCTTAAGATAAGTTTGTGCAAGTGTACAAGATATGTAAATAAGATTCACTCAAAGTAATGAAAATCAACCAAGAGATGAGTCCTATTCTACATGCAATGCGAACGTACCTTGCTCCAGCACTCTTCAACAGTAAAAATAAATGAATTGAAAAGACACGTGCCTAAAATGAAAACGTCTAATCAATTTTTTATCTTTTTCAACAAGTATTTTACTGTTGATTAATTAGCAGTATACAGGTTTATCACAGAACAAATATAACAGAGCTGACAAATCAAATTTCAGATTGCAGCAACCTGCAAAAAATTCAGTAAGTAGTTCTCTACTACTGCCGCGAATCCGCGGCTATTGCCGCGTTTGCGCTGCAAGGTAGTAGGCTCTGCTGCTCTGCCTTCGAGGGCAGAGGCACAGAGTTGCTATATGTCCTTACTGCTGTTTCCTGTTCTCCAAACCTGCAAACAGAAAGAATAAAAGAATTAGTTAATAATTTTTTTTTAAAGAAAAACTTACCGTCCCTCCCCGGCAACGGCGCCAAAATTTTGATTGAGATTTTCTCTGCACACAAATATAGAATATCAGAATTTAAAATAATAGTGCAGGGTGCTCAAGTCTAATCCGCGGTAGCAATGGCTATGCGGGTCGTGATCCTCAGGGAGGGACTAGCGATAGAAGCGTTTAAGTAAGTTATCTCTTTTTTATTTTTATTTTGTTATTTACAATGGTATTTACAATGAAGTGAGAAGAAAAGAATTTGGAAAGATGTGGAAGATGTGGTGATCTATACTAAAGAAATAAAAGAGAGAAAATTAAACACATACCTACCTCTTCAACCTGCTTACCTTTACTCTATTGCAACGACTTACCTTGTCTTGGAAGGCGTTCAAGTATGGCGTATAGGATCGTCCACCTTCACAATCTACACTACGAAAAGAAAAAAAAAACAAACTAAAGAGAAGGCTTGTTCATCTCCATAGGCCATCAGGGCACTTCTTCGGCTAGGCAGTCTCGAAGCGACCAGTTCTCACAGTTTGCAAGTCATCAGAGAGAAAAACAATTTAAACAAGAATAGAAGATAACACGGATAAAACATGAATAAAAGAAATAGAACAAGAATAGACAAAGACAAACCTCGAGTCGATTCAATTAACAATGGGGGAAAAGTAAGACTTACACCGATGTCACCTCAGTACAAGTATGAACTCCTTCCTCCATGAAAGCATCATCTCCTCTCAGTTACAAAAATTACAAAAGAAAACGAAACTAAAACCTAACCTAAATTACAAGTTAGCCTAAAAACCCTAGCTTTTAGCTCTGTATTTTCTGTGTTTGAGATCTGCCCTTCCTCTGTTGCTATGCAGGGGTATTTATAGGAGAAAACCAGAGGATAAGAAGCGTATGAAGATAAGAGGAGCAAAATATCTCTGAATTTGAATTCTTCTTTTATCTCCAAACTTGTTTTGACTTATCCATAGAAGTTCAATTCTGTCCTTCAACTTGTTATCATATTGATCGCCGAATATGGCTTAGATTCTTACTGAATTGGAAAGTTTGATCAACATAAGAGTTGTAGGCCTTCAAATATTCTTTCTGGAGCATCTTGAATTATCAGATTTGCATATCTGTAGCAAAAGTTATGATCTGAATACTAAAATGTGTACAGTCTGAATCCGAATTTTTTGAATTTTTATCTTTACACTCTTCTCCTTTTATCTTTAGCCTTTTTCTGCAAGCAATTAGGGTTGAGTAGAAGTCTATACCTTTCCTTTTCTTTTAGCAATTAGGAGTTCTTTCTTATCCTTCCTTTTCCTCCCTTAGATTTTAAATAAAGAATTTAAAAATCTAAGTTTAGATTAGGTTAGATAATAAGAAACTTCTAAATTACTACAATTTTTGCACATGGGCTTGCACATGGGCTTTTTGGGCTTCTGGGCTTCATTCAGGCTTTTATTTCTTTATTTTTTTAATTACCCAAGGCCTGCACACAATAAATAATAAAACATTAGTAATAGTGCATAATTATAATAATAAATATGGAAATATGATAGTAAATGTAGTAATAAATATGCACTTTTTACTACCTATCACACCCCACACTTATCTTTTTGCTCGTCCTCGAGTAAAAATCAAAAAGAAAAAGAAAAACTAAACTAGCTAACTCACTTTCGTAGGAATCACGATTGCACTTAGCACGTGCAACAAGCCGTTAAACCTCTAGGTTACCCTAGAGGACGAGTGTTGTCTCGTGAGGGTTTTCAGCGGATTACACCCATAAAATCCATAAGAAGAAAATATTTGAAATATGTTTGAAGAAACTAAGTAATCTATAAGTTTTTAGGATTGTCATTTTTATTCATTCTTAAACTTAGTCTTTATAGTAAATTGTTATCCTTTTTAGGTAAGGATCAAAACTGAATTTTTATATAGTCTTTTTCGTTACCAAAAGTCATATGCATCCTTGTGAATCTTTACTAGAAATTCCTTCACTTGGACTCTCATGCCTCTTTATTATTATTTTCTCTGTTTTTTTTTTAATATGTATAACTCATCTAATTTTCTTTTGTGTAAGTATCAAGGCTTCTTGAGGCCCTCATACCTAACTAATTGACTATTAGATGTGTTAGTACATATATAAGTAATTTTTCTTAGTTTCCTTAGGCTTTCTAATCCACCCATGTAGCGAACTTAAAGTCGGTGGCTCCCAAACCGGTCGTTTTAGGGCACCGGGTGAGAAAACACCCCACGGACTTAAGGATTCGAGTGAACTAGGCCACAAACTATGGACTTTATTTATAAAATCACCTTTAGGCGTGAATACTTATGCTTCTTGAGGCACATGTATCCAGCTTAATCAGTGAATTTCCCTTTCTTTTTTTTCAATATTTTTTTATTTTTTATAGGGCACAAGAGTCTTTGTCTTAGAATCCTAGATATGTAAATGTATTAGGTGTGCATATTTCATTAAGGTAAAAATCAAGACTAATTACTTATTCAATTTTTCCTCCTATACCTAAAAATTCAACAATTTATTTATTTTGACCAGTTTTTAGAAATCCTAATCATGATTTTCCTAATTCTTAAGACTAACGTAGATTTCTTTCAAAAGATAAGTCAAAGTATTGTCCCCCCCTTTTTTCAATTTTTTTTTTAGTATCTACCTATGTTAATATGTTAGTAAACCCTCCCCCTCACTTATCTCATGCATTATCCTCAATGTATGAATGAATGCATGTATGCATGAAAAAGAAGAAAGTGAAGGCAGATGTTACCTCAAGGTGGTGGTTCCGGTGGTGGTCTAATTGGTCCACGGAATGCGGCCCAATCTATTTTTTGTGGAATTCGGAGGAACCCACCAGAAATCTCTCTTGTATAACCCACTAAAATGATGTCTGTATGAACATTTTTTAAAAATTCCACCCCATCAAATTTCCAAATTTCATAATTATTTTCAGAGTCAATTGTGTCAACTGCCTTGTCCCAAAATGGAGAGTGAAAAGATGGAATGATTGACTTGGACGTCAGAAGTACGGGAACGAATACCGACTCAGGAAAGTAACTTAAATCAAGTAAGGGTTCAGGAGTCGAGCTTGGTTCAAGAAGTGGGTCCAAATCAAGAAGTTGAAACTCTAGTCCACAATTATTTTCCCACAATGGAATGTGACTTAATATTGGTGATTCAAGTTCAGGAATGATAGGTGTGGGAATCAAAACTGACTCTAAAATATTACCTAAGTCGGGTAACAAAACAGGAGTCAATATTGATTCGAAAATTTGAACTTGATCACAGATTTGAGAATCTAGGTCACATTTCTCATTGAGTTCAATGTCATAAAAATGAGAACTTGCCAATTTATCCATGGGACTTTCAAAATTATAAAATTGGTCAAGTTCAATATGATCATCAAAAATGGGTGATTCAATTTCATGATGAATTGGCACAAGATCCAATGTTGACTCGAGGAAAAGATTGAAATCAGGTGGAGACACCGGAGTCATTATAGAATCAGGAAGTAAAATTGAATCACTAGTTGAGGTTCAGGATCATATTCATGCTCAAGTTCTATTTCAGGAAAGGAATAACTTGCCAAACTATCAAAAATTGGAGTTTTGGCAAGTTCAAATGATGGTACTGAAATAGAATCTTGTTGTCCAAAACAACGTGGCTCGTCGGCTCTAACAGAATGATTAGTGATATCAGAATTGGTCGAACGGTGAGATCGTAAAGATTGAACCATCATATCTATTTCATGATCACGAGCTAATCTAGCCTGAGTCATGGCTTCAAGAATCTTTTCATAGTCAATTGGTGCATCATTTTGTGATTGGACTTGAAAAGAGGAAGTAGTGTTGGGACAATCGTGATGAAGTTGTGAGTCGATCAGATTCTGTGATTGTTGCTTGGACTCACGCATCATCATGTCCAAGATTGATGGTGATTGTTGCTTGGACTCATGCATACTCATCATTTCCAAGATAGATGGTTTTCTATTTTGAACTGGTGGATCTGAGTATGAATCTTGAAAATATTGTGGACAAGGTGGATAAGGAGGACAAGTTGGTTGAAGATTGGACTCGAGGGAAGCGAAAACCCATGAACTCTGTGAAGAGTGAAAGTGGTATGAAAATTATGGTCATAAGATGGGGGGCATGGGTTATATTCATTCGGATAAGACCATTCCGGCACACTAGATTGGTCAAAGTTATGATATGCCGGGTTGGTAATATCCGAAAAAGAGGGTGGTGTGTAATATGGATTAAAATTGGAAAAATATTATTATATGCCATATCACACAAACACAAACAAAGAAAACAAACAAATAAGCAAACAAAAGAAAAAATTCTAACCTAAATTAGGGTAGACCTATGACCTAGACGACTCCTAACTGGTTAGACTGTCCACAGGAGGTAGGGTGTAGACTTTGACCACAAGGTAATCAGCCAGGTCAGGGCAAGATTGGTGGGAGGTTTTCCGTCAAAGACATTCCTTAATTAAATAACCACCAATCTTCGGGCTTTCGGCCCTCAATCCCCTTCCTAGACACTGATTTGGCAAGAGTCAAATTCCAACACCGTTCCCCCTTAGGATAATCTCCTAATTGAGTCCGAGTCCCTAGGACCAACGTCTACTCATTTTTAGTTAGGCTTGGGTTAGTGAGTGAGGAGATTGTTTGTGAGCCAAGGAAGGGTGATGAAATCCCCACCTTATCATATTTATAGGACAAGCCCTTAAGTCAATTTAGTGCATGTGTAAAGCAATAGACAAATATTCACACAAAAGCAGTAAATCAGCCAAGGTGCTTCCTAGTCTATATGCAATGCGAACGTACCTTGTCTCCAGCACTCTTCAACAGAAATTAAAAAAAATTAAATAGACACGTGCCTATATGCAAGAGTCTAATTTTTTTTTCAACAAATAGGTTACTGTTAATTAATTAGCAGTGTGCAGGGTGATCACAGAGAAAAGTTAACAGAGCAGTAAACAAATCTTTCAATTTGGAGCAACCTGCAGAAGACACAATGAGTAGTGAACTACTCAGGCCGCGCAAACGCGGCTCTGTAGTAGGCTCTGCTGCTCTGCCTTCGAGGGCAGAGGCACAGAGTTGCTATATGTCCTTTGCTGCTGTTAGTTTTCCTGTTCTCTGATCCTGCAAACAAAAAGAATAATAAATAATTAGTTTTTTTTTTTTAGAGAATACTTACCGTCCCTCCCCGGCAACGGCGCCAAAATTTTGATTGAGTTTTTCCCTGCACACAAAATATAGAATATCAGAATTTAAATCAATAATGCAGGGTGCTCAATTCTAATCCGCGGTAGCAATGGCTATGCGGGTCGTGATCCTCAGGGAGGGACTAGCGATGGAAGCGTTTAAGTAAGTTCGCTAAAAATTCTTCTTTTAGTTATTAAAAGGAAAATAAGAAAATATTAGTTAAAGTTAATTTAGAAAGAAAGCGGTATTTACAATTAGTTGGGAAAGAAAAGAATGAGTTGGAGTTGGTGGTCTAAGCTAAAATTACAAAGAAATAAAACTATAACACATACATACCTCTTCTGCCTTGTTTACCTTTGATCCATTTACGACGACTTACCTTGTCTTTGAAGGCGTTCAAGTATGGCATATAGGATCTTCCACCTTCGCGATCTACACTACAAAAAGAAAAGACTAGCAAGAGAAGGCTTGTTCATCTCCATAGGCCATCAAGGGCACTTCTTCGGCTAGGCAGTCTCGAAGCAACCAGTTCTCACGGTTTGCAAGTCATCAGAGAGAAAAACAATTTAAACAAGAATAGAAGAATAAACACGGATAAAACATGAATAAAAGAAATAGAACAAGAATAGACAAAGACAAACCTCGAGTCGATTCAATTAACAATGGGGGAAAAGTAAGACTTACACCGATGTCACCTCAGTACAAGTATGAACTCCTTCCTCCATGAAAGCATCATCTCCTCTCAGTTAAAAAATTACAAAAGAAATGAAACTAAAACCTAACCTAAATTACAAGTTAGCCTAAAAACCCTAGCTTTTAGCTCTGTATTTTCTGTGTTTGAGATCTGCCCTTCCTCGCACTTTTTATTACCTATCACTAATCAAATGGATCTATAAAAATTCAAATTTAAACGATTTTTATTTGTTATTATCTTTTCTGATTTGCTCTGGTCTGCATTTATCCCCTTAAATCTTTTGTATATCTGTCCCAATCCTTGATTCTGATTTAAACTCATTTAAATCAGAATTTAAGTGAGCTTCTGAGCTCATTTCTTTTCCATCTCCATTAGTAAAGGCATGCACATCATTTAGACAAAAATAAGATTAAAAAGCAGAGTTTATTGTAAAATAAATATAAAAATATGATAATAAATATGCAATATTAGTGACCAAATACACCCTACCCTTATTTTTTGCTCATCCTCGAGCAAAAAAAAAGTAAAATAGAGTTAACATAATCTAACTCACTTTTGTAGGAATCACGATTGCAATTAGCATTGCAATAATCCATTAAACCTCTAAATTACCCCTAGATGACAAGTTTTATCTCATCAGGGTTTTCAGTGAATTACACCCATAAAATCCGTATAGAAAGAAATACAAAATGTTAGTATTTTGAAAACACATTTTAGTAAAGGGAGAACATATCTGAAGTAATTTTGTAAAATGTCAAGTACTCTATAAGTCATAGGAATGCCAAACTATTCATTCCTAAACTTAGTCTCTTTTTGAAAACTTATTATCAATCAAGATAAGGTTTAAAACTATATTCTCATCTAGTCTTTTATTTTACCCTAAGTCATATGCACCTTGTGATCATGAATATTTGACTAAAGATTATTCAACTCTAACTCTTATGCCTTATTTTACACATATTATTGTGATAATATCCCTTAGCTCTATTAGGCTTTATAATTCGCCTATGTAACGAGCTTTTAGTCGATAACTCCCAAGCTAGACGGTCTTAAGGCATCTGGTGAGTAAACACCCCAAAGACTTAAGGACTCGAGCAAACAAGCCACAAAACTAAGAGTTTTTATTTATAGTATGAATCACTTTTAGGCGTGAATACTTATGCTTTATGAGGCACAAATATCCAGCTTAATCAGAGAATTTATATATATATATATATATATATATATATATATATATATATATATATATATATATATATATATATATATATATATATATATATAAGTCATAAGAATCTTTGTTTTTAAACCATAAGTGTATAAGTATAAAGTATGCATATTTCATCAAGGTAAAAATCAAGAATAAATTACTTTTTCAATTATTCTTTCTAACCCTAAAAATCATACAAATAATCTTATTTTGACCAAGTGTAAGATATCCTAATTATGATTCTCCTATTCCTTAAAGTTAACTTAATTTCTTACAAAAAAATAGGTTAAAATATTATTTCTCTTTTTAAAAGTTTTTAAAAGAATTTTTTTATATATTAAAAGAAAATCTATGTTATGTTTGAGTCCTCCCTCATACCTATCTCATGCGTTGTCCGTAATGTATGAATGAATGCATAAATGCATGAAAAGAAGAAAGAGAAGAAAAAAAATGTTACCTCAAGGTGGTGATTTTGGTGGTGGTGTGGGCCAAGCTTTGCTGCCCAATCTAAATAATGTGAATTTTCAAGTAACCCACCTTTGATGATCTCTTTCTTATTTACAGTTTTATCATCCCCTAATCGATTAAGATCAAGTAAAATCCTAGCATGAAAATTATTCCCGATATGAGCAATCTTAGAATATCATCTTGGAGTCATTTGGTCTATACCTTGGTCCAACAATAAAATGTGACTATGTTGAATGGTTGACTTGGGCTAAAGAATGAAGGTTTGGGAACCAATACTGACTCGGGAATATGACTTAAGTCAAGTTTAGGTTCAAGAGCTATTTTTGTCTCAAGAGTTGGTTCCAAATCAAAAAATTGAAATTGAAATTCATTTTCCATTAATGGAATGTGATTATCCAAAATCTATGATTCAATTGCAAGCTTTATGGATACATGAATCAATGTTAGCTCGGGAATTGGGTCCAAATCGGGTAAGGATACCGGGACAATATAGATTCAAAAATTGAAATTGAATCACAGAGTTGGGGATCAGGGTCACATTCATATTCAAGTTCAATTTCTCTTAAATAAAAACTTATTAATTTGTCTAAGATTTGGGATTGGTCAAGTTCAATATATTGAAATGGAATTGAATCTTGGTTAAAGTTGTTTCCAAAACACCATGATT
This sequence comes from Agave tequilana, assembly GCA_038442645.1. Classification (NCBI taxonomy): domain Eukaryota; kingdom Viridiplantae; phylum Streptophyta; class Magnoliopsida; order Asparagales; family Asparagaceae; genus Agave; species Agave tequilana. The sequence goes on from JAVJIF010002310.1 coordinate 188,120, forward strand.
ATTGGTTCCTATTAATATGTCTAGGGGAATCGAGAATAGTCAATAATGTGTTCGGTAGAGTTTTCTCATTCCTATCATTAATTATGTTGACTAAATGACTAATTTGTGCCTCTAACCTATCGATAGACTGGAGATAATCATTTTGGGATTGAACCAAAGCTTACATTCTCTTTTCGAAATCAGAAGGTTCTTGTTGTGGTGGGACTTGAAAAAGGGTATGGATCGTGGTTTTGAAAATTTTCAGGGCACTGTGGGTCCTTCATGTTTTGAACTTGTCGTTCAGACTCATGCAAACCTTCTAGAATCTTTTTGAAATCTGATTTTTCCTCTATGGGTTATTCTAGAAAAGAAGAAGCTGAATGTTGTAAGGTGGTTGATAAATGACTCGGGAGAGTTTATCCTCACTGACTCAGTGAAGAGTGGTGATAATTACTCCAATCTTGTTTGTAATATTAGGGTTGGGCATATGTTGGTTCGGATAAAACCAATCCGACATACTTGGTTGGTTAAAGTTATGTAATACCGGGTTGGTAATATTTGAATAAGAGATCAGGGTGAAATATGGATTTGTATTTGCATTAGGAAAATTATAGTTATAATCTATATCACACAAGAACGAACAGAGACAAAGAAATAAACAAATAAACAAACAAAAGAAAGAAAAAAATCTAGCCTAAGTTAGGGTAGATCTTAGACCTAAGCAACTCCTAACCGGTTGACTGTTCATGGAGGTATATTGCAACAATCTGACCACAAGTTAATCGGTCAGGTAGGGGCCAGATCGGTAGGAGGTATCCGTGCCTGAACAACGGGTCTAATTATGCCAAACCACTATTCTTTGAAGTTTCACCTCTCAATCCCCAATCTTTGACATCGATTTGACTTGAGTCAAACTCTAACAACTTGCTCCTTAGGTCAATCTCTTATTGAGCTCAGGATGTCCCTAGGGCCAACATCTACTCAGTTTTAGTTAGGCTGGGTTAGTGAGTAAGGAGATAGTTTTTGGGCTAAAGAAGGGTAATGACTTCTCCACCTTATCTTGTTTAAAGACAAGCCCTTAATTCATTTTAGTGCAACGTGTTCATGCATATAGCAGAAACAACCTTAAGCAATCAAAAAGTGTTCCCTATACTAATGCTATGCACATGTTCCTTGGCTCCAGCACTTTTCAACAGTAATGTAAAAATGTAAATGAATTAAACAAATGCCTAGATTCAAAGTTTAACTATTGTTTAAGCAATTGCAAATATAGGTTACTGTTCAGTTAATACAATGTGAACAATAGGTTAAATAGAAAAACTAAACACTGCAGAAATTTAAAATTTGAGATTCAATCACCCTGCAAAAAGAAGGGTGAGTAGCTCACTCAGATTACCATGGAAACACAATTTTTCCGCGTTTGCACGATAACGCTGAGGACTTCTGGGATCTGCTTTCTAGAGCAAGAGTCCTAGATCCACTTATATATATCCCCTGCAGTAATTAGTTTCTCCAGATAAACTCCACTCACACAAAAATAAAGAAGAAAACAATTAACCAATAGTAAACTAAAAAGAAAACTTATCGTCCCTCTTCGGCAACGGCGATAAAATTTGATTGAGTCTGAACCTACAGGAAATTTAAAATTTAGAATTAAGAATAGTGAGTGCTAGGTTGCTCAATGCTACCACTATAGCAAGTGGTTATGCGGGTCATGATCCACAAGGAGGGACTGTGATAGAAGCGTTTAAGCAAGTTCTTTCTAAGTTACTAATATCGGTTAAAGATTTCTTCTTTGTTTCTTAAAAGAAAATGAAAGTGTTAATATTAGAAGAGGAGAAGATAGAACAAGATGGTATTTATGTTAAAAGAGAACAAAGTTAGAAAGAAAGAATCAATTGAGAAAAGTGTTAGTTCTTAGGAGTGTTTCTAAACTAAGAAATAAAGAAATAAAAAATAAGAAAACTTACCTACGTCTTTGGCGCTTGCTTTACCTTGGATCCATTATAGCGACTTACCTTGGATTGAAGGTGATCACAGCATGGCATATAGGATCTTCCCTATTTCAAATTAGTCTAACAAAAGAAATACTAAACTATTACAGGCTTTGAAATAGATATTTATCACCATAAACCATCAATGGCACTTGCAAGGGCAAGGTAGATTCGAGGCTATATGATTCACTTAGATTACAAGCCATCTCAGAAGAAAGTAAAGCAAAAATAAGAAAAAAGATAAACTTTTGATTTAAATCAAAAAACGATGAAAAAAAGAAAGAAGGTTACAATGGTGTCACTCTCAATACAACTTTCTCTTTCTTTTTAACATGAATCTCTCTCTAACCTAAGCTTATAATGAAACAAAAAATTACATAAGAAAGAAAAATAAAACCTAAGTTAAACTAAAGAAAAGGTCTAATTCTAACTCTCTGCTGGAGTGGTGCATGTTCTTCTTCAAAGTTTGCAGTTTTTATATGAGAAATGGGTAAGGAAGAGCATACGAAGATAGTGAGCAAATGCTCCCCAACGGACTCTATCCTACCGTGGAACACGGCCAAGATCTGGCAATAGGGCCAGATCCGGGGAGCTCTGGTCCGTTGATTGTAGATACACTTTTATCTCCAAATAGGTTTTTAGTTTGGGATGTGGATTTGATATCTTCATTGATTCTTCAGCTAGCCAAATAGATTTATAGAAATCTGAATTTAACCAGTTTTTATTTGGTGTTATCTTTTCTGATTTGCTTTGATTTGTACTTATCCCCTTAAATCTTTTGTATATCTGTCCCAATCCTTGATTTTGATTTAAACTCAAACTCATTTAAATCAAAATTTAAGTGGGCTTTTGGGCTCATTTTTTTCCATCACCATTAGTAAAGGCCAGCACATCATTTAGACAGAAATAAGATTAAAAAGAAAAGTTTATTATAAAATAAATATGGGAATGTGACAATAAATATGAATATTAGTGACCGATTACCTCGCCTTGAGCCCATTAACTCAACATTATCTTCCTGGGTCCGTCACTCAACCAGAGTTGCACGATAGGCACCGCCTCTCCGAGAATACCAACCTCGAAGGTATCTTCTGGGAGCATCGCCTCTTTGAGGACTTTAATAACCAGTAAAGGATCCTCTCCTACCAGTACAAGGACCCTTCTCGGAGCCACTCAAGGTTCCAACATGCAGACCCTCTGAAACTTGATACTCCTCTGCTACTTACAGCTGGATAGCATGATTCCCGTAATTCACAGATTTGACTACATTGCCAGATCATCTCCATGTTCTAAACATTGTAACACTCTTATATCAATGCGGGTAGTTATGAATAGCGGATATCTCTGCATGGTGATCCTACAATCAAGTGACATGATTTGAACTGTTACAAGGAGATCATAACATGCGGATCATGCAGTTATGGGGTCCAAGATATCCACACCCACGAAGACAGCTCAGACGGGTATAAATACTCCTCCTTCTCCGTCGAGAAGGGGGATGACCATTTACCCAAAACTCTAGATGTTTAGATCTGATTCCTGAAAACCCTAAAACTTGGTAGACCTTGCTGAATTCATTGTAATCTCATACATTATAGTGAATTTCCTCCCCCCTGTGGTTTTTCCCCTTCGGGTTTTTCATATAATTCTCTGGTGTTTGTGATTAATTTATTCTCCCCCTTTAAAATTTGAGTGCAGATAAATTCCCCCAAGAATTTACCTCTACATATATACATATATATATATATATGTATATATATCTATATATGTATATATATAGACACGTGTATACACACACACACACGCACATATATATATGCATATCTATATATACGTATGTATCTATATATACGTGTGTGTGTGTATATATATATACGTGTCTCACTTAATACGATAGTTATAAGATGTCTCAACTACCATGAATTGTTTATTTAGAAATATACATTATCCTAGTTGGTCCGGTATTCATAATATTACCATGTTCGGGAATTTCATTTGTCACGCTATTAGAGGAATAAAAGGATGTATGTTCTTCTCACAATGGATACCTCTAACTAGGTTTTTTTCAAGCATATACACATCGTCTTCTAACCCCACCAGCTCCCGCCAGTCCCTTCTTTCATATTTTTCTTGACAATGCCATCTTTTAATGCCACCGGCTCCCCCTGGCCCCTTCCTTCTATTCAATATTTCCAACCACTCCATCTACTTCCCCCACCGGCTCCCCTCAGGCCCTTCCTTCATATACTATTCAACAAAATTCCACACGGTTTCATACATTCATCCATATATACATACACACACACGGATATATATATAAATATCCTTTACATGTTGTTCATTCGTGTAAACCAATATGTGTATACTAATACCCCATACACATATAACTATGCATCAGTCGCAATCAATCACACATATTTACGTATACACATAATCAATATAGTCATCTGGACTTGTATACAACAAAGCTTAGTATACACGAACAAAATAATTTTCTCATGTCATGTGATATATATGTAGTCAATTAACAAATCTAATTCACGCACATACTTATTTCTTGTACCATTTAGATTCAATCGGATTTGGCATCATATTAATGCGAGTAACATTCTAGTTTCATCCAGTGAACTCACCTTATTCACCTGTTTATTAACGGATTAATTAAAAATAGTGACTAATTCCTTTAAAAAATTGTATTTTGCTATAATTTAACCACATGTCACAAGATGAAAAACTCAAGGAATGTGGGTCTACATACTTGTTTGAGAAGTTTTGGTGTCAAGGCCTCGAACACGTCCCCATGTAGTCTCTGAAGACTTTCTGATTAACAACACAATGATATAGGATTAGATTCAATTAAAATTTTCTTAAAGTTCAATTTATTCAAAATCTCTTCATTATCTCAATTAAAAAAGAATTTTGGGTTGGAAATCGAAAGATCACACGTTTGATTCATCGAATGCCCTAAATTCTCACTGAAATGATCGTTCCTTCCTTCCTTTCTTGGCTTCCGTTGTGCCTCCCTTAGTGTTATGATCGCTGCCTCCCCTGTCGTTGTGCTCGCTACCTCCATGTCCTTCCTTTGTGTGTCATTACACCTGCTGCCTCTGCGCGTCGCCCCACACCCACACCCGCTGCTGCAGCTTTTGTTGCTGTCGCACGCTGCTGTTGCTTCCATGCGCGCGCCGCCTGCAGAAGGAACGAGAAAGCAGCGAGAGAGGAGGGGTGATGAGAGGGTGGAGAGGGGAGAGGAGAAGGGTAAGATGAGAGTTGAGAGAGCGAAGATGAGACTGCTAATCTGATCAATTTGGAGAAGGGGATGAAGTAGGGTTTTGTTTTAACATAATTACCCATACCCCAGTAACCCTCTCTCTAACACACTTGGAAAAGTGTGTTGGAGATGAAATCCTAGCCATCCAACACATCATCTCATGCATACCTACTCCCCCCCCCCCCCCCCACTCACTCAAAATGAATTTTTTTAAAGAAAATACTCATAGATATTTACTTGTATTTTGTAAGGGTATTAATACAAAGATGTATTTCATAAAAAATTTTATATACACTCATGATTATGAGAAATAATTATATATGTAAATATATACCTATACATGTAGTATTCAATGTATGAATAACTAAAAACTTGTTTCATATGAGATACTTATATATTTAAAATATCTGAATTTCAAATCATAATAAAAATCATAAAAATGATTTAGTATACACACACACGCACACACACATTTATATATATCTAATATCCTGATGATTACCAAATTAATCAAGATTAATTTATACCGGGTGTTACACATCTTGTCTTCATGAAGTCGTCTGCAGATCATGACGACGAAAGTGGAAGCCAGCGAGACGACGAATTGCCTCCTCTCTCATATTCTTGTCTTTGCGTTTTCGTCTACAGATCGAGACAACAGTCATGGAAGTCAGTGAGATGATGGATCATCTCCTCTCTCGTTTTCTCATCTTCGTGTCCTTTACTCGTCTGCAGATCGAGATGATGGTAGTGCAAGCTAGCAAGCTGACGTATTTTGTCCTTTCTCAGCTTCTTGTCTTTGCGATGACCATAGAAGCTAGCGAGATGATGACCATGCGGCAGCACAACCTGTCACCGTCTCCGCCGCTCGTTCAGGCAGTCCTGCTTGCTACTGGAGACCCCAACCTCCGCGAGTCGATGACCAACAGGAAGTATAGGTTTTCGTCATCTTTGTTACTCGATCAGGCGGTCCTAGTTACTGTCGGGGATCCCAGCCTCTACAAGACGATTATCAACAGACATCACAAGTTGTCATTGTCTCCGCTGCTCGATCAGAGGCCCTGGTCTCTGCTTGGGATCCTAACCACTGCAAGATGATGGCCAACAGAAAGCTCACCATGTGATTAGTCTACAATTCTACAATATTATATCGCATTTTCCCACCGATTTATGAATAAAATATCGGTCTAAACCGTGTTTTGGTCTCTCTTGCAGATAATCAAGACAAGGAGGGCAAAAGGGTAATAAGAGCTTAATTAAACCCATTTTAGGGTAATTAAATCCGCAATTCTTGGAGGACAAGTAAGGGATATTCTAGAAGATACGTCGAACCTAGACTCTTGCGTACTTCAGACGAATATACGGATTAAAATACCCGAATTGGAGTATACCAGGAAGGTCCTAGAAACGACACAAAGCCACGCACCAAAACCAGGGACTTATGTCCCTGGTATTCCGCGGACCACGGCAATTGCCGCGTTTTCGCTGCAATTGGGTGGAGCCACGCGTCGATCATCGACACGTAGCCCCGTCTCGTCTTCTAGAACCCTCCTGCGCCTATATAAACCCCTGTAGAGGCCCGAAATGAAGCAGTTTTGATTTTAGGCTAGGTTTTCTATCTTTAGTGTAGTGTAGTGTAGGTGTTCTTCCTTTCTTGTATTTTGTATTTGTATTTTTTTTAGATCTTGTGTAGGGCTGAGAGATTCAGAGAGAGATAAAGAGATATTGATGTAATAGATGGTGACAAACTATATAAAGGTGTCTCATTTCTTCTTCAATGTAATCTTCTCCATCTTCTACATGATGCTTAGCTAGATTTTCTTCTCATGGTGACTAACTACTAACCACTAACTAGCTAACCACTTACTTGATAATCCACATGAATCTAGTAGCCTCTATAAGGCCTTGCTCTTGCAAGAGCCATTGATGGCTCATGATGATGGGTTCTAACATCTAACTTGCTAACTTGCTAACCAAGCTAACTCTCTTATTTCATGCTTGCTTCTAATGGTTTGATGATCTAATGTTTGTATTAGCTTGCTCTTGATGCAAGTTTGAATGTGAAGAACAATCTTATTTGCCATGCTTTGTATCCTCTTTTGAAGCCAAGGACTAGTGATGGCCAAGGATCTATGTGAGGCAACTATCACTAAGAGGTTAGCATGTTAGTGGAGTAATTAGTAGTTAGAAACTATGGGATTTCTTTTATAGCATTCCTCATTCTTTTTACTTTATTTTAAAAATCATTTTCAAATCCTTTTATCATTTTTCTATCAGTGTTTTTACCAACTTCTTAGTTCACCATTGTTTCATCTTCTTTTCTATTTTGTTTCCAAACCACTTCTCTTTCGTTTATCACATCGTCGTTTCATCACCCCCTCACCTATCACTTCTGGATTTCTTTTCTTTTCTTTTTATTTTTCTAATTCTTTAACAAAGAAGACTTGTTAACAACTGACGTGAATAAAAACTGTTAATGCTTCTATCGCCTCCCGTCCCTGTGGATTTGACCCGTTGAGCCAATGCTATAACGGAAGTATCGAGGGAACATTAGCACATACAAGCTTTTACATTGATTTCATAACCACACGTTTTCGAGTGCTGGTTCCGTCCCGATCAAAATTTTTGGCGTCGTTGCCGGGGACGGGAATGGTTTTGATTTCACGTTTTGTTAACATTGTCTTCTCTGTTTTGGTGTGCAGGTCAAAGTTTATAGGAACTGAATATTGCAGAAAAAACATTAGCACTGTAGCTCCCTGCTCTAGAAAGCAGAGGCCCAGATTCCAAAGTAACGCAGCGTAAATGTGGCCAATTTGTAGCATTTGTGTATCTTGTTGTGCTGGGATGTGTATATTGTAATAGCTAGTGGATTTGTGCTGCTATTTATCTGCTTTGATTGCCTACACACCGCAATAAACTAAAGAACTAAAATACGGTATTTGGACACTTTTAAAATAGTTTAGACATTTGCATTTAGGCACGTGTCAATTCAATTTCATTATACTGTATTTTGTTCTGTTGTTGTAATCTGAATTGAGGTGTACATATGGCATTGCATATAGCATAGGACAAACACATGGGTGATTTATCGCTTTATGTTATACTCTTGTCTATATTGCACACTTGTACAAATTGGATTTAAGGGCAAAACCCATACAAGATAAGGTGGGGATTTCATCACCCTTCCTTTGCCTAAAAATCACCTCCCCACTCACACAACCCAAGTCCTAATAAAAATTGATAGACGTTGGCCCCTAGGGACGTCTCGGACTTATTAAGAGATTGACCGAGGGTGGAACTTATTTTGAATCTTACTCTGGTGAAATTGGTGTCTAAGGTTGGAGATTAAGAGGTTACGCCTCGAAGATACCATGGTTTGGCGTAATTAAGGCCCGTTGCTTACGCACGGATACCTCCCACCATATTTTGCCCCTACCTGGCCGATTAGCTTGTGGTCGGATTCAAGTAACAACCTCCTCCGAGTAATCGACCAGTTAGGAGTCGTCTAGGTCTAGATCAACACTAGTATAGGCTTGGTTTCGATATTTTCTTTCTTTTTGTTTGTTGTTTGATTTTTCTTTTTGTTTGTGATTGTTTGTGAAATGAAATTCAACAATAACAATTTTTTCAATCCTAATTTGAATCCATATTTCACACCGACCCCATTCGATTCGAATAATTCCAACCCGATTTTTCACAATATGAACCAACCAACTACACCAGGTTGTGCTTATCCGAATCAATACAACCCATACACCCAATTTTTTAACCATAATTTCCAAAATAATTTCAACTCTTCACAGAGTCAATGGGAATTCACCTCCCCGAGTCAAATTTTCTACCACCTTGTCCACAATTTTCACAATGTCCACAATCTCTATTCCCCAATTTTGCTTCCTATACTCCTTTTCTAGAACCACCACTTGAGAAAAAATCTGAGTTAGAAAAGAGTATAGAAGCCAATCTACAAGAGGCCGAGCGACAACTTCAGAAAATGTTGCCCTCTCCAATTCCACAATATTTTCAGAGTCTTACTCAGTTCCACCTCCTCATAATGAACAACCATCTGCCCTGGAAACGAGTAAGGAACTCTTATGTGAGTCCAAGCTTCAATCTCAAACCATGTTGGACTCACAATCTTCACTATCTTTTCAAAACCAAGATTCTTAAACTCCCTTTCTGGATAAAAATCAAGTCTAGAAAAGAGTATAGAAATCTTGCAGGAGTCTGCGTTACAATTTCAAAAATCTTCTTCTCAGTCTATTGATAGGTTGGAAACACAATTAAGTAAATTGGTCAACATTTATAAGAATGAAGAAACTCTCTCTTCTCTACCTTTGACCAATTTAAATATCTCTAACTCTATCAATTTGACCCATGACTCTTGTTGTTTTGGAAACCAAGATTCCTACACTCCTTTTCTAGAACAACCACTTGAAGATACATCACATCTAGAAAAGAGTACAAAAGTCTTGCAAGAGTCCGCACTACAATTTCAAAAATCTTCTGCCAAGTCTATCAATAGGTTGGAAACACAATTGAGTCAATTGGTTAGCATTTATAAGAATGAGGAAACTCTATCTTATCAACCTTTGACCAATTCAGCTATCCCTAATTCTATTGATCTGACCCAGGACTCTTGTCATTTTGGACACCAAGATTCAATTTCAGCACACCCATCTGAACTTGACCATACTTCAAATGTTGAAAATCTCATTGACATTTTGGCAAGTTATCCTTTTCCTGAAATTGAACTTGGGCATGAATATGATCTTGAACTTCAACTTGGTACTTCAATTTCACTTCCTGATTCAAATATTGACTGAGGTGTTTTTACTTGAATTCAGGCCTTTTTTCGAGTCAGTATTGGATCCAGTGCCAGTCCATTGTGAAATTGAATCATGAATCTTTTATGATCAACATATTAAACTTGACTAATTTCATACTTTTGAAAGTCCCATTAATAAATTGGCAAGTTCTCATTTTTATGGAATTAAACTCAATGAGGAATGTGACTTTGATCCTCAAATTTGTGATCCAGTTCAAATTCCTGAATCAATATTGACTCCTGTTTTGTTACCCAATTTGAGCAACATTTTAGAGTCAGTTTTGATTCTCATACCTGTCATTCTTGAACTTGAATCACCAATCTTAGATAGTCACATTGAAATCACCTAGAGGGGGGGTGAATAGGTGATGGCTATATGATAATGGCAATTATGCGGAATTTAAAATTTAACTCTAACAATTATCACAATACAAATACTTGCAAGAATTAAACAAGGTAAAGGTGCAAGTAATTAAAGAGATAGAGTTAGAAGAATTTGAGCAAACGCAAACACGCCGATATGTTTCCGAGGTTCGAGCCACGCTCTACGTCCCCGCCTTCACACTTGAAGGATTTCCACTATTGAGGATCCCACCGGATCAACAATACAAGGACAACACTTGTCCGTCTCCCGTGATGACACTTCACCACCTTGAGCACACTAGCTCGCCTTGAGGCCGATGCCTCTACAACTTCACTCAATTACAATGGAAGTGATCACACTTGACCACTTTACAAAAGAGCTCACTAAGCACAATCCTAGAACCAAATAGTAGACTTAGAGTATGGGATTGTGTAGTGCAAAACTAGAGAGAAGTAGAGGAATAGGCTCCAAGAAAGGTGATGGAAATTTAGGCTTTGGAGAGAAAAATCTTTTCTTTTGAAAACTTTGGAAATCTTTGAAACTCTTGTAGAATTGCACTTGATAGCTCTAAAATCATTATTCATATCATATGAAGTGACCACCTATTTATAGGGGTCAAAAACTGCTCAAGAGATTCGTTGGAGACAAATCCCAAAAGTCAAAAAGTCAGAAAAATAGCTGTTGAGTCTGTCAGAATTTTTGACAGACTACCGGTCGACCGGGTCGGTCGACCGCCAACGGTCAAAAATCCGACCGTTGGGGCTCACCGGTCGACCGGGTCGGTCGACTGGCAATTTCTAGAGAGCAGCAGGTTGGGGCCGGTCGAGTATCGGTCGACCTCCGGTCGACTGATACGCACATGCACATTTGTGCATGTCGGTCGAGTGCCGGTCGACTGCCGTCGACCGGTCACTGTGAATTTCTGAAAAATCAGAATTCACAGACCTGGACAATTTTGGATTTTGGTTTTGGGTCTTGGATAAAATGTTTTGGTCTTGAAAAATCATAGAGTATGAGCATGTGTCATACTACTATCAAGGTAAAATACTTGGTAAAAATTCTTTGGATAAAAACTTGATTTTTAATGAAATGTTTTTCCAAAAACTAGTCTCTCTAAAAATCATATTTCCAAAATAGATATGTTCAACTAAAACTGAGTTTGGAAATAGAAATAGAAAGTATTTTGAAGCCATAAATCACTCTAGAAAATGTGTGTGTGTGATATCCCATATCTCTACTTCTACTATTTAGTTTTGACAAAATATTCTAAAATGAAAATAAACAAAGTACAAATCTTGGATTCTTTAGCAAGTCTTGATCTTCTTCTTGAACTTTTCTTCAACGCAAATTCCGAAGCTTCCTATGTGCTTTAGCTTGGGAATGCAAATGTTGGGCGAACTCCGAATTTGTGAGTCTTTTAGCGGAGTCGTCAAAATCTGTTTCTTGAACCTGAAATACTTTAAAATCAAGATTATTAAATACATAACTAAATATGTTTTGCTATCATCAAAATAACCGGGATAATGGCCTTTGGGCCAACAATCTCCCCCTTTTTGATGATGGCAAAACATATGTAGTTATCACAAGATATTTTGGGTAGAGTCTTCAAATGAAGCTCCCCCTCAACATATGCATATATAAAAATCATACTCAGGCATATTATCATAATTGCTAAATCATAAACATCATATATCCATGCCCATAGAAAAATCTCAACTACACAAGTCATATCATAGATAAAAGGAAATGAGTCTCAACATGACATAAATACATACCACAAATACATATCCACAACACAAAAAGGTGTCCAACACAACAAAATAAGTCAAGTACATAACAGAATAACAAAGAGTCATAACAAAATATCTCTCAAAATATCTCTCTCTCCAAATATCTCTCCCCCTTTTTGACATCATCAATAAAGGGGAGGTCACTCATCAGCAGCATCACTCAGTCGCCTCGTCATCCTCCTCCTCGTCATCATCAGAGCCCTCGGCCATCGTCTGGTCATCACCATCATCTGAGGAAGAAGAGGAATCTACCTCCTCTGTATCCACGGCATCAACTCTGGGGCGCGGTGGTGGAACAGAGACGCGAGCTCTGGGAGGGAAAGGAGGACCAGCAGCAGGGAGACGACGAGCACCCGGAGTCCCATCAGGAACGACTATGTCCAATTTTGTGAACAAAGACTGGAACTGAACATCCACAAATCTCATGGATTCAGCCATATAGGACAAGTCGTTTCGGACCTCCGCCCGAAAAGCAGCATCCATAGCAGCACGAGCCTCCATATCTGCCCGAAGAGAAGCATCACGAGCAGCCATATCTGCACGAAGTGCAGAGACTTGCTCACCGACCCAGGCCTGATGTGCCTCGATCTGCGAGCGGAGCTCAGAAGAAGAAGCACCCTGAAACTCAGGAGCAGGAAAAACAGGAGGTGGAGCTGGATCAGCTGCAGGAACAGGTGGTGGTTGCACAGCTGCGTGTCGACGCAACTGAGCTTCCATCATCTTCAAGGCAGCAGTATTGATATCAGAAGAGGGTTTTGAAGAGGCTTGACCAGAAAGATCGAAGTCTAAAGCCCTAAGCAAATGGGTAATGAGCATGCCGTAAGGCAGACTCCTACCAGCAGTGCGAATCTGATCACCACTCATGTGAGAAGCGATCACTCGAGGGAAATTTATCCTAATGCCTTTAAGGAGGCAATAGATAATCAAGGGAACAGGGCCTCGAGCATGGCTGAATTCACCGGATTTAGGCACGATATTATGAAAGATAATCTTAGCAAGGACCTGAGATTGGAGGGAGTACTGACTCACAATCTCATTCCTCACTAGATCGGGATTGTCATCCCGGTGAATGAGAGTGGATGCGGTGAGCGAAGACTCACCCTCCGGATATTCAGGAAAATCATGTAGGTCAAAAGAGTAAACATCTATTCCATCAGTGGAAAGATGAAGAATCCTAGCAAACTGACCTAGGAAATGTTTATGTCCCTACCCATCACACGGGAAATAATCCGGTTCCCACTAAATTCAAAATTGGCATAGAAATAGGGAACCAAAGAAGTGTAAACCTTCTCCCTGATGGAGAGAAAATCCACAAGATTGTTGGCACGGAGAATGTGGGGGATATCTAGATGTTCAAAGTCTTGGATAGCCACATATCTACCCGAAATAGTATTCCTAGGGGCTAAATGTGTGTAACGATCAGAGGCAAGATCGTTACGGAACACAGGATCAGTCCTAGGGGCTTGAGATGAGGATTGGGCAGTGCCCTTTCCTTTCTCAGAACGATGTCTTTTAGGAGCCATGACAAAAATCAAATTTTTAGGGTTTTTGCAGGTAAAGGCACGATCTAGATGATCAATCAACCTAATATGAAGACAAATGAAGTGATATATCTAAGCTAGAAAGAAAGAACAAGTGAAAAATTCGAAATTTTTACCTTGAGAAAAATCTGAAACCCTAGCTTGAAAATCCAGAAATTCTGAAAATCTGACGGACGGATCGGCTCGAGATTGAAGATCCGAATTAGGAATGAGGAGTATGAAATGGGTTTTGAAGGAATTTAAGATCAAGTGAATTGATTTGAAGTTAGAAATTTTGGAGAGGAGGAGTTCCTGCGGGTCGCTGAGAGAGAAAGAGAGAATGAGCGAAACAGTGAAGGAAAAAGTCCAAATATACGCCAGAATACGACTATCGGTCGACTGGGATTAAGGGACCGGTCGACCGAAAAGATACAGAGAGTCACGCATCTTGATCGGTCGACTGGTCCTATAACAACAGTCGACCGGTAGCACAAAAAAATACAAAATTTTTTTCTTCTCAGACAGAGCCGGTCGACTGGGGTTAGGGGCCGGTCGACCGGTAAGTCTGAAAATTCTGCTACCAGATTCTGACCAAAAAAAATTTTAAATAAAAATTATAACAAATAAAAATATGTTATATTATGATATTCAGGGAAACAACAATTATTTTTAAATCTTCATTTAGTGATCATATCAACAAAACTTCACACAAAATGATTTAATTTTATTTTACATATTTAAACAAAGATATAAAGATGTTGAAGCCGAATACCCAGTGACGGGTTCTGAACTTCATCCTCTAGATTCCTCTTGAATGAGTTGAGGTGCGCAATTGCCATCTTTAAGGTATTTGCTCAACTATGAAAATTTTCAAAAAGTTTTATTTTATTTATGAAAATAGGTCTATATGTATACAAGTATATAATCACAAAATCTAAACTATACATGTAGATACACTATCTAACAAAATGGACATGTGGACAATAATGACATAAGGCATAACAATACAAGATATGAAAATTATTACAAGGCATGTACACAACATGATAGAAAGGTAGTTCTATATAAGCATGTATCAATAACGAACAAAAACAAACTAACAATTCTATACACATGTATACATGTCAAAAAGAAATCAAAATTGAACATGGCATATACAATCATGTTAGAGTTGCAAGTTTATACTGATTATGTATCAATGGAGCATAAAACTAAACTAGCAATCCTATAACAATTGTATATACAAAATTAAAAACTCTTAAATGGAGATGTTACCAATTTACGGGTAGTCTCCAAAAATAGGTGCCTCCACGATAGCGATGCAAGCTAGATTTGAACTTTGAGCTTAGTTGCATCTACCACCCGGGCACCGTCTCCCCCTAAGTCTTGGAGGAAGTAGATCCACCTGTGTCACCTACATTTGGAGGATCTTTTGGTACCCAAATCTTTGAGGGTCCTTTAGGGTTAGTACCGGGGCGAACCCAAACATATTTATTCTTAACATTATTTTTAGCATAACAAAATTTTTCTAAATGGCCTTTGCGGCCACAATGAGTGCAAACATAAATTCTACCACTACTATACATGTATGCATGCTTGTGAGTGTGAGCATGTTTCCGTGCATGTGTATGTGCATGTTGTGCATGTTTCCCTTGGGGTGTTCCCTTAGGAAATTTAGAAGCTATCTTTTTCAAATCAAATGCACAATTTTTAAGTGTGGAGTCCAAAGCATCAACACGCTTTTGGATCTCAACAAATCATTTTTATCTATTGAAACTATGGTGGTTTTACCCTTATTTGCAAGTTTATATTTATCAAAATCATTTTTCAATTTTTCAAAAGAGCTAGATAAAACATCCTTTTCTTTAACAACTATTTCAACTTTATGTTTTAAAGCTTCATTTTCTCTTTTTAATTTCTTATTTTGAGATTGGGAAATTTCATACCTATTTTGCAATTCTTCAAAAAATTGTGCAAGTTCATCCATAGTTAACTCATCTTCATCTAAAGAGTTTTCTAGAGTTACCTTTGGTGCATCCTCCCCTTGTGCCATGAAACACATGTGCGCGGCGTCGACTTCCTCTTCGGATTCCGACTCCGTGTCATCCCAAGTAGCCACCATGGCCTTCTTCTTTCTTTGCCCGTTCTTGGATGTGGTCGCTTGGAGAGCGGGGCAATCGGCAATGAGGTGACCGATCTTCTTGCAATGGAAGCAAGGACCGGGCTCCTCTCTTTTTCTTTCAAATCTCCCTTGAGGTTTCCCTCGCCGGAAATTGCTTTGTCTTCCCTTCTTGTAGAACATCTTGCCCACCTTCCGGATGAGCATGGCGAAGTCTTCATCGCACTCGTCCGATGAATCATCCTCGTCTTGAATTGTTGGAGCGGCTTTGAAGGCTATTGATTTCTTCTTGGGTGCCTCCCTTTCTTCTCGTACCTTCATCTCCATCTCATGTGTTTTGAGATTGCCGATGAAGCCGGAGAAGTCCATCTCCTCTTTGTCATTTAGCTCCTTGAGGGTTGTCGCCTTGACTTCCCAAGCTTTGGGAAGAGCTCGAATCACCTTCCTTATCTTTTGATCGTTGTCAATCTTGTCGCCTAAGGAAGAAAGAGCATTTGTTATTTTTGTAAAGCGAGTGAGCATGTCATCAATGCTCTCATTATCAATCATGTAAAAATTCTCATATTGAGAACGTAACAAGTCAACTTTTGCTCTCTTGACTTGTGACGTTCCCTCATGAGTCACAATAAGCATGTTCCAAACTTCATATGCCGATTTACAATTAATGATGCGTGCAAGGTCATCTTCATTAAGTGCTTGTGTTAATGCATATTGTGCCCTAGCATTTGCTTCATAGTCTTTGGTGGTATTCTCGGACCATGTGCTCTCATCACTAGTTGGTTCAATGAAGTCTTTGGTAATGGCCCTAGCTACCCTAACACCTAAGGATTTCAAAAACAAGTTCATCTTGACTTTCCAAATAGGAAAGTTCAACCCATCAAATTTGGGAGGGGATTTTATGCTAGAAAAGTCCATGGATGCCATGAATGCACAATATATAAGATGCACAAAATAAAATACAACAAATGAATATAGCCAAATGTATGGATCTCCCTAAGGTTGTTAGACCTAAGTTGTAGGGTTAGGCTCTGATACCAATTGAAATCACCTAGAGGGGGGTGAATAGGTGATGGCTATATGATAATGGCAATTATGCGGAATTTAAAATTTAACTCTAACAATTATCACAATACAAATACTTGCAAGAATTAAACAAGGTAAAGGTGCAAGTAATTAAAGAGATAGAGTTAGAAGAATTTGAGCAAACGCAAACACGCCGATATGTTTCCGAGGTTCGAGCCACGCTCTACGTCCCCGCCTTCACACTTGAAGGATTTCCACTATTGAGGATCCCACCGGATCAACAATACAAGGACAACACTTTCCGTCTCCCGTGATGACACTTCACCACCTTGAGCACACTAGCTCGCCTTGAGGCCGATGCCTCTACAACTTCACTCAATTACAATGGAAGTGATCACACTTGACCACTTTACAAAAGAGCTCACTAAGCACAATCCTAGAACCAAATAGTAGACTTAGAGTATGGGATTGTGTAGTGCAAAACTAGAGAGAAGTAGAGGAATAGGCTCCAAGAAAGGTGATGGAAATTTAGGCTTTGGAGAGAAAAATCTTTTCTTTTGAAAACTTTGGAAATCTTTGAAACTCTTGTAGAATTGCACTTGATAGCTCTAAAATCATTATTCATATCATATGAAGTGACCACCTATTTATAGGGGTCAAAAACTGCTCAAGAGATTCGTTGGAGACAAATCCCAAAGTCAAAAAGTCAGAAAAATAGCTGTTGAGTCTGTCAGAATTTTTGACAGACTACCGGTCGACCGGGTCGGTCGACCGCCAACGGTCAAAATCCGACCGTTGGGGCTCACCGGTCGACCGGGTCGGTCGACTGGCAATTTCTAGAGAGCAGCAGGTTGGGGCCGGTCGAGTATCGGTCGACCTCCGGTCGACTGATACGCACATGCACATTTGTGCATGTCGGTCGAGTGCCGGTCGACTGCCGGTCGACCGGTCACTGTGAATTTCTGAAAAATCAGAATTCACAGACCTGGACAATTTTGGATTTTGGTTTTGGGTCTTGGATAAAATGTTTTGGTCTTGAAAAATCATAGAGTATGAGCATGTGTCATACTACTATCAAGGTAAAATACTTGGTAAAAATTCTTTGGATAAAAACTTGATTTTTAATGAAATGTTTTTCCAAAAACTAGTCTCTCTAAAAATCATATTTCCAAAATAGATATGTTCAACTAAAACTGAGTTTGGAAATAGAAATAGAAAGTATTTTGAAGCCATAAATCACTCTAGAAAATGTGTGTGTGTGATATCCCATATCTCTACTTCTACTATTTAGTTTTGACAAAATATTCTAAAATGAAAATAAACAAAGTACAAATCTTGGATTCTTTAGCAAGTCTTGATCTTCTTCTTGAACTTTTCTTCAACGCAAATTCCGAAGCTTCCTATGTGCTTTAGCTTGGGAATGCAAATGTTGGGCGAACTCCAAATTTGTGAGTCTTTTAGCGGAGTCGTCAAAATCTGTTTCTTGAACCTGAAATACTTTAAAATCAAGATTATTAAATACATAACTAAATATGTTTTGCTATCATCAAAATAACCGGATAATGGCCTTTGGGCCAACACACATTCCATCATGGGAAATGAATGTGGACTTGAGTTTCATCTTCTTGATTTGGACCCACTTCCTGAACCAATCTCGACTCCCAAACCTTTACTTGACTTAAGTCTTTTTCCTGAGTCGGTATTAGTTCCTGTACCTCCTGAGTCCAAATCAATCATTCCATTCTGGGACAAGGGTCTTGATGAATTTGACTCTGAAATTATTTTGAAAATTAGAAATTAGATAAGGTTAAATTCTTAATAAAAATCATAAATATATACATCATTTAGTGGGTTATATTATAGAGGTCTCTGGTGGGTTCCTCCGGATTCCACGCACATTGGATTGGGCCGCATTTCGTGGACCAATCAGACCACCACCGGAACCACCACCTTGAGGTAATTTTTCCTTCTCTCTCTATTTGTTTCATGCATAAATACATCACGATGCATTAAGGACAATACATGAGATAAGTGTGGGGAGGGTTTACTAACGTAGCGTTTTTAGATTTTCTTTCTTTTACACTTCTTTTAGGATACTTTTAGAAATCTTCCCTTTTGTATATAGGAATTTTCTCTTTCTTCTAAAAAACTTTTTGAAATAAAAAACAAAGTTTTGATCTACTTTTAAGAAAATTAAGATGATCTTAGAAATTAAGGAAACCTTAATTATGACATCTTAAACCTAGCCAAAATAATAGATCTTGTTTAAAATTATAGGCTAAATAAGATAAATTGGAGAGATCTTTTTATCTTGAATTTTTTGCTTTAGATAGTATTCACTTCACATGTACACAATTTTTGAGATGGATACAAAGACCTAAAATGCCATAAAGTAAAAATAAAGAAATATATATATAAATTAAAAAAACACTTATTAATCTGGATAATTATGCCTCAAGAAGTATGATTATTCACGCCTAAAGGTGGTAATAAAGAAACAAATAATCCCTCTTAGTTTTGTGGCATTGTTTACTCGAGTCCTTAAACCTGAGGGATGTTTTCTCATCTGGTGTCCTAAAACCATCTGGTCTGGGAGTCATCGGTTAAAGGCTCACTACCCGGGTAAATTATAAAGTCTAAGAAACTAAGGGAAGAAAAAAAGAAGAAAATATATATATATAAATAAATGGCTTGATGGTTAGAGTTGAAATCCCAGAAATTTTCAGTATCACAAAGTGCATATTATCTAGGTTTTATGAAGGATAAAATATTCAATCCAATTTTGAATTTTTATCTTAATTGAAGACAAGATCTTGCATAGAGACTAAGTTTAAGGAAGAATGATTTTTTGGTGGACTTATGACCTTAGATCGCTTATATTTTTGCAAAAATAATTCGTAAACTTGTCTCTCTTTTGAAATGTATTTTCAAAATACTAACATTTGTCTTCTTTCTTTATGGATTTTGTGGGTGCAATCTGTTGAAAACCCTCAGGAAACAAAACTCCTCCTCTAGGGATAACCTAGAGGTTTAACGGCTTGTTGCACACGCTCAGTGCAATTGCGTCACCTGCGAAAGTGGTGTAATAACATGTGTAGTATAGTTTTTCTTTTCTTGTTTTGCTCGGGACGAGCAAAAGATAAGTGTGGGGGTGTGATTAGTTTACAATTCTGCATTATTATATCGCATTTTCCTACTGATTTTTGAAAAAAATGTCGATCTAAACCGTGTTTTGGTCTCTCTTGCAGATAATCAAGACAAGGAGGGTAAAAGGGTAATAAGAGCTTAATTAAACCCATTTTAGGGTAATTAAATCCGCAATTCTTGGAGGCCAAGCAAGGGATCTTGTAGAAGATACATCGCACCTAGACTCTTCCGCACTTCAGACGAATATACGGATTAAAATACTCGAATTGGAGTATACCAGGAAGGTCCTAGAAGCGACACAAAGCCACGCACCAAAATCAGGGACTTATGTCCCTGGTATTGCCGCGGATCCCCAAAAATTGCCGCGTTTCCACGGCAATTGGGTGGACCCACGCGTTGATCTTCGACGCGTGGCCCCATCTCGTCTTCTAGAACCCTCCTGCGCCTATATAGACCCCTGCAGAGGCCCGAAATGAAGAAGTTTTGATTTTAGGCTAGGTTTTCTATCTTCAGTGTAGTGTAGGTGTTCTTCCTTTCTTGTATTTTATTTTTGCATTTCTTTTTAGATCTTGTAGTAGGGCTGAGAGATTAGAGAGAGATAGAGAGATATTGATGTAATAGATGGTGACAATCTATATAAAGGTGTCTCCTTTCTTCTCCAATGTAATCTTCTCCATCTTCTACATGATGCTTAGCTAGATTTTCTTCTCATGGTGACTAACTACAACCACTAACTAGCTAACCACTTACTTGATAATCCACATGAATCTAGTAGCATCTACAAGGCCTTGCTCTTGCAAGAGCCATTGATGGCTCATGATGATGGGTTCTAACATCTAACTTGTTAACTTGCTAACCAAGCTAACTCTCTTATTTCATGCTTGCTTCTAATGGTTTGATGATCTAAAGTTTGTATCAGCTTGCTCTTGATGCAAGTTTGAATGTGAAGCACCATCTTATTTGCCATACTTTGTATCGTCTCTTGAAGCCAAGGACTAGTGATGGCCAAGGATCTATGTGAGGCAACTATCACTAAGAGGTTAGCATGTTAGTGGAGTAATTAGTTGTTAGAAACTATGAGATTTCTTTTATAGCATTCCTCATTCTTTTTACTTTGTTTTAAAAATCATTTTCCAAACCCTTTATCATTTTTCTATCAATGTTTTCACCAACTTCTTAGTTCACCTTTGTTTCATCTTCTTTTCTATTTTGTCTTAACCACTTCTCTTTCGTTTTTCACATCGCCGTTTCATCACCTCCTCACCTATCACTTCTGCATTTCTTTTCTTTTCTTTTTCTTTTTCTAATTCTTTAACAAAGAAGACTTATTAACAATCGACGTGAATAAAAACTGTTAATGCTTCTATCGCCTCCCGTCCCTGTGGATTCGACCCGTTAAGCCAATACTATAACGGAAGTATCGAGGAAACATTAGCACATACAAGCTTTTACATTGATTTCATAAACACACGTTTTCGAGTGTTGGTTCCGCCCCGATCACCTTGCCACCGTCTCCACCACTTATTCTAGCGGCCCTATCATGAACATGACTATGGTGGCATCAGATGCAGTCAAATCAGGTATGAGATTCAAACAGATCATATTTGCAAAAAATTATGATGTTTTGGTTAATTAAACTTCATATTGTTTTTAATTTGTACTGTTTTAAATTATGATGAGTTTGTTTAATTAAAATTCTCAGATTAATCAAATCTCTATTTAAAAATTAGAATCTCAATTTAAAAATTAATTTTCAACTAAATTCTACTTAAATATGGAGTCTTAAATCATTAGTTATGGTTATAGACAAGTATTTTTTCATGCATTTGTGTCTCTACTTTTTTAAATTTATATTGCTTTTAATTAAATGTAACTTTCTGCATAAAATTTTTAATAATAAAAATTTCTATTACATTGTTCAATTCATATTTCCATACATATTTGTTTATGAGAAAAAACCTAATAGAAATTTTTTTAATTTATATATATGAATTTTTATTACTTTATTCTATCTAATAAACTTTTAGCTAATGTTCAAAGCACGTGTACCTCTCATTAAATCGAAAGTATCACGATTGGGTTTGATATTGCATCATGACAATATTTCTAGGTTGTGTAATGGAAAGTCCGCATGCTACCTCTCAAGTTTTAGACAACGATAGTTCATCACAAAAAGTATGGATTCCACAAGTTGATGACTCCTAGAAATCAACTACGGGCATGGATTTAAATCTTTCAAGGATGCAAAAAAAAAATTATAAGGAATATGGGAAGGTTGGAGGCTTTGAAACTCGAAGTAGTTCGATAAAGCTTTCGATCAATGGAGAGCTAATTGTGAAAAGTTTTGTATATGCAAAGGAAGGTCAGAAACAAAGCAAAAACAAATGAAATTAAAGGAACAGGTTCAGTAAGAACAAACTATAAAGCAATGACACGATTGGTCCTAGATCAACAAGCAAAATGTGGATAGTCAAAAAGTTTATTGAAGAGCATAATCACGAGGCAATTACTCCATCTAGGTTACATTTGTTGAAGGCAAATCGTGAGGTTAGCAAGGCAAAGAAATAATTAATAAAGTAGTTTAAGGGAGCTAACATATCTTAAAGCAAAACCGTGGTTTTCTTCGAACATGAAAATGAAAGTTATAATTGAATTAGATGCATAGAAAGAGATATAAGGAATTGGGAGAGAAATGTTCAACAATCTTTGAAAGGATATGATGCACAAATGTTGATTGACTACTTCAAGTGGCATCAAGGAAAAAATTCTTCTTTTTTTTGAATTTGAAACTACTAAGGATGGTAAGTTAAAGTGATGATTTTGGTTGATGTTGTAGGAAGATTAAATTATTCTTCTTTTAGAGATGTACTAATGTTTGATGCTACTCACAATACAAATTAGTATTGTTTGATATTTGTAGAATTTGCTGTGTTAAATCTTGTAATGCCCCACCCCAACGGGCTACGGGACGCTACTGCGATATACATATGCAGGACAGAAATACCCTCACATATGTACGCTAAGCATCAATATAGATGGAGTACAAAAGTATGTGGTATTATATATTCTAATAAAATAATATAAGTATTCAATTATCACAGTCTGTGACATAATATTACAAGGGTATTACATCACCAAGAGACACAAAAGTATAATTTACAAATAAAAGAATACAGGAAGATGCCTACGAGCTGCAAAAAGGATCTCGTGAGCTGGTCAAAAGAAGGCAGGTCTAGAAAGATCTATTGCTGATCTGCTAGCTCTTCGAGGAAAGCATGGTCTTCCGTTGAAGAGTCCACTACAATTTAAACTCTGAGATTTGGACATGTAAATTCAGGGTTGTCAGGAAGTAACCCAGTGAGTACGTAAAATAAAGCCAAGTAGTGTGCACATGCAATCGCACGTGAACCTGATCATAGTGACGTGGGCTCAGTCATGCAAGTATAACCCAAGAAAATAGAAAATGAGGAATTTTAGTATAGTAGCACAAACATAGTCACACAAATGGCGAGCAATGTATTTAAATTATACAATAATAATCAATATCATATGTTATTATAATCATTCCCTTCCAGTGTCCCATACCTCTTGCAGTCCATATTGGAGCCCATACTCCAGCAAAACTCATCCAAACATGACATACGGGTATGATTATCCGAACGAGAGAGTAACCAAATAGCACGCTCCTAATATTATCATTGTTGGGTTACTAAATGCATCATGTACTGGGTCTGAATGACTAGTGTACTGAGGATGTGATGTGAGACTCCAGAGGTACCCCTACCATGTGTGTGACATGGCGCTTAGCTTCATGTGGCACTTAGTTCCATAGCTTATGCATACCGGGTAACATGAATAAGGGGTCTTATTACTAATAGTGCCTATAACAGGTAATTAACACGTCATATAACATGATACAGGAAAACAGTACAAGTAAATATTTCAAACTCCTCACAACCATCATAACAATAATAATTAATTACTAGGCGGGGCTAAATAAAGCTGGAGCGAGGCCGTGTCCGGTGAAGCTAAGCCATAGGCGAAGCTAAGCTCGCAGCGTATAGCGCTAGGCATACGATGGAGCTAGGCCCCTGGTGAAGCTATCGTGAAGCATTAGGCACTAACATGATCGGCGAGGCTGAGCTTACAGTGAAGCTAGCATATAAACACTTACTCACGCACACGGCGAAGTCATGCTCGCGGTGAAGCTAAGCGCTCGCGGCGAATCCACGCTCCCGGCAAAGCAATCGTATGAATACTTTTGTTAACACATGCAGTGAAGCTATGCTCGAGCAAAGCTAGCGATAAAATGTTAAGCTCTAAGCTTGTCTGCCAGGCGGAGCAAGTAAAACTAGAAGGTTAAGCCCGAAGGCTAGTGTAAAGCCTGGAGGCTAAAGAAAGCCTGAAGATTAAGACCATTAGGGTCACCCAATCATGAAATAATCTCAGTACAAGAATAAAAACTCGAGTTAAAAGAACTCGCTTACACAAATAACAAGCACACGCAAAATATATAACAAACACTCGCATAAGCAAATATCAAGCATCCGCACAAACATATAACGAGCACTCGCCAATATAAATACAAGCATTTGCCTACACAAATACAAGCTCTCGGCTACACAAAATACAAGCACTCGCCTATATGGAAAAACACTCGCATAAACTAATAACAAGCACACGCATGAAGCAGTCGCCTATCGACGATTGGGGCACAGTGACGAACTCCTGTGGTAGAGCTCTGGCAGAGCTAGCACATAAAGTGCGTGGAGGAGAGAAAGCACCCAGAGAGATTGAGAATAGAGAGTAAACAGATAGGGAATGAGAGAGAAGAGAACAGAGAGAGAATAAGAAAGAACAGAAGAGAGATGATGAGAAAGAGAGAGAAAGAGAGAGTATAAGAGAGAGAGAGTGAGTGAGACAAGTAGGGAGAGTGGGAATGAGAGAGAGAAGAGAATAGAAAGAATGAGAGAAAGAGAGAGAACAGGGAGATAAGAGAGAGGGGTATGCAGCTGTGGCCAGGTAGAGGAGGACTCGTCAGGGGTGGCCAGCCAGAAGGCTGCGCCGGCGGCCAGGAGGAGCGGCCCTGAGGTGGCGACGGCCAAAGGAGAGGAGAGGGCGAATGAGAGAAAGGGTAAGGGTAGGGTAGATGGGCTGGTGGTCGGCCAGGGGTGACCAGAGGGTGGCCAGTGGTGGCCTGGTCGGCGACTGAGGTGGAAGAAGAGGGTGGAGAGGGAGATAAGGAGAGAAATAGATAGAGGGTAAGAGTGAGAGTGAGAGAGTTAGAGGGAGATGGTGGTTGGCCGGAGGAGAGGGGAACCTCGAGGCTGGCCTGTGGTAGGGCTGGTCGGGGCTGATGGCCGACGGCCAAGGGTTGGAGATAGAGAAAGAGGGAGAGAGTAAGTTGTGATCATACACATACATTGCATATTTAATATCACATGTGTCATATTTCTGCATTTATTTTATAATAAAACTTTGTTATTTGATGTATTTTCATGTCTAGTGGCGTGCAAGGTAATTAAGGATGAAAAGAGAGAGATTGAAAGATTTATCCAATTAATTCTAAAAATTCAAAAGAAATAAGATCGATTCAAATCTAAAGGTTCTAGAAGCCATTTTATCTAAAAACTGGATATATCAGATAAGATAATATCACCAAATTTCAAGGAAAAAATGGATTGTTTGAAGACCCTATCGGTGTCGCTAAGGATAAAGAGATAGATCGTCAAATCTAGAGTAGATATTCAAAATCTAAGAAGATAAAAGGACAAAGGATGAATCAATAGACGACAGGCTCCCAGATCCTGGCCCTATGGCTAGGATAATTGATCACACGCGTGCGTTGAATATTTTCATATCATATGTGTCATATTTCTATATTTTTTATTTAAATAAAACTCTGTTATTAATGTATTTTCATGTTTAATGGCGTGTAGAGTAATTAAGGAAGAAAAAAGAGAGATAGACATATTTATTCAATTAAATATAAAAGTTCAAAAGAAAGGGGATCGATTCAAATCCAGAGGTTCTAAATGCCATCTTATCTGAAAACTGGGTATATCAGGTGAGTTAATATCATTCAAATTCAAAGAAAAAATGGATTAGAAGAAGTCCTCATCGGTTTCACTGACAATAAAGAGATAGATCGTCAAATCTAAAGCTGAAATTCAAAATCCAAAAGGATTAATGGATGAGAGAAGATCAATGGATGAGATGAAGCAATTTAGATTCGGATTCAAACTGGATATATTTTAGTACTTGAATCATAACTTTCTCTATCAAAACTCAAATCTGATGACTCAAGATGATCCAGAAAGAAGACTTAAAGGGCTACAACTCTTATGTTGATTATCATTTCTAATTCCATCATTTGATAAGTTATATTCAGCAATCAACACGCCAACAAGTTGCAGATCAGAATTGAATATCCACATCAAATCACGTTTGGAGATAAGGGAAGGATTCAAATTCAGAAATAGCCAGCTCTCCCTATATTTCGACTCGTTTCCTTATCCATTTCTATCCTATAAATACCCCACACATTAGAGGCAGAGGGAGGATCAAGCAGATAGTAGAAGTTAGGCTATTCTGTAGTTTGTAACTTAGGTTTTTGTTTTCTTTTATGTAATTTTTGTTTTATTTATGTAACTGAGAGGAAAGAAGAGTTTCATGGAGGAATGAGAGCAAGCTTGTACTGAGGGTGACACCGGTGTAAATAAGTCTTTTCTTTCATTGTTATTTGAATCAAATCAAAAAAAATTCTTCTTTACTCTTGTTTTTATTTGCTTCCCTCTTCTATGTTTGTGAATCCAGATGACTCTGATAGCCTCGAAGTTGCCTTGCCCTTGCAAACGCCATTGATGGCTTATGGTGATGGATAGCCATTCCTATGGTAGTGTAGCTTGCCCTTTAATTTCGTAGTGTAAATCGGGAATGGAGAAGATCCTATTTGTCATACTTCGCTTACCGTCAAACAAAGGTACATCGTCAATACGGGTCAAAGGTAAGTAGGCGCCGAAGAGGTAAGTAAGTATTTTTTTAGGGTTTAACTTTCTTTCTTTAATTTTTAGTTTAAATCACCAACATCGCCATCTCTCAACTCTAATCATTAATT
Organism: Agave tequilana; assembly: GCA_038442645.1. Classification (NCBI taxonomy): domain Eukaryota; kingdom Viridiplantae; phylum Streptophyta; class Magnoliopsida; order Asparagales; family Asparagaceae; genus Agave; species Agave tequilana. The sequence goes on from JAVJIF010002310.1 coordinate 215,272, forward strand.
TTCACTTTCTTTATACAAAATTATTTTCTATTTTCTCCACCTCCTCAATCTACCACTCTCTTATTAACTTAATTATAACTCTTTTTTTATTTTATTTTTAAGAACTATAAGAAGAACTTTAACCATTTCAAGTGAACTAAAGAGAACTTACAAAAAGCTTCCATCGCTAGTCCCTCCTTGTGGATCACCACCCGCATAGCCATTTACTTCAATGTTAATATTGAGAACATGCACACATTCTATTTTTAAGTTTTGAAATTCTGTATTTTCTGTATGCAGGTTTCAACTCAATCAAATTTTGACGCCGTTGCTGGGGAGGAATGGTAAGTGACTCTTTTTTGTTTACTTTATTGATTAACTTTCTTCTCTATTCTTGGTGTACAGGTTTAATAACAAAGAAATTTTTACTGCAGTGGATATATAAGTGGCCCTGGACTCTGCTTAAGAAAGCAGAGCCCAGAAGCCCTCAGATTTGCTACATTCCCGTGGCAATCTGAGTGAACAACTAACCTGTATTTTTTCAGGTTAGCTGAATTGCAAAGTTTAAATATATGTAGCTATTTATTTTCTTATTTGACTCACTATACATACATTTCTAATTCAACAGTAAAAAGTTGATTGTAAATGCTACAAACGGTTTAGACTTTGCATTTAGGCACGAGTCTATTTCGTTACATTTTCTATTTACTGTTGAAGAGTGCTGGAGCCAAGATATGTATGTATAGCATATAGCATAAGGTTCATTCTTGTATGAAATATTGTTTGAGTGTTACTTTTTCTATATACTTGTATATTGTACTAAACTGAATTAAGGGCTTGTCCTATAAACAAGATAAGGTGGAAAAGTCATTACCTTCCCTTAGCCCACAAACAATCTCCTCACTCATTAACCCAAGCCTAACTAAAACTGAGTAGACGTTGGCCCTAGGTGCATCTCGGACTCAAATAGGAGACTGACCTACGGGGAAGTTGATTAGAATTTGACTCTTACCAAATCAGTGTCAAAGGTTGGGGATTGATGAGGCGAAACTTCGAAGAATAATGGTTTGGCATAATTAGGCCCGCTATTTAGGCACGGATACCTCCCACTGATCTTGCCCCTACCTGACCGATTAACTTGTGATCAGATTCTGTAATACACCCCCTGTGGACAGTCTAACTAGTCAGGGGTCGTTTAGGTCTAAGGTCAACCCTAACTTAGACTAGATTTTTTTTTCATTTTTATTTGTTTGTTTGTTTATTTGCTTGTTTTTGTTTTTTGGTTTTGGCATCTTGGTGATATGGATTATAATTACAATTATTCATATGCAAATAGTGATCCATATTTTACCCCGACCTCTTTTGACTCGGATATAACCAACTCGGCATATTATAGCTTTAACCAACCAAGTATGCCGGATTGGTTTTATTCGAATTAATATATGCCCATGTCCCAATACTATGAACAAGACTGGAACAATCATCACCACACTTTACATAGTCAGTTGGGATACAACTCCCCCGAGTCATATAGTCAACCACCTTACCAACATCCCGCTTCATATACTCCTTCTCCCGAACAACCATTAGAAGAATCAATTGAATGGGAAAAGTGGATGGAAGCCTTAGAAGAGTTGAGCGACGAATTCAAATTCTAGAAAACTCAAAATCCCGTCAAAATTTTCAAATCAAAGATCCTTACTTTATTTTTCAAGAAGAACATACCGACTTAGAAAAAAGTACGGAAGCCATGATTTAATTCCAAAGTGATCCTTTAAATATGATAGAAGCAAGACCTAGTCGATTGAAAAACATGCGTAGGAATAAGAAAACTCTCCCTACCCAATCTTTGCCTATTCCCGACACTTCTAGACATATTGATGAAAACAAAGAATCATGAAATCTTAAAAGACTTTACCAAGATTCAATTTCATCACACAAACTTGAACTTGACCAATTTCAAATATTGGACAAGTTGGCAAGCTTTTCATTTAATGAGATTGAACTTAAATGTGAATGTGATCCTGATTCCCAACCTTGTGATTTAATTTTCATTTTTGACTTTATGTTGACTACGGTATCATTACCCAATTTGGACCAATTTTTAGAGCCAATATTTATTCCCATACCCATAGATTTAGAAATTGAATCACCAAATTAGAATAGTCACATTCCATTGATGGGAGAAGAATTGGACTCAATTCTTTGATTTGGACTCAACTCTTGAACCAAAACCAACTCTCGAACCCAAAGTTAATTTTTTGTGTTAGTAATGGTTTCTGAACCTACCACTCTTGAACCCAAGTCAATTATTCTACTAAGTCACATTCTTTTGTTGGATATAGGTATTGACCATAATGACTCAGTGATGATTTTCAAGACTGGTCATGTAAAGGGAATAAGTTTCATGATAGGATCTTTTATGATCCTATTCATATTGGGGATTGTAATTATGTACATAGAAAAGAGGTCAATAAAGATGGGTTCCGTGAACCTCCACATTATCTTGATTGGGTAGCAACACTTGACCCAATCCGACCACCACCGGAACCACCACCTTAAGGTAATATGTTTTTTCCTTTCTTCTTTTTCATGCATCTATGCATTCATTCATACATTGAGCACAATGAATGAGATAGGTGTGGGGAGGGTTCTAACATAACATAGGTTTTTTTATTTAAAATTAAAAAATAACATTTTCCTATCTTAAAAAAACTTTTTAAAAATAGAGCAATATTTTGACATATTTTTTTGTAAGAAATTAAGTCAATTTTAAGGAATAGGAGAATCATAATTAGGATTTCTTATACTTGGTCAAAATAAGATTATTTATTTGATTTATAGAGTTAGGAAGAAAATTTGAAAAAATAATTTAGTCTTGATTTTTACCTTGATGAAATATGCAAGTTTTATACGCTTACACACTTAGGGTTCAAAAACAAAGATTCTTATGCCTTATATAAAAAATATATATTGTATTTATATCAAAAATCTTCTGATTAAGCTGGGTATTTGTGCCTCATAAAGATTAAGTATTCACACCTAAAAGTGGTCTATATAATAAAATTTTTAGTTTTGTGGTCTTGTTTGCTCGAGTCCTTAAGTTCTTGGAGTGTTTTCTCACCCGGTGCCTTAAGACCGTCCGGTTTGGGAGTCACCGATTAAAGGCTCATTACATGGGAAAATTAGAAAGCCTAACAGAACTAAGGAATAATAGCACCAAAAATATAAAAATAAATAAATAAAATAAGGCATAAGAGTAGAGTGAAAGAATCCTTAGTCCAAATTTCACGGTTACGAAGGTGCATATGATTTAAGGTAAAGTAGGAGAGTAGACGAGAAATATAGTTTGACTTCTTACCTTGATTGATAACAAGTTTTTGAATAGAGACTAAGTTTAGGAATGAAAATTTGATTTTCTCATAACTTATAGATTACTTGAACTCTTACAATAATACTTCAAATATTTTCTCTTTTTCAAAATGCTTTTTGAAAATAGTAACACTTTGTTTCTTTTTCTTTTATGGATTTTGTGGGTGCAATCCACTGAAAACTCTCATGAGATAAAACTCGTCCTCTAGGGGTAACCTAAAGGTTTAATGGCTTATTGCACATGCTCAGTGCAATCGCGTGACCTGCCAAAGTGGTCTAATAAATTCTTAGATTTAGTTTTGATGTTTTGCTCGAGGACGAGCAAAAGATCAGTGTGGGGGTGTGATCGCACACGTGCGTTGCATGTTTTCATATCATATGTGTCATATTTCTGTATTTTTATATAAATAAAACTCTGCTATTAATGTATTTTCATATTTAATGGCGTGTAGGGTAATTAAGGAGGATCAAACAGAGAGTAGAAGTTAGGATATTTTGTAATTTGTAACTTAGATTTTTTTTATTTTCTTTTATGTACTTGTTGTTTTATTTATGTAACTGAGAGGAGAGGAGAGTTTCATGGAGGAATGAGAGAGCAAAGCTTGTTCTGAGGGTGACACCGGTGTAAATAAGTCTTTTCTTTTATTGTTACTTGAATCAAATCAAAAAAAATTCTTCTTTACTCTTGTTTTTGTTTGCTTTCCTCTTCTGTATTTGTGAATCCAAAATAATCTGATAGCCTCGAAGTTGCCTTGCCCTTGCAAGCGCCGTTGATGGCTTATGGTGATGGATAGCCATTCCTATGGTAGTGTAGCTTGCCCTTTCATTTCGTAGTGTAAATTGGGAAAGGGGAAGATCCTATTGGTCATACTTCGCTCACCTTTAAACAAAGGTACATCATCGATACGGGTCAAAGGTAAGCAGGCGCCGAAGAGGTAAGTAAGTATTTTTTTTAGGGTTTAACTTTCTTTCTTTTAATTTTCAGTTTAGATCACTAACATCACCATCTCTCAACTCTATTCATTATTTTTCACTTTCTTTATACAAAATCATTTTTATTTTTCTCTACCTTCTCAATCTACCACTCTCTTCTTAACTAAACTATAACTCTTTTTTTTATTTTTTTCAAGAACTAAAAGAAGAACTTTAACCATTTCAAGCGAACTAAAAAGAACTTACAAAAAGCTTCCATCGTAAGTCGCTCCTTGTGGATCACGACCCGCATAGCCACTTGCTACAACAGTTGTATTGAGAACTTACACACATTCTATTCTTAAGTTCTGAAATTCTGTATTTTCTGGGTGCGGGTTTCAACTCAATCAATAATGCAGCAAAAATGCGGCAATACGACATTTTTCTTGGTATTTTGTTTGAATCTGGGGGAGTGCCAGCTCCTCCTATCTTCATATGTCTATCTTAAGGCTTTTCTCCTATAAATACTTATATACCCCAAAGGCAGAGAGGGAATGACTCCAGGAGAGGACTCCAGGAGAGGACTCCGGAGAGAGTTTAGGGTTAGGATTCTTCTTTTTTCAAATGTTCATTGCAGTTTTCAATTTGAGAGAAAGAATTATAAAGAGAAGACATAGTGCTTGTAATTGATTGTGACAGCTCAATAAAGGTTTTTTTGTTCTTTTTAATTTACCTCTTTTTAATTTTACTTACTTTAATTGTTTTATTTACTTTCATCTGTTTTCTTTATGCCCTTTTTTAATCATGCCTTCTTTATAGCTTGGATTAGGGAGAGTTTCATGACAGAAAAGAGAGAAAAAAATTAAATTTAGAGTTGAAAGTACACCTAGAGGGGGGTGAATAGGTGTACGGCTAATCTATGAATAATAATGCGGAAATTAAAACTTAATTGCAACACACTTAGTGTAACCAACGAGTGTAGCCGAATTCCCGGTGAAGGGCTCTGGACTAACTCCTCTTGATTCCTCTGAATAAGAGTTGAGGTGCTATATGAAGCTCTCGTGGTTAAACACAAGTGAGGCACACAAACAAACACAACCAAGCATATAAGTATGAATGAGCAATATGAATGATGCAAGGCACAATGTAAGAGAGAGAGTTAGAGAACGTGGATCAAACGCAAACACCAAGATATGTTTCGAGGTTCGAGCACACAGCTTTACGTCCCTGCCTTCACACAGAAGGATTTTCACTATCGCATCCACACAAGACTTCCCATACAGGGAACCTCCACTGAGGACTTGGGGTAAATACAATTGGGAGTACACAACTCCTCTCTTTAACTAATACAACCTCTACACTTAGAGGCAAGGCACAAAGTCACACAATAATCTGTTGGCCCAAAGGCCTTCAACTCTAGTTTTGATGATGATTAACTCATGTAGTTATGTGTACTAATAATCTTGTGATTTTAGTTTCAGATCATTAATCAAGTTATTAGTTGGTAATTAGCTTCAACAAGATGATTTGGAAGCTTTCACATGTTGATTCAAGAGCCCGAGCGTCAAAGATCATATATAGCACTTGCTCGGTGGATCAAAGAGTTTTGGATCGAGTCGGCTTGGAGATTGCGCTCTACAAGAAGACATCGGTACCATAGTTTAGAGTTTGTGTTTAGATCCAAATTGTAAAGATTAGAATAGTATGATATGCTCAAGTTCACAACACACACGTTTCATGTTTTGGTTTTCGGTTTTTGATTTAACCGATCTTGGTTTCATGAATAGATAGATCAAAACAAGTTTACATGGTTTAATGTATATTAGATTTGTTCTATATACATGCATGCTTCAACTACATAGACAAACTTACTTTGATATACCTATTCATGTGTTTTAGGTTTTGTGTTTTAACAAAACTTATTTTTGAAATTAAAGTCAAAAACTATGATATATATTTGTTTTATGTATATTGGATTTCTATCCATATGCATCATGCTTCAAAGTGTTTAAATATCATGTTTTTGTATTTGAAAGAGTTTTGGACAAAACGTATTTTCTATTCAAAAATCCAAGTTTTAGAAAATACAGTTTTTGATTTTTGGTAAAAATGATAAGACACAAAAATAGTTTTAATTGCTTGATATTTGAGTCAAAACTTTTATCATATGTTTATATATCAATGCAAATTGTCAAAACTATTTTTGGGGATTTTTAAGTAGTTTACAGAATTTATTGGATATTTAATTCCTTAATTTTTCTGATCAGAACAGCCTCTGCCAGGCTAGGTCGGTCGACCCGAACGGTCGGCCGCACCAAGTAGCTGGTCGACCGTTCGGGTCGACCGACGTGCACGGATACGTGCACGCTGGCTGCCTCTTGGGCCGGCCGACCCGCACGGTCGACCGACTGTATGCAGGCTTGTCTCTGTTTGTTTCGGTCGACCGGGCGGTCGACGGGCAGAATTTGACCGTTGGACGGTCGACCGGCCGGTCGACCTGTAGCTCATTTTTGGCAGTTTCTGCTGCCAACGGCTATATTTTTCTGGGGTCTATAAATACCCCATTGGAAAGAGTTTTTCTCTAAGATTTTTGTGCGAATTTTTTCCTACTCTCTGGTGTTTTCAAAGCAATCAAAAGAAGTTTTTGAACTCATATTGAACAATCTATTTGGAGTTTTTGCTAGGGTTTGGAAAACCAAAGAAAAGGGTTTTTAGGAAAAGAGTTTTGATTCAACTTCTATATCTTGGATTCAGTTTTTCCCAAGGATTTTTCTTTGTGATTTTGATTTCCATTCCATTGGTTTTCTCCACACTTGAGCTAAAATCTACTATCGCTTCTATAGGATCTTTGTGTGGGAGAAAGAAATTGTTTGTGGTTGATTGTTAGACCACCAAGTTATAAACCCTAACTTAGCTTGGCTTTGTGCCTTTCCCTCATTGTGTTGAGGAGGTTGTGCTATTAGGTTGTATCCCTCAAGTGGTGAGGTGATCCTTGTTTGCTTTGTGCTAATCCCTCAAGTTGTGAGGTGATTGTTTTGTTGGATTGGAGCTTGCCTCAAGGAGGAGGTTGTGGTTGTAAAGAGAGGAGTTGGGTACTCCTTGTGAGAGTTCTTTGTGGACTAGCTAGTGGATTAGAAATCCTTCGTGTGTCGAAGGCGGGGATGTAGAGCTGGGTGCTCGAACCTCGAAACATATCTTGTTGTTTGCGCTTGATCCATTGACTCTCTCTCTCTCTCTCTATCTCTCTCTTTACTTTGTGCCTTGCAACTATTCATATTGTGCATTCATAATTGCTTGGCTTGGTTGTGTGTGCATCACTTGTTGATTGCACTTGAGTGTATTGCATTAAGTTTTTAAATTCCGTATTGAGTTCATAGATTAGCTATATCACCATTCACCCCCCCTCTAGGTGATTTCATAATCAACCTCACAAATGAGGGATAGGCACAAAGCCACTCAAACAACAATCACCTCACACTTGAGGGATTCCAACACAATCTCCACCTCTCACTAGAGGGAGCCAAATACACTTCCACTATCACCTCACACTTGAGGGATAACAACTTAATCACCTCTCACTGGAGGGATATCACAATGATGGAAGGTTTACAACTTGGTGGTCTAACAACCACAAACCAATTCTTTTCCCACAAAACAAAGATCCTAATAGATAGGATAGAAGATAAGCTCAAGTGTGAAAAATAAAGTGTTTTGAACAAAGAAAATCACTTAGGAAAATCTCCAAATAGATATAGAATTTTTAGACCAAAAATCAATTCTCAAAAGACTATTTCCTTTGAATTATCAAACACTTTAAAAACAAATAAAGAATAAGATTTTGAACCCAAAAACTTTTGCTGAAAATACTCTTTAGGAATGTAGATTTTTCTCTCTTAAAAACTTGGTGAAAACAGTTCATAGAATCTCCAATTTATAGGCTAGGAAAAAACTAGCCGTTGGAGTCCAGTCAGTAGCCTGGACGGCTGTAGGTCGACCGGCCCGGTCGACCGCCAACGGTCAAATTTGTGACCGTTGGGGCACCGGTCGACCGGCTTGTTCGACCGTGGCCTGGAACAGAGAGCAGAGCTCTCTGCCGGTCGACCGGGGCTTTCCAGAGAGCAGTAACTCTATGGCGGTCGACCAGGTCGGTCGACCGCCCTCCAGCCAAACCTGGCGTGCACGTTCTGTGCACGTCGGTCGACCGACTCGGTCGACCGTCTCCTATTTCGGTCGACCAGCTCGGTCGACCGGCAGAAGCCAGAACAGGGATTTATGGGGATTAAAAGTTTGGCTTTTTAACTTAAATAAAATCTCTAAAAATCTACAAAAATAGTTTCAGTATTATACTTTGATAAACAAACATGTTTGAGTAAAATCAAACCATGTTATAAACATTTTGCACTATTTTGTGTCTTAGAAATTTTGCCGAAAACCAAAATCTGTATTTTCTAAAACTTGGATTTTTGAAATGGAAAACCGTTTTCTCCAAAACACTTGCAAATACAAAAACATGATATTGAAGCAACTTTGAGGCATATAGTATATGGATAGAATCCAATATACATGAAAAGAATTATATCTATGTTTTTGACATTAAATCTGAAATAAGTTTTGTTAAAATACCAAAACTCCAAACTCATGAAATAGACTATCAAACTAAGTTTGTATAAAAGTTGAAGCATAGATGTATATAGAACAAATCTAATATACATTAAACCATGTAAACTTGTTGATTCTATCTATTCATGAAAACCAAGATCGGTTAAACCAAAAACCGAAAACCAAAACATGAAACTCAAAACAAGTGTGTGTTGTGAACTTGAGCATATCACACTATCTAATCTTAACAATGGATCTAAACTATAAACTAAACAATGTACCGAAGTCTTCTTGTAGAGCGCCGTCTCCAAGTCGACTCGATCCAAACGTGATCCACCGAGCTTAACTCCAATGAGTGCTAGATATAGACTTTGACGCTCGAGCTCTTGAATCACCATGTGAAAGCTCCAAAACACCTTTGTTGAAGCTGATCACCTACTAATATCTTGGTTAAATATCTGAAACTAAATATCACAAGATAATTAGTAACTATAAGTACATGAGTTAATCATCATCAAAACTAGAGTGGAAGGTCTCTGGGCCAATAATCTCCCCCTTTTTGATGATGACAAAACTCATGGAGTTATATATGCATGGATTAAGGTTAAGCTTCAAAGAAGCTCCCCTTAACTCATGCATAGCAATAAAATAATAAGATATGCAATGAATGCTAAACATTACTATGCATAAAGATGCATAAAACAAAGAAATAAACATGCTCTTGATACCAAATTTTAAAATAAACATGTTCTAAAATAATTGCTCTTGATATCAATAAAAATTTCAATAAAAAGCTCTTGATATCAATCAAATAAAAAAACTCTTGATACCAACAAAATAAAAGTTCTTGATACCAACAAAACAAAACAACAAAATATGTTCTTGATATCAATAATATTTACCAATAATATCTATACTCTTGATACCAATATCTTTTGATACCAATAACAAACCAATATCAACAAAACATAAAACAAATGTTTTTAATAAAAACTTTAAACATGCATATATTACTAAAATACTTCTCCCCCTTTTTGTCAATCATCAACAAAGGGGTTAAAGAAAAATATGTTCTCCCCCTTTTTGTCAGAAACAAAAAAATCAATAAAGGGGTACAAACAAAATATACCAATTGAAAGATATATCAATTTAGCATGAAGGTATACAAAGAAACATCATGATATCAATTTAAGATACCAATAGAAAATAAACAAAACATATAGGTAATCTTGATACCAAATAAAGAATAATATCAATTTAATATTTTTGATACCAATATTGAAAATGAAACAAATACCAATTGAAAATACCAATTGAAAGTATTTTTCATTAGGAGCGTATGATACCAAAAAAAATCAATATCATTTTTCAATCATTTTTCAACATAAAGTGTGGGAGTAAGATACCAAATGTAAACAAAACCAATTGAAAGGTTGAATATGAATTTTCTCCCCCTTTATGAAATACTAAACAAAATGATGCATAAGCTTGTATAAGATACCAATTTAAATAATTGTCATTAAGGACTAAATCAAGCTTAGCATGGTAAAATTTGTGCTCAAAGATATAAAGATATAGTAAGTACAATCAAAACATAAATACATATATATGTATGGGAAATATAAATACCAATCGAAATTGATACTATTTGAAGTTTAATCATACATATATAAAATCATATATGAGTATACAAAAAGAATGTCAATAGTGATACCAATTGAAAAGATACAATGATATCAGTTGAAACTATAATAAGAATCAAGTGTATAACTCATACTTCCTACCACCCATTTCATGCACATGTTTTAAATGGATTTTCAATAATAAACATACAAGGCATGGTCGCCCAACCAACCGCCCTTAAATGGGTAGGAGTTTTCAAAAATAAGTTTGAAAATATTATAACACATTTAAAAACTCTACCATATGAAGAATACAAACTAGTTATATGAAAAATTTGAAAACTAGTACGAAATCCTTCAAGTAAGGAATAAAGCAAATATATATTTCATGAAAAATATGTAAGTCACACGATCATCAACACTCAAAATCTATAAGGCACATATCATACTCATGAAAATAAAATCATGAGAAAACATTAAAGTAAAGTGAGTGTATAACAGTTATGTGAAACATATCATCATGAAAATAGGCAATCAAGCTCAATAAGAAATTCCTTAAAAACATGAAAATCATCAAAACTAGAATCCTTCAAGGTATATGTATGTCTTGTACAAACTAAAGTATACATACATATCCAAACATAAACGAGTCCACAAAAGTATATGCATGAAGGCAAGTGGCTCATGGATGTATACGTATAACTAATAGTTTGGACAAAATAGACATATACATGAAGTTTAACATAAACATGAAAACATGTACAAAATGAGAGTACAAGTCAAAATGTATGAATCATCAAAATTAGGTTATACTAGTACATCTAATGGGTACAAATGAGCATTCAAGCATAAACATATAATAATCTATTTGTGGCTCACTAGTTGTACAAGTATATATCCAAATTTTAATGAAAACTAACATCTAAACATGTAATAAAAACATGAAGCATAGAAATCAAAACAAAAACTCATATGATCATTATGGTAAATGAACATGCATTAGATCTATGATATACACAATAGCTAAACAAATGTGAGAACACAAAAGTATAAGTCCATATTAAACATGGGTGTCTCAAATACTAATCATGCATATCACAAATCTAATAATCATGACATTTAACATACTGATCATGAAACATCAAAACATGCTAAAGATGAATAATATGAAAAGCATGTAAACATAAATGAGGAGTAAGAGATCATTACCAAAACCGTGAGGTACATCTCTATGTCTCCAAACCATGGTGGTCCTCCCACCAAACTCCCTTGAAAGTGATGCATCCAGATAGTCATCTTTAGGTTCGGAACGCATCCACCTCAAGGCACCATCACTCTCACGTCATGTGAGAGCCCACACCTACATCAAATAAAATAGGAGTGGTCTTTGGTACCCATACTCTTTTGGGTCCATGGGGGTTAGCACCTTTCCTAACCCAAACAAACTTAGTTGCTAAATTCGAATCATGTATACGATCATAACAAAACTTAGCAAGGTGGCCCTTACGTCCACAATGTGTACAAGTATACACATGAGCATACAAAGTGTGATGAGTGTGACCATGAGGAGCATGTGTTTGCCGTGTATGGTGTGCATGCAAAGATGAAACTTGCTTCTTTCGAAACATGGATTCCAAACGTGTATGGTTCATGGCACAATGGCTCAAAGTGGAGCCCAAACAATCAACACTCTTCTTAAGCATAGATATATCATTTTCAATTATAGAAGAAGTGATGCATGCAATAGATACACTAGATGGTGAAGCTATACTAGCATGGCAAACATGTGTGTCTAAATCATTTTTCAAAGAAACATTTTTATTTGAAACAATTTCCAATTCCTTTGAAATAGAAGCAATTTTTATTTTCAAGGAATCATTCTCTTTTACAACAAAATCAAGTTTTGAAGACAATAACTCATTTTTCTTCAAAACCTCATTGCAATCATTTTTATTTTCAAAATCTTGTTTCATTTAGGACAAGATCAAGCTTAGATTTCAATGAATCCCTTTCATTAGAAATCTCCACTTTCTCTTGCAAAACCAAATCTAGTTTTGAAAACAAATCCATATTTTCTTTGTTAAGTCCAAAACTTTTCTTTTTTAAAAGATTATATTTTTCTAACAATTTTTCACAAACAATTGAAAGTTCTTCATTCAATGCATTGGCATCAATATAATCATTACTAGAAGAACTAGCATCATCATCATCTACTTGAGTTTCCGAGTATACCTCAAGGGAGTCATTCCCTTGGACCATGTAGCAATGTTGCTTGGATTCTTCACTAGATTCATCCTCCATAATGTTTGGCGTTTGAAGCTCGGAGGAGGTCAACGTGTTCCACACTGCAAAGGCGGAATCACAGTTAGGAACCAAACATAAATATTCTTTGTTGAGAGTGCTTCTAAGTGCCTCAAGGGCTTGTGCATTGGCCTTTATATGCTTGCTATTACCAAGATAGGATTTCTTGGTAGCGGCAAGGAAAACATGCAAGCCTAGGGTTTTTAGGTACATGGACATCCTAGCCTTCCAAACAACAATGTTGGAAGTATCAAACATGGAGGTGACAAGAAATCCATGAGTGTGTGTAAACAATATAAGTGTGCAAATGCAAATGATAGATTAGCAAAACCAAGATCACACTCCTAGGTGGTTAAGCCTAATATCAGGAGCGTAGGCTCTGATACCAATTGAAAGTACACCTAGAGGGGGGGTGAATAGGTGTACGGCTAATCTATGAACAATAATGCGGAAATTAAAACTTAATTGCAACATACTTAGTGTAACCAACGAGTGTAGCAGAATTCCCGGTGAAAGGCTCTGGACTAACTCCTCTTGATTCCTCTGAATAAGAGTTTGTAAAACACCTAGAGGGGGGGTGAATAGGTGTAAGTGCTAATCTAAGAAACTAAATGCAAACTAAGTGCGCTAAATGCGGAAGCTAATGCAAATTATGCACAAACTAATACAATACAACAAGTGTAGCCGAATTCCCCTTGCGAGGCTCTGGACTAACTCCCCTTGATTCCCCTTGAAATGGGTTGAGGTGCTATGTGAAGCTCTTGTTGGATGAGTATAAGTTAGGCGCACACACACACAAGCAATCCAAGCAATATAAAATACACACAATCAAGCCAAGCATATAAGAATGAATAGCAATATGAATAAATGCAAGGCAATATGAAATATGCACAACACAAGCAAATATGATATGATATGAATATGATGCTTTGCACAAATATAAGAGAGAGAGTTAGAGAGACAATGGATCAATACGCAAACACCAAGATTTGTTTCGAGGTTCGAGCACCTTGCTCTACATCCCCGCCTACACCACCGTGTAGGATTTCCACTATCTCAACTCCCACCGAGGGAACCTCTACCGAAGAGGATTTCTTACAACTCTAGGAGTACCTAACTCCTCTCTCAATACAACCTCCACCGAGGCCAACAACAACCAACAACAACACCTCTACCAAAGAGGCTCACAACCAATCTCAATCACCTCACACTTGAGGGATACAAACCAATCACCCGATCACCTCTACCTAAGAGGGATACAACAAGAATAAGGGTGTACAACTTAGAGGTTACAAACAACAACCTCAAAACTCTCTCTTTCTTTCTTTTTCCACAAAACAAAGATCCTAATAGTTTAGGATAGTATGATATAGCTCAAGTGTGGAATCAAAGTGTTTTTGGAAACAAGCAACAAAGAAAAAATCTTTGGGAAAATACTTGCAATATGATAGAATTGAAGATCTAAGCAAAAATCCCAAAAACCTATTTTTCTTTGATTTTTCAAAAACCCTAAAACAATAAAGATGAGAAGTTTTTGCACTTAAAACTCTTTTGAAAACTCTTTTAAACACTTCAGAAAACTGAAAATTTTCTCTTAAAAAACTTTTTCAAAATCCCCAAAGAGATGGGGTTTATATAGCCCCTATACAAAACTAGCCGTTAGGCTGAGCTGGCAGTCTGACAGACTGCCGGTCGACCGGTCCGGTCGACCGCCAACGGTCAAAAATGTGACCGTTGGGCAATAGCGGTCGACCGGCCCGGTCGACCGAACATCCTGAGAGCAGAACTCTCATCTCGGTCGACCGGCCCGGTCGACCGTCCCAGAGACTCCAAAACGTGCACAGACTTGTGCACATCGGTCGACCGTCCCGGTCGACCGGCCTATGGTGCGGTCGACCGGTCCGGTCGACCGACTTGGCCTGTCAGCCAGTCCTCAGTTCTGCACAGATACGGGATTTGAAAATAGGTCTTTTCACTCAATAAAAATCCCATAAAATCACAGTAAATCTAAAAAATAGTTTTAATCACAATAAAAACTGTTTTTCTAAAAAATATGTTTTCTAAAACTTGTTTTATCATTTTACTTTGATAACCAAACTTGTGATAAAAATTTCAAGACATAAATATCAACATATCAATTCATTTTTGAGCCTTGCAAATTTTATCAAAAACAAAACCTTGTATTTTGTCAAACTTGATTTTTCCAAAACATGAATAGGGATATCAAAATAAGTTTGTTTACCAAGTTAAAGCATGTATGTATAAATAGAAAACATCTACTATACATATAACATATGTAAACTTGTTTTGATCAACTATTCATAAAAACCAATATCAAAACATAAAACGTGTGTGTTTTGTGATCACTTGAGCATATCAACTAAACTAAACTTTACAAATGGATCTAAAAACTCTATCTAAACTAGGATACCTAAGTCTTCTTGACGATCATCATCTTCAAGTAGACTTGCTCCAAAACTCCATCCATGGGCTAGACAAAGTGTGAACTTGAAGCTTTGGCCCTGGAATCACCATGAATAGCTTCTAAACTCCTTGTTGAAGCTAATCACCAACTAATATCCTGTTAATGATCTGAAACTTAGAAACACAAGAATATTAGTAAACATAACTACATGAGTTGATCATCATCAAAACTAGAGTGGAAGGCCATTGGGCCAACAATCTCCCCCTTTTTGATGATGACAAAACTCATGGAGTTATATATGCATGGATTAAAGATAAGCTTCAAGGAAGCTCCCCCTTAACTCATGCATAGGGATAAACAATAAATATATGTAATGAATATTAAACATGAAACATGCATATGCATAAACAATAAATGGTTCTAGATATCAAATGGAATATTCAAAACAAAATAAGCTCTAGATACCAATTACAAAGCAAACTCTATAAATCAATTAAACTTAATATTCTTGAGATTCTTGAGATTAAAACATAATATATGCATAAACATAAGCATGCATATAAAACTTCATAAATCTTTCTCCCCCTTTTTGTCAATCATCAACAAAGGGGTAATCAAAACCATAAATAAAACGAGGGGTAAAAATCTTTCTTCCCTTTATGTCAAACAAAACAATAAAAGACAATGTTCTCCCCTTTTTGTCTAAAACAAAAAACAAAATCAATAAGGGGTGACTACAAACATGATATCAATTAAAAATATGTCAATGAAGCATCTTGATACCAATAAACAAGAATCAATATATGTTATATGCTATATACATTCATGAAGAGGAAGACGCTAAGTTAGCTTCCCTACACATATGCATTACATGAAGAAGGGATGACAAGCCCCAATTCACATAACACATATTATGTAATGCATAAGAGGAGATGTGAAGCTCCCCCTACACACGTATATCATATAAAGAAGAGTTGTCAAGCTCCTTAATTTATAATATACTCAACATGAATCTATATATAAGAGAGATGTTAAGCTCTCCTTGCATATAGGAAATACAAATCAAAACTTTGAATATTTTCTTTAAACAAAATTTTGAAAATACCAATTGTAATTAAACATAACAAATTACCAATTGTAAAACAACATAACAAATTTTGAATGTCTAAACACAAATTTTGATACCAATTGTAAGAATATATTTCATTTTGAAAATATATAAACAAATTTGATGTTGATATCATATGTTCAAAATAACAACTTTTAATCATAAAGAGTGGGAGTACAAATACCAATTGAAATACAAAATCAAATTTTCTCCCCCTTTATGAAAAACAAACTAAAGACATGCATAGTCTTGATAACAATTTAAAAGTAATCAATTTAAACAAAATTGAAACTCAAGCACTAGCATAAACACAAACATATATATGTATGAAAGATAGATACCAATAGAAATTGATATACTTGGAATTTAAAGCATACATACATACAAAACATATATGAGTATACAAGAAGATCAAAATGATACCAATTGAAAGAGTTCAATGATACCAATTGACATAACAATAAGTTCAAGTGTATACATCATATTATCTACCACCCAATTATAATTCAAGTTTTAAAGATTTTCAATTTAGGGCATACATGAACATGATCTCCCATCCTACCGCCCTTAGAAGGTAGGGGTTTTCAAAGATAGATTTGAAAATGTAGTTTTGTTTGAAAATCACTACCAAAATGAAGAACACCGCAACTAGTTAAATGGAAAACTTGTTAACTAGCACGAAATTCTTCAAGCAAGGAATAAAATAAAATTGAAATTCACATGATAATCATCACTCTAACCAATAAAGCATAACTCATGAGAAACAAAACATGAGCAATAGATATGAGTGTACAAATAATATGTGAAGATCATAATCATGAAAAATATTTCATTAAGCTCAATTATTCCTTAAAACATAATTCCATCAAAAACATGAAAAATCATATAAAACTCCTTATTTAATCTTCAAGGCATATGTATGTCTAATACAAGCTAAAATATACATACATATCCAAAACTCAACGAGTCCACTAAATGAATATTCATGAAGGCACGTGGCTCAAAAAGATGTATATGTATAAGATTAATTTGAACTAGATGGACATATACATGAAGTTAAACATAAATACATGAAACATGAAAAACTAAATTTCATCACAACAAATTTCATTTCAAGGTATATGTATGATTTGTCAACACAAGAAGTATACATACATATCCCTTAAACACACTTTGAGTCCATAATATAGATTTGCATGAAGAGCAAATGACTCAAGGGGTATACATGTATATCTTAAAGTTTGGCAATACAAACATATACATGAAGTGAAATACACAATCATAAAACAAATCCAAAATGGAATACAAGTTTGAAATGTATGAATCATCAAAACTAGACTATACTAGCACATCTAATGGGTTCAAATAAGCATTCAATCCAACTATATATAGATTTATTTGTAGCCCATCCTATGTACAAGTATGTAACTAGTCTTAATGAAAACTAACACTTAAACATATATTCAAAACATGAAGCATCAAAAACACATATAAAAATCATCATGATAAAAGTCATCATGGAAAATTAAATATGATTATTATGTGAATTCACATGTATTAGATTCATGATGTACATTATAGCTCAAACAAAGTGAGAACACTAATTATGGGTTCATATAAGCATGTGTGTCTCAAATACTATATATGTATGTCAAGGATCTAATAAACATGGAATGAACATACTAATCCATAGACATCAAAAACATGCTATAAACAATGAATATTAAAAGCATGTAAACAATAAATGGGAGTAAAGGATTGTTACCAAAAAACGAAGAAGCAACTCTCCTTGTCTCCAAAACATGGTGGTCATCTCCACCAAATCTTCCCTTGAAAGTGATGCATCCAATATGATTTCCAAGAAGTCCGGAACGCATTCACTCCAAGGTGTCATCACTCTCACGTCATGTGAGAGCCCACACCTACATCAAAAATAGGAGGGGTGGTCTTTGGTACCCACATTTTGTTGGGTCCATGGGGGTTGTCCCTTCTCTAACCCAAACAAATTTCTTTGCTAAATTAGTAATATGTAATCTATCAAAACAAAATTTAGCAAGGTGGCCCTTACGTCCACAATGTGTACATGTGTACACATGAGCATACATATGGTGATGGGTGTGTCCGTGAGGAGCATGTGTATGCCGTGATGGGTGTGCATGCATAAAGGATGGAACTTGTTTCTTTCGAACCAAGGTTTCCAACCGTGAGTGGTTCATGGCACATTGGCTCATAGTGGAGCCCAAACAATCCATTTTCTTCTTTAACAAATTTATATCATTTTCGAGCATAGAAGAAGTGGAACATGCAATGGGTGATTTAGGTGAAACTACCCTAGCATGGCAAACATGAGAATCAATCTTATTTTGCAAAACAATATTTTTCTCTAAGCAAACATTTAAATCATTGGAAATAGAAATGATTTTGTTTTTCAAAACAACATTCTCTTTTAAAACAAAATCAACTCTAGAAGACAAGTTTTCATTTTTCTTTAAAATAGCATGGCAATCATTTTTAGACTTTAAAAATTCATTTTCTTTAAGTGCAAGTTCCAATTGAGATCTCAATGAATTCCTTTCATTATAGACTTCAACCTTCTCTTGCAAAACATTGTCAAGTCTAGCATGCAAACACTTATTTTCTTTTTCAATTTCTAGACTTTTCTTTTTCAAAATCTTATATTTTTCAATTAACTTTTCACATACTATTGAAAGTTCTTCATTTAGAGCATGGGGATCAACAATATCATTACTAGAAGAACTAGCATCATCATCACTATCTAAGTGGGGTTCCGAATGTACCTCAAGGGAGTCATTCCCTTGGACCATATAGCATTGTTGTGGCTCGGATTCTCCACTAGATTCCTCTTCTTGAATTTGAGCTTGAAGCTCTGAGGTAGTGGTGGTTGTCAATTTGTTCCACACTGCAAAGGCGGAATCAAAGTTAGAAACACATAAGAGATAATCTTTAGGAAGAGTGCTTCTAATGGCCTCTAGGGCTTGTGCATTGGCCCCTATATGATTACAATCACCAAGATAACATCTCTTGGTGGCCGCAAGGAAAACATGCAAACCTAGGGTCTTTAGGTACATAGACATCCTATACTTCCAAACATCAATGTTGGAAGGGTCAAAGCTAGGAGGGGTCATGAAGTCCATGGTAAACTATATATGAATGTGCAAACAAACAAATGCAAATGAGATTAGCAAGCAAATGGATCACTCCTAGGATGTTAAGCCTAAGTATCAGGAGCACTAGCTCTGATATCAATTGAAAAACACCTAGAGGGGGGTGAATAGGTGTAAGTGCTAATCTAAGAAACTAAATGCAAACTAAGTACGCTAAATGCGGAAACTAATGCAAATTATGCACAAACTAATACAATATAACAAGTGTAGCCGAATTCCCCTTGCGAGGCTCTGGACTAACTCCCCTTGATTCCCCTTGAAATGGGTTGAGGTGCTATGTGAAGCTCTTGTTGGATGAGTATAAGTTAGGCGCACACACACACAAGCAATCCAAGCAATATAAAATACACACAATCAAGCCAAGCATATAAGAATGAATAGCAATATGAATAAATGCAAGGCAATATGAAATATGCACAACACAAGCAAATATGATATGATATGAATATGATGCTTTGCACAAATATAAGAGAGAGAGTTAGAGAGACAATGGATCAATACGTAAACACCAAGATTTGTTTCGAGGTTCGAGCACCTTGCTCTACATCCCCGCCTACACCACCGTGTAGGATTTCCACTATCTCAACTCCCACCGAGGGAACCTCTACCGAAGAGGATTTCTTACAACTCTAGGAGTACCTAACTCCTCTCTCAATACAACCTCCACCGAGGCCAACAACAACCAACAACAACACCTCTACCAAAGAGGCTCACAACCAATCTCAATCACCTCACACTTGAGGGATACAAACAATCACCCGATCACCTCTACCTAAGAGGGATACAACAAGAATAAGGGTGTACAACTTAGAGGTTACAAACAACAACCTCAAAACTCTCTCTTTCTTTCTTTTTCCACAAAACAAAGATCCTAATAGTTTAGGATAGTATGATATAGCTCAAGTGTGGAATCAAAGTGTTTTTGGAAACAAGCAACAAAGAAAAAATCTTTGGGAAAATACTTGCAATATGATAGAATTGAAGATCTAAGCAAAAATCCCAAAAACCTATTTTTCTTGATTTTCCAAAAACCCTAAAACAATAAAGATGAGAAGTTTTTGCACTTAAAACTATTTTGAAAACTCTTTTAAACACTTCAGAAAACTGAAAATTTTCTCTTAAAAAACTTTTTCAAAATCCCCAAGAGATGGGGTTTATATAGCCCCTATACAAAACTAGCCGTTAGGCTGAGCTGGCAGTCTGACAGACTGCCGGTCGACCAGTCCGGTCGACCGCCAACGGTCAAAAATGTGACCGTTGGGCAATAGCGGTCGACCGGCCCGGTCGACCGAAACATCCTGAGAGCAGAACTCTCATCTCGGTCGACCGGCCCGGTCGACCGTCCCAGAGACTCCAAAACGTGCACAGACTTGTGCACATCGGTCGACCGTCCCGGTCGACCGGCCTATGGTGCGGTCGACCGGTCCGGTCGACCGACTTAGCCTGTCAGCCAGTCCTCAGTTCTGCACAGATACGGGATTTGAAAATAGGTCTTTTCACTCAATAAAAATCCCATAAAATCACAGTAAATCTAAAAAATAGTTTTAATCACAATAAAAACTATTTTCTAAAAATATGTTTTTCTAAAACTTGTTTTATCATTTTACTTTGATAACCAAACTTGTGATAAAAATTTCAAGACATAAATATCAACATATCAATTCATTTTTGAGTCTTGCAAATTTTATCAAAAACAAAACCTTGTATTTTGTCAAACTTGATTTTTCCAAAACATGAATAGGGATATCAAAATAAGTTTGTTTACCAAGTTAAAGCATGTATGTATAAATAGAAAACATCTACTATACATATAACATATGTAAACTTGTTTTGATCAACTATTCATAAAAACCAAATATCAAAACATAAAACGTGTGTGTTTTGTGATCACTTGAGCATATCAACTAAACTAAGCTTTACAAATGGATCTAAAAACTCTATCTAAACTAGGATACCTAAGTCTTCTTGACGATCATCATCTTCAAGTAGACTTGCTCCAAAACTCCATCCATGGGCTAGACAAAGTGTGAACTTGAAGCTTTGGCCCTGGAATCACCATGAATAGCTTCTAAACTCCTTGTTGAAGCTAATCACCAACTAATATCCTGTTAATGATCTGAAACTTAGAAACACAAGAATATTAGTAAACATAACTACATGAGTTGATCATCATCAAAACTAGAGTGGAAGGCCATTGGGCCAACAGAGTTGAGGTGCTATATGAAGCTCTCGGGGTTAAACACAAGTGAGGCACACAAACAAACACAACCAAGCATATAAGTATGAATGAGCAATATGAATGATGCAAGGCACAATGTAAGAGAGAGAGTTAGAGAAAGTGGATCAAACGCAAACACCAAGATAAGTTTCGAGGTTCGAGCACACAGCTCTACGTCCCCGCCTTCACAAAGAAGGATTTCCACTATCTCGTCCACACAGGACTTCCCACACAAAGAACCTCCACTGAGGATTTAGGGCAAATACAATTGGGAGTACACAACTCCTCTCTCCAACAAATACAACCTCTACACTTAGAGGCAGGCACAAAGCCACACAATAATCAACCTTACAAATGAGGGATAGGCACATAGCCACTCAAACAACAATCACCTCACACTTGAGGGATTCCAACACAATCTCCACCTCTCACTAGAGGGAGCCAAATACACTTCCACTATCACCTCACACTTGAGGGATAACAACTCAATCACCTCTCACTAGAGGATATCACAATGATGGAAGGTTTACAACTTGGTGGTCTAACAACCACAAACCAATTCTTTTCCCACAAAATAATGATCCTAATAGATAGGATAGAAGATAAGCTCAAGTGTGAAAAATAAAGCGTTTTAAACAAAGAAAATCACTTGGGAAAATCTCCAAATAGATATAGAATTTTTAGACCAAAAACCAATTCTCAAAAGACTATTTTCTTTGAATTATCAAACACTTCAAAAACAAATAAAGAATAAGAATTTTGAACCCAAAAACTTTTGCTGAAAATACTCTTTAGGAATGTAGATTTTTCTCTCTTAAAAACTTGGTGAAAACAGTCCATAGAATCCCCAATTTATAGGTTAGGAAAAAACTAGCCGTTGGAGTCCAGTCAGCAGCCTGGACGACTGTCGGTCGACCGCCAACGGTCAAATTTCTGACCGTTGGGGCACCGGTCGACCGGCCCGGTCGACCGTGGCCTGGAACAGAGAGCAGAGCTCTCTGTCGGTCGACCGACCCGGTCGACCGGGGCTTTCAGAGAGCAGAAGCTCTCTGGCGGTCGACCGGGTCGGTCGACCGGCCCTCCAGCCAAACCTGGCGTGCACGTTCTGTGCACGTCGGTCGACCGACTCGGTCGACCGACTCCTAGCTCGGTCGACCGGCCCGGTCGACCGGCAGAAGCCAGAACAGGGATTTATGGGGATTAAAAGTTTGGCTTTTTGACTTAAATAAAATCCCATAAAATCTCTAAAAATCTACAAAAATAGTTTTAGTATTATACTTTGATAAATAAACATGTTTAAGTAAAATCAAACCATGTTATAAACATTTTGAACTATTTTTGTGTCTTAGAAATTTTGCCGAAAACCAAAATCCGTATTTTCCAAAACTTGGATTTTTGAAATGGAAAACCGTTTTCTCCAAAACACTTGCAAATACAAAAACATGATATTGAAACAACTTTGAGGCATATAGTATATGGATAGAATCTAATATACATGAAAAGAATTATATCTATGTTTTGACATTAAATCCGAAAATAAGTTTTGTTAAAATACCAAAACTCCAAACTCATGAAATAGACTATCAAACTAAGTTTGTATAAAAGTTGAAGCATAGATGTATATAGAACAAATCTAATATACATTAAACCATGTAAACTTGTTGATTCTATCTATTCATGAAAACCAAGATCGGTTAAACCAAAACCGAAAACCAAAACATGAAACTCAAAACAAGTGTGTGTGTGTTGTGAACTTGAGCATATCACACTATCTAATCTTTAACAATGGATCTAAACTATAAACTAAATAATGTACCGAAGTCTTCTTGTAGAGCGCCGTCTCTAAGTCGACTCGATCCAAACGTGATCCACCGAGCTTGACTCCAACGAGTGCTTAGATATGGACTTTGACGCTCGAGCTCTTGAATCACCATGTGAAAGCTCCAATACACCTTTGTTGAAGCTGATCACCTACTAATATCTTGGTTAAATATCTGAAATTAAATATCACAAGATTATTAGTAACTATAAGTACATGAGTTAATCATCATCAAAACTAGAGTGGAAGGCCTCTGGGCCAACAAGAGTGACAATAGATATAATCTTCCTTAAAATAATTATATTGAGAGTGACAGCCAATGGAACTATCCTACTTCTCTTCATTGTTATTCAGCTTAATTGATCCCCTTGCTTTCCTATAATTACTCCAAGTTATGTTCTTTCTTCTCTTGTTTATTTTTTTTTTTTTTTTAACTTAGTAATCAAAACACCAACACCATCTTCTTCTACCTTCCACTTTTCTTTTAATTTAGATTAATGTTTCTTTTTTTTTCTTTTAAAACAAAGAAGACCTTTAACTGGTGTAATAACTTAGGAAGAAGACTTACGCAATTCTTTCATCGTTGTCCCTCCCTGTGGATCACGACCCGTTAGCCCTAAACTACACGGTAGATTGAGGGCCTAGCACTATTCTAAACTTTTGAATTTTTTTGTGTGCAGGTTTGGCTCGATCAAAATTTTGACGCCATTGTCGAGGAGGGATGGTAAGTTTTTTTTCTTTTTGATTTACTTTAAATAGTTTAACTTTTTCTCTCTATTTTTGTGTGTGTAGGGGCTAATATTTAAAAACTAAGAGCTGCAGTGGCATATTGCTTCTTTGTACCTCTGTCCAAAAAGGTAGAGCATCAGAGCACACAACTGTGGTGAACTATTAACTGTAATTTCTTGCAGGTTGTTTGAAATTCAAGGATTTAGCTACTTTAATTGATAGTTTTCCTGTTTAACAAATTTCGCACACTGTTCTAATCTCAACAGTAATATGGTTATTTGTTAATGCTAAAAAACATTTAGGCATTGTATTCTAGGCATTTGTTTATTCGTTACATTTAAATTACTGTTAAAGAGTGCTGGATCCAAGGTACGTCTACATTGCATATAGCTTAGAAACACACTTGTATGTTATTGCTGGGGTGTTACTTTTGCTATATACTTGCACATGTGTACTAAAAAGAATTAACAGATTGTCCTATAAACAAAATAAGTTGGGGAAGTCATTACCCTTCCTTAGTCCAAAACTATCTCCTCAGTCACTAGCCTAGCCTAACTTAAAATTGATAGATGTTGACCCTAGAGACATCTCGGACTCAATATGAGACTGATCTAGGGGAGAAGTTGATTAGAATTTGACTCTTGTCAAATTGGTATCAAAAGGTTAGGGATTGAGAAGTGAAACCTCGAAGAACAATGGTTGGCATAATTAAGCCCGTTGTTAGGCACGGATACCTCCCTCTGGTCTTTCTCCTACCTTGTCGATTAACTTATGGTCAGACTCTGCAATATATCCCACATGGACGGTCAACTAGTTAGGAGTCATTTAGGTCTAAGGTCTACTCTAACTTAGGCTAGATTTTTCTTTGTTTATTTTTATTTTTGTTTTTGACATTTTTGTGATATGGATTACAATTACAATTATTCCAATGCATATAGTGATCCATACTTCACACCGACCTCTTTTGATTTGGATATTACCAACCCGATATTTCATAAATTTAACAAACCAAGTATGCCGGATTGATTTTATCCAAATTAGTATATGCCCCAACCCCAGTATTATGAACAAGATTGGGATGATCATCACCACTCTTCACCAAGTCAGTAGGGATATAACTCCCCCGAGTCATACTATCAAAAACCTGACCAACATTCAGCTTCGTATACTCAATATCAAGATCAACCTATAGAAGAGAAATCTTCTTTAGAAAAGAGTTTCGAAGCCTTTCTTAAGTCCACATGACAATTCCAAATCTCGACGGACTTAATACTCACAAAAAAATTTCAAGTCCAAGATCCTTACTCCATTTTACATGTCCCACCGCAACAAGAAGAACATACCGATTTAGAATGGAATCCATGATTCAATTCCAAAACGATCCTTCGATATGATAGAAGTAAGACTTAGTCGATTAGAAAACATGTAAGGAATGAGGAAACTCTTCCTATCCAATCTTTGACTATTCCTGACACTTCTATCCATATTGATGAAAATCAATTCCAAAGCGATCCTTTTGATATAAAAGAAGCAAGACTTAGTCGATTAGAAAATAAGTGTAGAATGAGGAAACTCTCCCTATCCAATCTTTGACTATTCCCGACACTTCTAACTATATTGATGAAAATCAAGAATCATGGTATCTTGAAGACTTTGACCAAGATTCAATTTCACTACAAAACCTTGAACTTGACCAATATCAACCCATTGACAAATTGGCAAGTTTTTATTTCAATGAAATTGAAATTGAACATGAATGTGACCCTGATCCACAACTTTGTGATCCTATTTCAATTTTGAATCTATGTTGATTTCAGTATCATTACCTAATTTGGACCCATTTTCTGAGTCAACATTGATTCCTGTATCTATAGATTTTGAAATTGAACCACCTCTTTTGAATAGTCACATTTCATTGATGGGAAAAGAATGTGAAACTTAACTCTTTGATTGGACTCAACTCTTGAACCAAAATCGACTCTCCAACTCATAGTTAACTTTTCATTTCAGAGCCTAAATCATCCATTCCACAAAACTACATTCTATTGTTGGACCAAGACATTGACATAATGACCCAGTGATGATTTTTCAAGACTGGTCATGTAAAGAGAATAATTTTCATGATAGGATCTTGCATGATCCTATCCATATTGGGAATTATAAATATGTAAATAGAAAAGATATCAATAAAGGTGAATTCTGTGAACCATCACATTATCTTGATTGGGTAGCAACGCTTGACCCAATCTGACCACCACCAGAACCACCACCTTGAGTTAACATTTACCTTCCCTTTATTTTTTCATACATTTATGCATTCATTCATACATTGAGGACAATGCATGAGATAGGAGTGGGGGAAAGTTTAACATAACATAGGTTTTCTTTTTTCTAAAAAATTTAATTTTTTCTTTGCTATTGAAAACTTTTTGAAAAGAGAAACAATATTTTGACCTATTTTTTGTAAGAAATCAAGTTAATTTTAAGGAATAGGAGAATCATAATTAGGATTTCTTATACTCGGTCAAAATAAGATTATTTGTTTGATTTCTATGGTTAGGAAGAAAATTTAGAAAAGTAATTTAATCTCGATTTTTACCTTGAAAAAATATGCATACTTTATACACTTACACACTTAGGGTTCAAAAAGAAAGATTCTTATGCCTTATAAAAAAAAACAAATATATATATATATATATCAAAAATCTTCTGATTAAGCTGGGTATTTGTGCCTCATAAAGCATAAGTATTCAGGCCTAAAAGTGGTCCATATAATAAATAAAATCTTTAATTTTGTGGCCTTGTTTACTCGAGTCCTAAAGTCCTTGGGGTGTTTTCTCACCTTGTGCACTAAGACCATTAGGTTTGGGAGTCACCGATTAAAGGCTTATTACATAGGTGATTAGAAAGGCTAATAAAACTAAGAGATAATACTGCCAAAAATAAAAAATAAGACATAAGAGTTAGAGTTAAAGAATCCCTGAGTCAAATTTCACTGTCACAAAGGTGCATATGACTTAGGGTAAAGTAATAAACTAGATGAGAAATACAGTTGACTCCTTACCTTGATTGATAGCAAGTTTTTGAAAAGAGGCTAAGTTTAGGAATGAATAGTTTAGTATTCATATGCCTTAAAGATTACTTAATCCTTTCAAATATTTTCTCTTTAAAATTGCATTTTCGAAAATACGAACACCTTATTTTTCTTTCTTTATGGATTTTGTGGGTGTAATCCACAAAAAACTCTCATGAGACAAAACTCGTCCTCTAGGAGTAACCTAGAGGTTTAACGGCTTGTTGCACGTGCTAAGTGCAACCGTGATTCCTACGAAAGTGAGTTAGGATAGGTTGGTTTCATTTTTTTATTTACTCGAGGACGAGCAAAAGATAAGTGTGGGAGTGTAATTGTACACTTACATTGCATATTTAATATCACATGTGTCACATTTTTGTATTTATTTTATAATAAAACTTTATTATTTTATGTATTTTCATGTCTAGTGGGGCGCATGGTAATTAAGTAGAAAAGAGAGAGATTGACAAATTTATCCAATTAAATCTAAAAGTTCAAAAGAAAGGAGATCGATTCAAATCCAAAGGTTATAAAAGCCATCTTATCTGAAAACTAGATATATCAGATAAGATAATATCATAAAATTTCAAAAGAAAAACAGATTGTTTGAAGACCCTATCAGTGTCGCTGAGGATAAAGAGATAGATCATCAAATCCAGAGTAAATATTCAAAATCTAATAAGATAAAAAGATAGAGGAAGAATCAACTGACGATCGGCTCCCAGATCCTGGACTTACGGCTAGGATGTTGCGCGAAATGTGGCAAAAGCAGAGTTTTCCCTGCATTTTGTTGAATCTGGGGGAGCGCCAGCTTCCCCTATCTTCATAAGTCTTAGGGCTTTTTCTCCTATAAATACCTGCATATCTCGAAGACAGAGAGGGAACGACTCCATGAGAGAATAGCGAAGAGAGATTTAGGGTTAGGACTCTTCTTTTTCAAATGTCTATTATAGTTTTCAATTTGAGAGAAAGAATTGTAAAGAGAAGACGGAGTGCTTGTAATTGATGGTGACAGCTCAATAAAGGTTCTTCTGTTCTTTTCAATTTATCTCTTTTTATTTTTACTTGCTTTAATTATTTTATTTACTTTCATTTGTTTTTTTATGCCTTCTTTTTAATCATGTCTTCTTTATAACTTGAATTTGGGAGAGTTTCATGACAGAAAAGAGAGGCAGAATTATTTAGAGTGACAATAGATATAATCATCCTTAAAGATAGTTATATTGAGAGTGACAGCCAATGGAACATCTTACTTCTCTTTATCATTACTCAACTTAATTGATCACTTGCTTTCCTATAATTACTCCAAGGTATGGTCTTTCTTCTCTTGTTTATTATCTTTCATTTTAACTTAGTAATCGAAACACTAACACCATCTTCTTCTACCTTCCACTTTTTTTCTAATTTAGTTTAATGTTTCCATTTCTTTTCTATTAAAACAAAGAAGATCTTTAACCGGTGTAGTAACTTAGGAAGAAGACTTACATAACACTTCCATCGCTGTCCCTTCCTGTGGATCACGACCCGTTAGCCCTAGGCTAGATGGTAGCATTAAGGACCTAGCACTATTTCAAACTTCTGTATTTTTCTGTGTGCAGATTTGGCTCGATCAAGCTGAAAATGTGAGAGAGAGAGAGAGAGAGAGAGAGAGAAAGAATAATAACAGAGAGAAGATAAGAGAAGAGGGGAGAAGAGTGTAGAAGAGAGACAGGGGAGGAAAGAGACAAGAATGAAAAAGAAAAAGAAAGAAAGAAAGGAAAAAGAAAAGAAGGGGAAAAAGAAAAAAAGGGGGGAAAAGAGAAAAAATGAAAATAACAAAAAAAAATGAGATGGGTCTGGTCTAGGGCTCGGGCTCGGGTCCACAGAATACAGGCTAAATACAAAATAATAAATGAATTAAATGAATTAATATGGGTAAAAAATTAGGACACGTATCTGGGTACGTATTCTGAGAACGGGGTGTTACAATCTACCCATCTTACTAAAATTTAATGCTCAAAATTTCAATAAGGAGACGAACACGAAAAAAATAAGGGTTAATGATGATAGTATGATAAAGTGGAGATAATATGAAAATATTACCATCTCATAACACGAAAAGTCTGGGGTAGCGGTTATGGGTGACATCTTTTGGACTCTTGCTCTGGGTATTGGGCTTCACATCCCGTCGCTATTTGATTGAGGTAAGACCTGCACAGAAAATACAGAATTTAAAAACTTAAGAATAGAAGTGTGCAAGTTCTCAATACTACTGCGATAGCAAGTGTCTATGTGGGTCACATCATCCACAAGGAGGGACTAGCGATTGAAACTTTTTGTAAGTTCTCTTTTAAGTTACTTGAAATGGTTAAAAGTTTTCTTTGTTCTTTAGAAAGAAAAGGAAATAAGTTATATTAAATTGTGAAAATTGTAGATTGGAGAAGATGGTGATTTAAAAAAATAGAAAACTGAGTTAGAAAAAGAAATAAAATGAATAAAGGGTTAATGATTGGAGGTGATCTAAACTAATAGATTAAAAGAAAGAAAGAAAACCTAAAAGAAATACTCACCTCCTTTGGCCAATGCTTACCTTGAATTTTGGCGATGGTGTTACCTTGAAGTGGAGGCGATCAGCGTATAGCCCATAAGAGTTGATCCTCGTCTCTTCCACATTACATCATCAAGATGACACAAATATGAAATAATACAGACTGAGACAAAAATCAATCGTCATGAACTATCAGTGGCACTTGCAATAGGCAAGGCTCTTTTGACGCTATAAGACTCACTTGGATTGCAATTGGTACCAAAAGAGAAAGAGTAAAAAGAACAAGAACAACATGAAAACAAAGAATAAAAATTCATATCTTTTAATTGCATATAGAAACGATGAAAGAAAGGAGGAGGTTACATCAGTGTCACTCTCAACATAAATCTCTCTTACTTACATGAATCTCAGTCTAACCTATACTTACAAAGAAATAAAAATTACATAAAAATGAAAATAAAAACCTACACTAAACTAAAATGAAAACTAGCTTAAGAGTCCTTCTCTGCCTAGTCGTCCCCTTTTCTTCTGAGAAATGCAGTATTTATAGGGGAAAATCAGAGGGGAGAGAAGTGAGCAAATAGGGGAGCAAACGCTCTCTTAACATGGCAGCAGATCTGCGGCTTTGACCACGGATCTGTGGTTGTGGCCAGTTAGCCAAATCCAGGGGGAGCTCGTGTCAGGTTTGATCCTTATCCCTTTTATCTGATGGGATTTTCACTTTGATCTTTTGATTTCGTCAATTCTCCTTTTGATCTTCGGCTTTAACCACGTGATTTGTAAAAGATCTGATTTAACTTATTTTTCAACTAGTTTTATCTTCTTTGATTTGCTCTGATCTGCCCTGATCCTTGATTTAAATTAATTCTAAATTAAATCAGAATTTAGATGGGCTCTTAGGCTTGTTTGCTCTTCCTCTTCCCTTGGTTAAGGCCTACACAATTTAAATGGTAAAAATAATTAATTAGTAGAGTTTATTTAAAATAAAATGCAGGAATATGACAATGAATATGCAATATCAGTGACCAATCACACCCCCACACCTATCTTTTGCTCGTCCTCGAGCAAAACAAACAAAAAATAGAGATAACCTACTCTAACTCACTATCGTAGAAAAAATGGTTCAATTAGAATGTGCAATAAGCCGTTAAACCTCTAGGTTACCCCTAGAGGATGAGTGTTGTCTCGTGAAAATTTTCAATGGATTACACCCACAAAATCCATAAAGAAAGAGAAAAAAGTGTTAGTATTTTCGAAAAGCATTTTAAAAAAGAGAGAACAATATTTGAAGTATTATTGTAAGAGTTCAAGTAATCTATAAGTTATAGGAAAACCGAATTTTTTCATTTTTAAACTTAGTCTCTATTCAAAAATTTGTTATCAATCAAGGTAAGGAGTCAAACTGTATTTCTCATCTAGTCTATTATTTTATCCTAAGTCATATGCACTTTTGTGACAATGAAATTTTGACACGGGGTTCTTTAACTCTAACTCTTATGCCTTATTATTTTTTTATTATAATTATTATTTTTGGTGGTATTATTCCTTAGCTATATTAGGCTTTTTAATTTGCCCATGTAACGAGCCTTTAGTCGGTGACACCCAAATCGGACGGTCTTAAGGCACCGAGTGAGAAAACACCCCAGGGACCTAAGGACTCGAGCAAACAAGGCCACAAAACTAAGGATTTATTTATTATATGGACCACTTTTAGGCGTGAATGCTTGTGCTTTATGAGGCACAAGTATCTAGCTTAATCAGAGGATTATATATATACACACACACTCACACATATATACATAGATTATATATATATATAATATATATATACATATATATATACATATACATATATATATAATATACATATGTATATACATATACATATGTATTACATATGTATGTATGTATGTATATATATATATAATATATATATATATATATATATATATATATATATATATATATATATATATATATATAAGACATAAGAATCTTTATTTTTGAGCCCTAAGTGTGTAAGAGTATAAAGTATGCATATTCATCAAGGTAAAAATCAACACTAAATTACTTTTTAATTTTCTTTCTAACCCTAGAAATCAAACAAATAATCTTATTTTGACCAAGTATAAGAAATCTTAATTATGATTCTCCTATTCCTTAAAATTAACTCAATTTCTTACAAAAAAAAGTAGGTCAAAATGTTGTTTCTCTTTTTCAAAAAGTTTTTTTTAAAAGCAAAGAAAATATTTTTTTAAATAAAAAGAAAACCTATGTTATGTGGAACCCTCCCCCATACCTATCTCATGCATTGTCCTCAATGTATGAATGAATACATAAATGCGTGAAAAAGAAAAAAGGGAAGGAAAATGTTACCTCAAGGTGGTGGTTCCGGTGGAGGTTGGATTGGGCCAAGCGTTGCTATCCATCAAGATAATGTGGTGGTTCACGGAACCTACCTTTATTGACCTCTTTTTTATTTACATATTTGCAATCCCCAATATGAATAGGATCATGAAAGATCCTATTATGAAAATTATTTCCTTTACATGACCAGTCTTGAAAAATTATCACGGAGTCGTTATGGTCTATATCTATGTCCAACAAAAGAATGTGACTTGGTGGAATGGTCGACTTGGGCTCAAGCGTGATAGGTTTGGGAACAAATACTAACTCGAAAAAATCAATTTTAGGTTCGAAAGTCAGTTTTGATTCAAGAGTTGGGTCCAAATCAAGAAAATGAAATACACACTCTTTTCCTATCAATGGAATGTGACTATCAAAAATTGGTGATTTAATTTCTAGATCTGTAGGTACGGGAATAAATGTTGGCTCAGAAAATTGGTCCAAATTGAGTGAGGATACCGGAGTCAACATAGATTCGAAGATGGGAACTAAATCACAAGGTTGGGGATCAAGGTCACATTCACATTCAAGTTCAATCTTATTGAATGTAAAACTAGCCAATTTGTCTAAGGTCTGAAATTGGTCAAGTTCAACTTTATGTGATGAAATTGACTCTTGGTTAAAGTCTCCAAAACACCATGATTCTTGATTTTCATCAATATGGTTAGGGCAATGGGAATGGTCGAACATGTGTTAGGTAGAGTTTTCTCATTCCTATCTTTCACTATGTGATTAAATGACTCATTTGTACTTCTAGCCTATTGAGAGATTGAGAAAAATAATTTTAGGACTGAATCAGGTTTTTCATACTCCTATCTGAGTTCATAGTTCTTCTTCTTGTGGTGGGACTTGAAAAGTGGAGTAAGGATCTTGGATTTGAAAATCTTGATGGGGTTGTGAGTTCTTAGGATGTATGGACTCAAGGAAGGCTTCATAACTCTTTTTTAAATCTGATTTTTCTTCAGTAGGTTGATCTTGAAAAGGAGTATATGAAGGTGGATGTTGGTAAGGTTTTTGACCATATGACTCGGGGGAGTTGTACCCCCATGAGTCTGTTAAGAGTAGTGATGAGTGTTCTAGTCTTGTTCATAATATTGGGACTGGGGTATATATTGATTCGGATAAGACCAATCTGGCATACTTAGTTAAAGTTATGATATGCAGGGTTGGTAATATCCGAGTCAAAAGAGGCCGAGGTGAAGTATGAATCACTACATACATAGGAATAATTGTGATTATAATCCATATCACCAAGATGTCAAAAATAAATATAAAAAACAAGCAAATAAACAAACAAACAAAGAAAAAAAATTCTGGCCTAAGTTAGGGTAAACCTTAGACCTAGACGACTCCTAACTGGTTAGACTATCCACGGGGGGTATATTGCAGAATCTGACCATAAGTTAATCAGTCAGGTAGGGGCAAGATTGGTGGGAGGTACCCGCGCTTAAAAGTGGTGGGCCTAATTAAACCAAACCGCCAGCCTTTGAGGTTTCATCTCTCAATTGTAAGAGTCAAATTCTAATCAACTTTCCCCTTAGGTCAGTCTCTTATTGAGTCTGAGATACCCTAGGGCCAACGACTACTCAGTTTTAGCTAGGCTTGGGTTAGTGAGTGAGGAGATTGTTTATGGGCTAAGGAAGGGTAATGACTTCCCCACCTTATCTTGTTTATAGGACAAGCCCTTAAATCAATTTAGTGCAACGTGTACATGTATTGAAAAGCAACACTTAAGCAATGAAAATAATTCAAAAGTGTTCCTATACTGCATGCTATGCACACGTACCTTTGCTCTGGCACTCTTCAACAACAATGTAAAATGTAAATGAAATTAGATAAATGGCCAAATGCAAAGTCTAAACTGTTTTTAGCATTTAACAAATGTCAAGTTACTGTTCATTTAATTCACTGTGCAGAATAAGTTAAGTGGGAAAACTAAATACTGGAGAATACTAAAATTTTCAACATAAGCAACCTACAATCAAACAGAGTGAGTAGTTAACTATGATTGATGTGCCAACTCGGCTTTGGCCACGTTTCCGCGGCAATGCAGAGAGCAACTGTGCTCTGCTTTCTAGAGCATAGGCACAGTACCGCTATTTATGTCTTGCAGCAGTTAGAATCCAGAATTTAGTACCTGCACACAAAACAGAGAAGAAAGTTAACCAAAAATTAAATTAATAAGAGAGTTACTTACAGTCCCTCCCGGCAACGGCGCCAAATTTGATTG
Organism: Agave tequilana; assembly: GCA_038442645.1. Taxonomy (NCBI): domain Eukaryota; kingdom Viridiplantae; phylum Streptophyta; class Magnoliopsida; order Asparagales; family Asparagaceae; genus Agave; species Agave tequilana. The sequence goes on from JAVJIF010002310.1 coordinate 249,777, forward strand.
AGGTAAGACCTACATAGAAAATGCAGAATTTCAGAACTTAAGAATAGAAGTATACAAGTTCTTAATACTACCGCGATAGCAACTGGCTATGCGGGTCGTGATCCAAAAGGAGGGACTAGCGGTGGAAGCTTTTACTAAGTTCTCTTTTAAGTTACTTGAAATGGTTAAAAGTCTTCTTTGTTTTTTAGAAAGAAAAGGAAACAAGTTATGTTAAATTGTGAAAATTGTAGATTGGAGAAGATGGTGATTTAGAAAAATAGAAATTAAGTTAGAGAAAGAAATAAAAAGAATAAAGAGTTGATGATTGGAGGTGATCTAAACTAATAAATTAAAATAAAGAAAGAAAACCTGAAAGAAATACTTACCTCCTTTGGCCAAATACTTACCTTGAATCATTGGTGACGATGTTACCTTGAAGTGGAGGCGATCAGTGTTGATTAATCTACAGTTCTGCATTATTATATCACATTTTTCTGCTGGTTTATAAATAAAATGTCGGTCTAAACCGTGTTTTTCGTCTCTCTTGCAGATAATCAAGACAATGAGGGCAAAAGGGTAATAAAAGCTTAATTAAACCCATTTTCGGGTAATTAAATCAGGATTTCTGGGAGGCCTAGCAAGGAGCTTCTAGAAGATGCATTGAACCTAGACCCTTGGGCACGTCAAACGAATATTCGGACGAAAATATCACAATCCGAATATACCAGGAAGGTCCTCGAAGCCAGGAGAAGTTTCTAGCCAAAATCAGGACCTAAGTCCCTGGTTTTGCCGCAAAAACATGGCAAATGCCACGTTTTTGCGGCAATGTGGTGGGGCCACCGTCGCTCTTTGACGCGTGGCCTCATCTCGTCTTCTTGAACCCTCTTTTGCCTATAAATACCTCTGCAGAGGCCCGGAACGCAAGCAGATGGAGAATTAGGCTAGTTTTCTCTCTTCTAGTTGTAGATTAGGATTTTCTTTCTCTTTTATTTGTATTTTCTTTTCTTTATAGATCTTGTAGTAGGGCTGAGAGATTAGAGAGAGATATTGATGTAATAGATGGTGACAATCTATGTAAAGGTGTTCACTTTCTTCTCCATTATAATCTTCTCCATCTTCTACATGATGCTTAGCTAACTTTTCTTCTCATGGCAATTTAACTACTAACCACTAACCATTTAACCACTTACTTGATAATCCACATGAATCTAATAGCCTCTACAAGGCCTTGCTCTTGCAAGAGCCAATGATGGCTCATGATGATGGATTCTAACATTCTAACATTTCTAACATCTAACCCACTAACTTGCTAACTTGTAAATGCTAACTTTATTTCATGCTCACCTCTAGCCGGTTTTCATGATTTAATAGTAGCTTGTAACTTATTTGTGGTATAGATGTTTTGTTTGAATGTAGAAGAACAATCTTATGAGCCATGCTCTGCATCGTCTCTTGAAGTCAAGGATTAGTGATGGCCAAGGATCCATGTGAGGCAACTATCACTAAGAGGTTAGCATGAGCAATTGGTAGTTAGTAGCCATGAGTTTCTTTTATCTTGTTTTAAAAATCAATTTCAAACTCCTTTATCATTTTCTTCTTTGTTTTCACTAACTTCTTAGTTCATCTTTGTTTCATCTTCTTTTCTATTTTATTTTCCAAACCTCTTCTCTTTTATTTTCACATCACCGTTTTATCGCCTTCTTCACCTATAACTTTCAGATTTCTTTTCTTTTACTTTTTCTCATTCTTTTAACAAAGAAGACTTGTTAACAACCGACATGAATAAGGACTGTTAATGCTTCTATCGCCTCCCGTCCCTGTGGATTCGACCTGTTAAACCAATGCTATAACAGAAGTATCGAGGGAACATTATTACACACATATAATTTAATTGGTTTCATAAAGACACATTTTCAAGTGCTGGTTCTGCTCTGATCAATTTTTTGGCGCCGTTGTCGGGGATGGGAATGGTTTAAACTCACGTTTTTGTTAACATTTTTTCTCTGTTTTGGTGTGCAGGTCAAAGTTTGCAGGAACTTAATATTGCAGAACAACCATTAGCACTACAGCACCCTGCTCTTGAAAGCAGGGACCCAGAGTCTAAGTAAAGCAGCACAAACGCGACTTTAGCAGCGCAAATGCGGCAAATTTGTGGCATTTGTGTCTCTTGTTGTGTTGGGTTGTGTTTATTGTAATAGCTAGTGGATCTGTACTATTACTTTTCTGCTTTGGTTGCCTACACACTGCAATAATTAAAGAACTAAAATACGATAATTGGACACTTTTAAAATGGTTTAGATATTTGCATTTAGGCACGTGTCAATTCAATTCTAATATACTGTATTTTGTTCTGTTGTTGTGATCTGGACTGAGGTGTACATATGGCATTACATATAGCATAAGAAAAATACGTGGGTGATTTATTCGCTTTGTGTTATATTGTCTATATTGCACACTTGTACGAATTGGATTTAAGGGCATAACCCAATTCAAGATAAGGTGGGGATTTCATCATCCTTCCTTAGCCCAAAAATCACCTCCCCACTCACACAACCCAAGTCCTAATAAAAATTGATAGACATTGGCCCCTAGGGACATCTCGGACTCATTAAGAGATTGACTGAGGGTGGAACTTGTTTGAAACTTACTCTTGTGAAATCGGTGTCTAAGGTTGGGGATTAAGAGGTTACGCCTCGAAGATACCGTGGTTTGGCATAATTAAGCCCATTGCTTACGCACGGATACCTCCCACCGTATTTTACCCCAACCTGGCCGATTAGCTTGTGGTCGGATTCATACAACAACCTCACCCGGCTAATCGCCTAGTTAGGAGTCGTCTAGGTCAACCCTAGTATAGGCTTGGTTTTGATTTTATTTCTTTTTGTTTGTTGTTTGCTTTTTTTTTTTATTTGTGATTGTTTTGAAATAGAATTCAACAATAACAATTCTTTCAATCCTAATATGGATCCATATTTCACACCGACCCCATTTGTTTCGGATAATTCCAACCCGATTTTTACAATATGAACCAACCAAATACATCGGGTTAGACTTATCTGAATCAATACAACCCATACCCCCAATCTTATGACTATAATTTCAAAAATAATTTCAACTCGTCACAGAGTCAATGGGGATTCACCTCCCCAAGTCAAATTTTTCACCACCTTGTCCACAATTTTCACTATCTCCATTCTCCAATTTTGCTTCCTATACTCCTTTTTTCTGGACCTCCCATTGAAGAAAAATCTGAGTTCAAAAAAAGTATAGAAGTCATACAAGCCATACTTGAGTCCCAACAAAAGAAGCTCAATTCACTAATTCCACTATATTTTCATGATTCATCCTCAGTTTCACCTATTCAACATGACCAACCATCTACCCTGAAAACGAGTATGGAGTGCTTTCGTGAGTCTGAGCTTCAATCTCAAAATATGTTGGACTCACAATCTTCACTATCTTTCCAAAACTAAGATTCTTATACTCCTTTCTGGACCATTCACTTGAAGAAAAATCACATCTAGAAAAGAGTATAGAAATCTTGCAGGAGTCTGCGTTACAATTTCAAAAATCTTCTTCTCAGTCTATTATAGGTTGGAAACACAATTGAGTCAATTGGTCAACATTTATAGGAATGAGGAAACTCTCTTATATCAACCTTTGACCAATCCAAATATTTCTAACTTTATCAATTTGACCCATGACTCTTCTTGTTTTGGAAACCAAGATTTCTACACTCTCATTCTAGAGCATCCACTTGAAGAAACATCACATCTAGAAAAGAGTATAGAAATCTTACAGGAGTCCGCGCTACAATTTCAAAAATCTTCTGCCCAGTCTATCAATAGGTTGAAAACACAATTGAATCAATTGGTTAGCATTCATAGGAATGAGAAAACTCTATCTTATCAACCTTGACCAATTTAGATATCTCTAACTCTATTGATCTGACCCAGGACTCTTGTCATTTTGGACACCAAGATTCAATTTCAGTACACCGATCTGAACTTGTCCAAACTTCAAATGTTGCAAATCCTATGGACATTTTAGCAAGTTATCCTTTTTCTAAGATTGAACTTGAGCATGAATATGATCCTCAACCTCAACTTGGTAATTCAATTTTACTACCTGATTCTATAATGACTGAGGTATTTTTACCTGATTTTAGGCCTTTTTCCGAGTCAGTATTGGATCCTGTACCAGTCCATCGTGAAATTGAATCACCAATCTTTTATGATCATCATATTGAACTTGACCAATTTCATACTTTTGAAAGTCCCATTGATAAAATGACAAGTTCTCATTTTTATGAAATTGAACTCAATGAGAAATGTGACTTTGATCCTCCAATTTGTGATCTAGTTCAATTTCCTGAATCAATATTTGTTACCCAACTTGAGCAACATTTTAGAGTCAGTTTGGTCCTCATACCTGTCATTCTTGAACTTGAATCACCTATCTTAGAAAGTCATATTCCATGGTGGGGACATAAATGTGGATTAGAATTTCAACTTTTTAATTTAGACCCGATTCCTGAACAATTTGGACTCCTGAGCCTTTACTTGACTTAAGTCAAATCCCTGAGCCGATATTAGTTCATGTACTTTTTGAGCCTAAATCAATCATTCCATCTTTTCATATTCCATTTTGGGACAAAGGTGTTGAAAATAATGACTCCGAAATTATTTTAAAAATTTAGAAATTAGATGGGGTAAAATTCTTAATAAAAATCATTCATATATACATCATTCTAGTGGGTTGTATTATAGAGGTCTCTGGTGGGTTCCTCTGAACTCCACGCAAATTGGATTGGCCGCATTTCGTGGACCAATCAGACCGTCACCGGAACCACCACCTTGAGGTAATTTTTTTCCTTTCCTCTCTATTGTTTCATGCATACATACAACACGATGCATTGAGGACAATGCATGAGATAAGTGTGGGGGAGGGTTTACTAACATAGAATTTTTTAGATTTTCTTTCTTTTACACTTCTTTTAGGATATTTTAGAATTTTCCTTTTGTATAAGAACTTTCCCTGCATGGGAACTTTCCCTTTCTTTAAAAAACTTTTGAAACAAGAGACAAAGTTTTGATCTATTTTAAAGAAAATTATGATAATCTTAGAAATTAAGTAAGCCTTAATTATGACATCTTAAACCTAATAGAAATAATGGATCTTGTTTAAATTATAGGCTAAGTAAGATAAATTGGAGAGATAATTTTATCTTGAATTTTTTGCCTTAGATAATATGCACTTCACACTTACACATTTTTGGGATGGAAACAAAAACTTAAAATGCCGTAAAGCAAAAAAAATAAATAAAAATATATATATTATAAAGAATAAAAAATCACTTATTAAGCTGGATAATTATGCTTCAAGAAGCATGATTATTCACGCCTAACGGTGGTCAAAAGAAACAAATAATCCCCCTTAGTTTTGTGACCTTGTTTACTCGAGTCCTTAAACTCGAGGGATGTTTTCTCATCTGGTGCCCTAAAATCGTCTGATCTGGGAGTCATCGGTTAAAGACTCACTATCCGGGTAAACTAGAAAGCCTAAGAAAACTAAGAGAAGAAAAAAAAAGAAAAAGAAATATATATATATATATAAATGGCTTGATGGTTAGAGTTGAAATCCCAGAAATCTTCACTATCACAAAGTGCATAATATCTAGGTTTTATGAAGGATAAAATATTCAATCCAATTTTAAATTCTTACCTTAATTGAAGACAAGATCTTGCATAGAGACTAAGTTTAAGGGAGAATAATTTTTGGTGCATTTATGATCTTAAATCGCTTATATTTTTGCAAAAATATTTCAAAAACTTGTCTCTCTTTCAAAATATGTTTTCAAAATACTAACATTTGTCTTCTTTCTTTATGAATTTGGTGGGTACAATCCGTTGAAAACCCTCAGGAGACAAAACTCCTCATCTAGGGGAAACCTAGAGGTTTAACGGCTTGTTGCACATGCTCAGTGCAATCGCGTCACCTGCGAAAATAGTGTAATAACATTTGTAGTATAGTTTTTCTTTTCTTGTTTTGCTCGGGAAGAGCAAAAGATAAGTGTGAGGGTGTGATTAGTTTACAGTTCCGCATTATTATATCACATTTTCCTACTGGTTTATGAATAAAATGTCGGCCTAAACTGTGTTTTGGTCTCTCTTACAGATTATCAAGACAAGGAGGGCAAAAGGGTAATAAAAGCTTAATTAAACCCAATTTCAGGTAATTAGATCCGGATTTCCTGGAGGCCAAGCAAGGGAGCTTCTAGAAGATGCATTGAACCTAGACCCTTGCGCACGTCAGACGAATATCCGGGCAAAAATACCACAATCCGAATATACCAGGAAGGTCCTCGAAGCCAGGAGAAGTTCCTCGCCAAAACCAGGGACCTAAGTCCCTGGTTTTGCCATGGAAATGTGGCAAATGTCGCGTTTCTACAGTAATGTAGAGGGGCACGCGTCGCTCTTCGACTCGTGGCCTCATCTCGCCTTTTAGAACCCTCTTTTGCCTATAAATACCTCTATAGAGGCCCGGAACGCAAGCAGATGAAAAATTAGGCTAGTTTTCTCTCTTCTAGTTGTAGATTAGGATTTTCTTTCTCTTTTATTTTGTATTTTCTTTTCTTTTATAGATCTTGTAGTAGGGCTGAGAGATTCGGAGAAAGATAAAGAGATATTGATATAATAGATGGTGACAGTCTATGTAAAAGTGTCCCCTTTCTTCTCCATTGTAATCTTCTCCATCTTCTACATGATGCTTAGCTAACTTTTCTTTTCATGGCAATCTAACTATTAACCACTAACTATCTAACCACTTACTTGATAATCCACATGAATTTAATAGCCTCTACAAGGCTTTGCTCTTACAAGAGCCATTGATGGCTCATGATGATGGATTCTAACATTCTAATATTTCTAACATCTAACCCACTAACTTGCTAACTTGCAAATGCTAACTTTATTTCATGCTCACCTCTAATAGGTTTTGATGATCTAATAGTAGCTTGCAACTTGTTGTGTGGTATGGATGTTTTGTTTGAATGTAGAAGAACAATCATATGAGCCATGCTCTGTATCGTCTCTTGAAGCCAAGGATTAGTGATGGCTAAGGATCCATGTGAGGCAACTATCACTAAGAGGTTAACATGGTTAGTGGAGTAATTGGTAGTTAGTAGCCATGAGTTTTCTTTTATCTTGTTTTAAAAATCAATTTCAAACTCCTTTATCATTTTCTTCATTGTTTTCATCAACTTCTTAGTTCATCTTTGTTTCATCTTCTTTTCTATTTTGTTTTCCAAACCACTTCTCTTTTATGTTCACATCGTCATTTTATCGCCTTCTTCACCTATCACTTTCAGATTTCTTTTTTACTTTTTCCCATTCTTTAACAAGGAAGAACATGTTAACAACCGACGTGAACATAAATTGTTAATGCTTCTATCGCCTCCCGTCCCTATGGATTCGACCCGTTGAGCCAATGCTATAACGGAAGTATCGAGGGAACATTAGCACATATACATTTTCATTAATTTTACAAAACACACATTTCTAAGTGTTGGTTCCGCTCCGATCAAGCGTATAGCCCATAAGAGTTGATTCTTATCTCTTCCACATTATATCATCAAGACGACACAAGTATGAAATGATACAGACTGAGACTAAAATTCATCGTCATGAACTATTGGGGGCACTCGCAGAGGCAAGGCTCTATCGACACTATAAGACTCACTTAGATTGTAATTCGTACCAAAAAGGAAGAGTAAAAAAAAGAAGAAGAACACGAAAATAAAGAATAAAAATTCATACCTTTTAATTGCATATAGAATTGATGAAAGAAAGGAGGAGGTTACATCGGTGTCACTCTCAACATAAATCTCTCTCTTACTTACATGAATCTCAGTCTAACCTATGCTTACAAAGAAATAAAAATTATATAAAAATGAAATGAAAATCTACACTTAACTAGAATGAAAACTAGCCTAAGATTCCTTCTCTGCCTAACCGTCCCCTTTTTCTTGAGAAATGCAGTATTTATAAGGAAAAACCAGTGGGGAGAGGAGTGAGCAGATAAGGGGGGCAAACACTCCTCCTTATCTCTTAACATGGCTGCGGATGGGCCACATCCAAGGGGAGGTCGTGTTTGTTTTGATCCTTATCCTTTTTATCTAATGGGATTTTCACTTTGATTTTCTGATTTCGACGATTCTCCTTTTGATCTTCGGCTTTAACCACTAGATCTGATTTGACTGATTTTTTAATAGTTTTATCTTCTTTGATTTGCTCTGATTTGTCCTGATCTTTGATTTGAATTAATTCTAAATTAAATCAAAATTTAGATGGTCTCTTGGGCTTTTTTGCTCTTCCTCTTCCCTCGGTAAAGGCATGCACAATTTAAATGGTAAAAATAATTAATTAGTAGAGTTTATTTAACATAAAATGCAGGAATGTGACAACGAATATGCAATATCAGTGACCAATCATTGCTTCCTCTGACGCCTCGGCCTCCTCTGTGGTCAAATTGTAAGACTAACTTCTCCTGCCATCTGCTCTGACACTGGCCCTTTCTGGGCCTGACAATATGCTTACTGTTGGGGAGGAAGTAGAGTTCCTCTCCTAGTAGATTCTGGGTTTCTCCTCATTGGTGGTGTTGGAAGTGCTAATCGGAGTGGAACTGTATCACACATTTGTGTATTTAGAAATCTAGAGTTTAAGTGTATGTGCTTTGACTTTCTCGATACTTCCGTGCTGGGAAGATTCTGTCTCCTCGTTTTAAATTACCGCAAGTGCACGGTCGTTCGATGTAGCACTTGAGGGTCGGTCCACAGGGAAGGTGTTTCTTGATGATCCTAACACGATTTAGGCGAATAGGTTGGGAAGAATAAGAAGTTGGTGTGAACTAAGTTGTCAAAGAGAAGGATCATGCACCTAGGGTAGAATCCTCCAGACTACTGTTCATGTGGTGGTATTGTATCTCAATTTAACGATTGCACAATAATAATCTCTTTTCTCAATTAGCATAAAATCTTAGAACATTAGACCTAAGCACAAGATATTAAAATTAATCTCATAGTCCATCAAAGTACGAAAATAAAATAAAACTAAAGCAATAATTAAGGGGAAAACACTAAGCATGGAATATTGATTATTTAAACATATCTTGTCAAATTTCTAAAGTCTAACCATTAATCCCATTGATTAAGTAATCAGTTTATATGTTTGTCATATTTTATTTGAGAAATTTTAGAGTCCACCACAATCCAGTAGCCTAGGTTCATCACCCTAGGTTCATGAAATTTATTTAGTTGCACATATTCAGTTTAATCATCATGTAATTTAACAACAAATTATTCATTAATTAAAAATACTACAGATGACAAATTTAATTTAATTACTTAGACCAGAAAAATTATTAATCTAGCAATCTAAATTATTAAATAATTCAATGATCTAACTAATTACCTAAAGAAATATATCTAACACTGTATTAATTAATTAAACACTAACCTGAATTTGGCACGTTGACAGATCGGAACGTCGCTCTGACTAGACCTTGGGAGGCACGCCTTCTGGCCGAGTACGCTGGAAGCAGAAGTGGGCCCGGGTGCTCTGGCGACAGCGCCTATAGGCGCTGTTGATGATGCCCCGATGTGGGAGCCTGGGGCCTAGGTGTAGGCGCCTGACTAGGGCACCTTGAAGGAGGCGCCTTGACCTGGGCGCCTTTCTGTAGGCGCCTGAAAGAGGCGCCTTGACCTGGGTGCCTTGGAAAGGGCGCCTGTGGGCGCTTCTTCTTCCTTTTTTCTTTTTTTTCCTAAAAAACTTGTGCAGATCTGGCTCCTTTGATTGGAGCTCCGAGAACAAAGGCCTAACACGCCTTGATTTGAAGAACGAGAGAAAAAATTACAGTGCCCTAATTTCATTGAATGAAGCCAAAAACAAAGGGAAAAAATTCAGAGAGGAAAGAAATAGGGCCATCTAAAAATTAAAAATCTGAAGGTTACAGGTAGAAAAAAAATTAGCCTCCTTCAAACCCCTAGCACATCGTGACTATGTATAGACTTAGGGTTTGGTTTTTTACACATGAGTCCCGAATAATTACAATATTTCAAGGAGAATACATAAATAATTTTGCACTTCTCATCTTTGTCCACTTTTGCGTTTAAGCCCCTGAACTTTTGCAAAATTGCGTCTTCACCCAAACTGGCCTCAAACTCCTCCAAATTTACTACAGATTTCTTTGATGTCAGTTTTAATCATAGTAGAGCGATCCCAGAAGTGTCAAGCCTCCTATCTCGCTTTCACTCCTTTTAGCGCGCTTTACGGTTTCGAAAGAGTGCTTTTGTAGTCCAGTTTTCTCCTAACAAATTTGTCTGCAAAACACCACTATAAATACTCGAGTAGCATTATTTATAAACAAACAATAGATAAATATGGGCATAAAAATATGGTAAAATTATGCTCATCATTCGTTATAGCAAAGTGCTATACAGGTCGAATCTATATGGACGGGAGGCGGTAGAAGCATTAACGGCAAGTTACATTAGTGTTAACGAATTCTTCTAGGTTTGAAAAGAATCAAAAGAAAAGAAAACAAAACTAGAAGTAGAAGGAGAAGGCAAAGAAAACATAAAAGAAACGATAATGAAGCTGTTGAGAAAATGGTTTTGAAAACAAAGTAAAAAGATATAGAAAACTCATGGTTCCTAACTACTAAATACTCCACTAACCATACTAACCTCAAGAGTGTTAGTTGCCTCACAATAGATCCTTGGTCATCACTACACTTGTCTCCAAGAGCTTTTCAAAGCATGATCCATAAGATTGTTCTCCACATCAAAGCTTGATTAATAAGGTGCACTATACAATTAATCTATCAAAACTGGTTAGAGGCAAGTATGAAGTAAAGTAAGTTATGCAAGTTAGCTTGTTAGCAAGTTAAGAGTTAGAACACATCATCATGAGCCATCAATGACTCTTGCAAGAGCAAAGTTTTGTATGAGGTATTAGATTCATGTGGATTATCAATAAAGGGTTAAATTGTTAGCAGTTAGTAGTTAGTCATCATAAGAGAAAACTAGCTAAGGATCAAAGAAGAAATCAAAGAAGAAACAAGGAAGAGAAAGGAGGAATTTTTCATAAATTGTCACTCTCTATTACAAAGTCTCTCTTTTTTTCTCTTGAATCACTCTCTGTTCTCATCTTAGATCTGTAAAGAAAAGAAAAAAAAAAAAAGAAGAAAATCCTACACTATGCTACACTAAAGGAGAAGAAACCCTAATCCTGGCTCCTCTCTCGCATTCTAGCCATCAATGCAGTATTTATAGGCAAATGAAGCTTTTAAAAGACGAGATGATGCCACACGGCAAAGATCATGGCCTGTGGTCCTCACTTTGTCGCGGATCTGTTGCAATGGTCGTGGATCCTGGCCTGGTTAGGGCCATAGGTCCTGATGTTTTGGCCTGGGTCTCGCCAGCTGCGAGGGGTTCCTTTATATATTGATTTTTCTAATTATTGATCTGAAATTCCAGCAGATTGGGCTTCAATATTGGGCTTCAATTTGAGTCTATTTTGGGTTCTTCTAGAAACACTTGGCCTTTAAGAAATCTCTGAAATTATCTCAAAAATAACAGTATTTAGCCTCTTTTTACCAATTTGCCCTTCTCCCGGTATTACCTGCATAAGAGACTAAAACACGGGTAAGAAGCAGTATTTTATTATATAAACTGGTAGAAAAATATGATAATAAAATGCAGAATTGATGACCCATCACGCTCCCACTTATCTTTTCCTCGTTCTCAGTAAAACAAGAAAAAAAAAAAACTAAAATAAAACTTTTATTACACCACTTTTACAAGTGGCGCGATTGCACTGAGCGGTGTGCAACAAGCTTTTAAACCTTTATATTTTCCTTAGAGGAAGAGTTATAGTCTCTGAGGGTTTTCAATGGATTACACCCACAAAAATCCATAAAGAAATAAAACATATGTTAGTATTTTTGAAAACGCATTTTGAAAGAGAGAAAAAATTTTAAACAATTTTGCAAAAATTAAGTGATCTACGATTTTAGGTTAACCTAAACTATTCATCCCTAATTTGAGTCTCCATATAAGGACTTGTTATCAATCAAGGTTAAGAAATAAAAATTAAATTGAATATTAGATCTTTCATAAAACCTAGATAATTTGCACCTAGAATATTTTTGGGATTTAACATGGACTATGATACCATTAATTTAGTTATTATTTTTATATATTTTTTCTTTAGTTTTATTAGGCTTTTTAATCTACCCATGTAGCAAGTCTTTAACTGATGACTTCAAGACCAAATGGTCTTAAGACACCAGATGAGAAAACATCCCTCAGATTTAAGGACTCGAGTAAAAAAGGCCACATAACTGAAAGATTTATTTATTTGACCACCTTTAGGTGTGACTAATCATATTTCCTAAGGCACAATTAACCAAGTTAATTAATGGCCAAGTATTTATAATAATAATATTTTTTTAATTATTATAAGAGTATTTAAGTCTTTGTTTAATTCCTCAATGTATAAGTGCATATAACTTTAAGGCAAAAATTCAAAATCAAACTATCTTTCTAATATTTCTTCCTTATCCTAAAAATCCAGCAATACCTCTTATTTTGATTTAAATTTAAGAAAATCATAATCAAGGTTTCCCTAATTTCTAAGATCAACCTAATTTTCTTAAATATGGATCAAATCTTTTTTTTCTTTTTTAAAGAGTTTGTTAAGGAAAAAAAATCCTACACAGAAGAGAAAATTCTAAAAATATCCTAAAAGAAGTGAAAAAGAAAGAAAAATCTAAAAAATCTATGTTAGTAAACTCTCCCCCACACTTATCATGCATTGTCCTCAATGCATCGTGAATGTATGTATGCATGAAAATAAAGAGAAAAAGAGAAAATAATTCACCTTAAGGTAGTGGTTCCCGTGGAGGTCTGATTGGTGCACGAAATGTGACCCAATTGAAAGAATGTGAATTTCGTAGGAACCTACAAGTGATCTCTCTCCTAATATAACCCATTAATTGATAGTAGAAATGTATGTTTTTTATTAGAAAATTAACCTCATCAAATTTCCAATCTTTAAAAATAATTTCTGAGTCATTTTTTCTACATCTTTATCCCAGGGTGGAACGTGATACGATGAAATGATTGATTTGTACTCAGGAGGTACATGAACTAATATCAACACAGGAAATCGACTGAAATCTAGTAAAGGTTCTGAAGTCGAAATTGGTTCAAAAATGAGTCTAAACTAAGAAATTCATTTTTCCTCAATGGAATGTGAGTTTGCAAGATTGGTGATTCGAGTTCAAGAAATATAGGCATGCGAATCAAAACTGACTCGAAAATGTTGCTCAAATTAGGTAATAATACATGAGTCGAAGTTAATTCAAAATTTAGAATTGAATCATAAAATTGAGGATCGGGGTCACATTCTTGTTCGAGTTCAATTTCATAAAAATGAAAACTTGTCAGATTGTCAATGGGACTCTCAAAAGTATGGGATTGGTTAAGTTCAATATGTTGATCTTAAAAGATTAGTGATTCAATTTCACGATGTACAGGCACATGATTCAATACTGTCTCGAGAAAGTGATAAAAATCGGGTAAAAATATCGGAGTCAATATTAAATCAAGAAGTAGAATTGATTACTAAGTTGAGATTCATGATCACATTCATGCTCAAGTTCAATATTAGAAAAGGGATAACTTGCCAAAATATCAATGTGATTCTCAAATTTTTTATTTTGATCAAGTTCAAATGGGTATGATGAAATTGAATCTTAGTTTTCAAAATAACATGAGTCCTGGGCCAGATCGATAGGGTTAAAGATATCAAGATTGATGAAAGTTGATAAGAGAGTTTTTTTTTATTCCTATAAGTGTTGACCAATTCATCATTTATGCTTCTAACCTAACGATGGACTGGGTGACAAAATTTGTGTCTGAATCATGTCTTTCATACTCTTTTCTAACTCTGTCGGTTCCTCTTGAAAAGGCGAGTAGGAAGGTTGGTTTTGAAAACTTTGGAATTGTGAGTCCATTAGATTTTTGAAATTATTGTTCAAACTCACGCAAGATATCCACACTCTTTTTTAAGTCAGATGTTTCTTCATTGTGATGTGAAACTTGAAAGAGTGTGTATGAATCTTGGAAATTCTGTGTAAATTGAAAGTCCAACATATTTTAAAATTGTCGCTCACACAAGGCTTCCATACTTTTTTCTGACTCAGATTTTTCTTCAATTGGATGTTCTAGAAAAGAAGTATATTAAACTTGGTTTCGGGAAAATTGTGAAGAGTGTGAGTTGACCATGTTTTGAAATTATTGTTGGGACTTAAGCATGACTTTTAAACTCTTCCCTAATTCGAATTTTTCTTCAATCGGTGGTTCTGAAAAAAGAGTATATGAAGCAAAATTGGGGAATAATTGTGGATAAGTTGAATGAAAATTTGGTTCGGGGGAAGTGAATCCCCATTGACTCTATGAAGAGTTGAAATTATTTTAAAAATTTTGGGCATAAGATTGGGGTATGGGTTATATTGAGTCAGATAAATCTAATCCAGCCTATTCGGTTAGTTTATATAGTATAAAGCCGAGTTGGAGTTATCCGAGCCAATTAAGGTCAGGGTGAAATATGAATTCATATTAGGATTGAAAAATTATTGTTGAAATCCATTTCACAATAATAACAAAAATGAAAAAACAAACAAACAAATAAAAAAATCAAACAAGCCTATACTAGGGTTGTCCTAGACCTAGACGACTCCTAACTGGTTGAATGTCCATGAGAGGGCTATTCTAGTATCTGACCATGAGCTAATCGGGCAGGTAGGAAAAAAATTCAGTGAAAGGTATTCGTGCATAAGCAATGAGCCTTAATTACGCCAAATCACTGAATCTTCGAGGCTTAACCTCTTAATCCCCATCTCTTAGACACCGATTTGGCAAAAGTTTGATACTAACAACCTCCTCCGAGGACAATCTCTTAATGAGACCGAAATGTCCCTAAGGGACAACGTCTAGCAAGCTTTATTTAGGGTTGTGTGAGTGAGGAGGTGATTTTTGGGCTATGGGAGGGTAATGACTTCCCCATCATATGTTATCACGGGATTTGCCCTTAAGTTCGATTCGTGCAAGTATGCAATATAGGAAAGAATAAATATTTAAGCAAGTAAATTACCCACATATTTGTCCTAAATTATATGCAATGCAATATGTACACCTCAGTTTAGCTCACAACAACAGAACAAAACACAATAAATTGGAATTGAAATAGACACGAGCCTATGATGCAAATGTCTAAACTAATTTTTAACCCATTCAGTTACTGATTTTTGTTATTAATTGTTGCAGTACGCAGGCAACAACACAGAAAAATAACAACAGAATACGCTATAACATGAAAGCATGAAGTTCCCTGCAAAATTTTGGGATCTGCAAACCCTAAAATGCTGTATTTGTGCGGCTTATAGGGCTTGGCGCGGTAAATTTTTGAAAGCAGGCTCCCTGCTTTAGAGTAGGGAGCTAAGGGGGATATAGTATTCTACAATGTCCAGTTTCTGCAAATATTGACCTGCACACAGAAACAAAAAAGAGAATGTTAACAAAAATATGAACTAAATCGCTCTCATCCCCGGCAACAGTGCTAAAATCTGAATGGTGGGGACTGCACTGAAATGTGTGTTTAGAAATCAAGAATTTAAGTGCATGTACTTTGGCTTCCTTAATACTTCTATTATAGCAAAGTGGCTATACGGGTCGAATCTACATGAACGAGAGGCGATATAATCATTAAAATGAGTTCTTCTACGTTTTAAAAGAATCAAAAAGAAAACAAGAAAAGAAAACAAGAAGAAGGAAGAGAAGGAGATGATGAAAACATAAAAAAGAAAGAAAGTACAATGATTTGAAGATGGTTTCTAATTCAAAGTAAAGAGATAAAGAAAACTTGTTGTTCCTAACTACTAACTACTCCACTAACCATGCTAACCTCAAGAGTGATAGTTGCTTCACAGTGGATCCTTGGCCATCACTAGACTTGTCTTCAAGAGCTTTTCAAAGCATGACCTATAAGATTATTTTTCACATCAAAGCTTGATTAACAAGGTGCACCATACAATTAGTCCATCAAAACCGGTTAGAGGCAAGCATGAAGTAAAGTAAGTTATGCAAGTTAGCTTGTTAGCAAGTTAGGAGTTAGAACCCATCATCATGAGCCATCAATGGCTCTTGCAAGAGCAAGGCCTTGTATGAGGCTATTAGATTCATTTGGATTGTCAATCATGTGTTAGATTGTTAGTGATTAGTAGTTAGTTACCGTGAGAGAAAACTAACTAAGCATCAAGGAAGAAATCAAAGAAGAAACAAAGAAGAGACAGGAGAAATTTTTCATAGATTGTCACTCTTTGTTATAAAGTCTCTTTTTTTTCTCCTTAATCACTCTCCAATCTAATCCTAGACCTATAAAGAAAAGGAAAATACAAAAAAAGAAGAAAATCCTACACTAAGCTATACTAAAGGAGAAGAAACCCTAATCCTACCCTCCTCTCTCGTATTCTGAGTTGTACATACTGCATTTATAGGCAAAAGAAGGTATGGGATGATGAGACGAAGCCAAGTGTTGAAGATCGGGGGAACATTCCCTGATTTTGTCGCAAAAATGCGGCAAATACCGCGTTTCCGTAGTATGATCAGGGAGAGATCCCCTAATCTTTTGCCTGGTTCTGCGTATTGCTTTGAGATGCTTCTGTATTTACTTTGGTTTGTGTAATTTGAATTTGTATTTCTCCAAATACAACTTTAATACGGAAATCTGATGTGTTCTTCTAAAAGCTCTTTGCCTTGGCCTCCAAGAAATCTGGATTAATTACCCAAAATATGTTTAATAAAGCTCTTATTTCAACTTTGCCCATGTACTCTTGTAATCTGCATAAGAGACCAAAACTCAAGTTATTAGTAGTATTTTATTCATAAACCAGGCAGGAAAATGCGATATGAAATGCAGAATTGATGACTAATCAAGTGCTGTGGAACTGATGCAGTTTTACTTATTCTCCTGAATGGACAATTACCCCTCAAATAATCTCCGAATTCATACACTAAACATAATTCATTTGCCTTCCAGCAGTCGTGTTATGAGTGTCTGAGCTTCTGGCAGTACCCACATACTGCCTACTGAGTAAGAGGTTGGAAAGGATGTATGGTCAGCGGGGCATCAATGGGTCTGACTAAGTCATCTTTATCCATCAACTGGAAGGGTCTCTTCACCGGCTTTTTCCGCATTTGGCTCCGATTTTTCTTCTCCAGTCCCTGTTTTACGTCACGAACTATGCTGAGCACTTGAGAGTATTTCTTCAACTACTAGGGTATGAGGAACATCTGAATGTCCATCTTTAATCCCTGCTGAAACCTACTGGCCTGATTCTCCTCGTCGGCCACCATATATGGTGCAAACCGACTGAGTCACAAAAATTCTGCCGTATACTCATCTTCTGTCCGTTTCTTTGTTGTAGCCTGATGAACTGCTCTTTCATCTCTTTCTGGTCCATTATCGGGAGAAACCTCTCGCAGAAACTCTTTAAGAACTGATCCCAAGAGATGGGCTTCTCCAGCGCAGCTTCTTCTGCTAACCACCAGGTTCTGACCACATCTTTCAACTATATCTTGGCCACTTCTACCTGTTATGGCCAGGGATCCGAGCTGCCTTTAGGAGGTTTGTTTTGTCGATCAACCACTATTTTACATCCAACAGCTTCTTGGTACCAGAAAATATGGCCGGCTGCAGTCTTTTGAAATTTGAAACATTCCTTGGCCTCTACTCTCGAGGTACGGTCAATAACCCTTGGCGTAGGAGCTCTATTGTTGTTGTTGACTCTCCATCATACCCTGGAGAATCTTATCAGGTTGGCATTTTCCTCACGAGAACTGTCACTAGAAGTGCCAAGACCATTATGATTCCTCGCCTTTCCATACTAAGTTGGTCTAGAAGATGACGGGAAGGAGTTGGAAAGTAAAAGACAGAAGGGTTTCAGGTTCAAGGAATGAATCTCAAGAAAGAAATGAATAACATCGTACTTGTAATTGGAATATAACAATGACTCGTCTAATCCAGTTGCAAATTAATTTCATATTAATCTGCAGACTGGTTGTACTGAAAATAAGAACTTAGGCTCTGATACCATCCTGTAACGTCCGCCCCACCGAGCTACGGGGACACTACTGCAACGTACATATGCAGGGAAAAAATACCTTCACATATGTACGCAAAGCATTAGTACAGTACATGAGTCCGAGTACGAAGTATGCAGTATTATACATTCTAACAAAACAATACAAGTATTCAGTTATCACAGACTGTAACATAATATTACAAAAGTATTACATCACCAAGAGACACAAAAGTATGATTTATAAGTAGAAAAATATAGGAAGATGCTCTCAAGCTGTCAAATGGATCTTACGAGCCGGTCAAGAGAAGGCAGGTCTAGACAGACCTACTGCCGATCCGCTAGCTTCTTGAGGAAAACTTGGTGTTCTATTGAAGGGTCCACTGCATGCCAAACTCTGGGATCTGGACATGCAGGTACATGATTGTTAGAAAGTAACCTAATGAGTGCGTAAAATGAAGCCAAGTGACATGCACCGTTAATCACACATGTACAGAATCATAGTGACATGGGCTTAGTCATGCAAGTACAATCAAGAAAATCAAAAATCAAAAATTTTAGTGTAGTAACATAAACACAGTATAACGCAAGTGGCAATGTAACACCCCGATTCCGCGGGTTCGGAGACGTTACTGCAACGTATATATCAGGGCGGGAATACCCTTACATATATACACTAAGCATCAATACATGTAGGATTAGAGTATGAAAGTACGCAGCGCGTTATGTATTCTAACATAAGAGTACAATTACAAAATTATAACAGAATGTGATATAATATTGCAAGCATATTACTTCACTGATAGACGCAAAAATGAGAATTACAAGGAGATATACTAGTATGAATAGTACAAAAAATGTTCAAGAGTTACAAAAAGGAAACTCGAGAGCCGAGCAGGGTGCTAGTAAGAAAAAACCCGAACGGTCTACCGCTGCTTCTTAATGCTACCACTGCACAACTCTAATCAACAGGAAGTCCACC
Source organism: Agave tequilana (assembly GCA_038442645.1). Lineage (NCBI taxonomy): Eukaryota > Viridiplantae > Streptophyta > Magnoliopsida > Asparagales > Asparagaceae > Agave > Agave tequilana. Next base: position 268,942 of record JAVJIF010002310.1, read on the forward strand.
ATGGTCTGAGCTCCGTGATCTAGACATCCAGGTCCAGGGGAGTCAGAAAGCTTCCCAACAAGCAAAATGAGTGCCAAGTGGCAAGATGAGTGTCAAGTGACATGCATAAACAAGCACACGTGTATCGATAAATCTGAATCGAAGAGCATATATTAAAAAACGTGTAGTGAGTATAGACATACACGAGCAGGCAATGAGGCATCAAGTAAATGTGTCAAAACCAGTTGTACAAGCTTAGTTTATGGATCCGTGAATTAGTACGTTGAAGGAATAATCCAAATAAGGAAAACCCTCATATATATATATATATATATATATATATATATATATATATATATATATATATATATATATATATATATATATATATATATATATCATATATCTCATATTACCGTCGCCTAACGACAAAACTGATAAAATTGGCAAAATCGAATGCGAGCAACACCAGTTGTACAAACTCATTTTATGACTTCATGAGACTAGTACGTTGAAAGAATAATCCAAATAAGGAAACCCTTATATATATACCATATATCTCATGTCACCTAGCCTGAGTTCGTACAACCCGAATTGCAAAATGGCATGATGAATTTTTAATTAGTATTTTATTATTATTACTCGTCTGACTCATTTATCTGGGCATGTGTTCTAGCATACGTTCCAGCCCACATTCATCCATATATGAGTAAGTCAAAGTTGTTATTGAAAACTGATGAGAAAATCAATGAATTATGTTGACAATGGGTCCCGTACATACCCGGGACCACGGCCCATTATGTTCCTTGCTGATATTAGAACCTACCGCAAGGCGTATTGGGAGCAAAGGTCTTATTGAATGCCTGGGAAGGGTATAATAATCGGGGTGCAAACACATCCCGTAGAACACTTAGAGGCCCACAGGTAGAAGTAAAGTTTTAGTTGCAAAACATACCTAATACCATTGTAAAAAATCACGAATCGAAGTCCATCAGTTTCCCCTGACCCAGTGTAAGTTATCCTTATTATTACTAATTATTATATAATTATCAATGTACGAGAATGAACAGAAGCATGGTACAAGAGTAACAGGAGTATAGGAGTACATGGTGACAATTATTACATTCTCATAATGTGATAATTATAAATCAAGTGTTAACATAGCAAGTGTCAGGTGATAAATGCAGATGTCAGGTGTTAAGTACTAATATGCAGGTATCAGGTGTCAAGTGATAATATGTCAAATGATAGCACAACAGATATTAACTATCATATAACACAATACGAAAAAAATGGTACCGATACAAGAGATCGGTATAAATACCGAAAATAATATAGTTTTTAAAAAATAGTTTAAGTAAAGATTTCAAACACTTCACAAGCAGAATTAAAATAATTGATTAAATTATCAAGCATGCAAACAGTTAAGCAAACAAGCGAGCGAACATTCAAGCGGAGCTAAGCAAAGCTGAAGAAGCTAACATACAACACTAGGCGCTATCACGCTCGACGTGATTATCGCTCGCGGTATAGCTAAACGTACAGACGAAGCGAGCATATGAACGCTATGCTATCGCACGTGACGAAGTCGCGCTCACGGCGTAACTACGCTCAAATGGAGTTAGCGGTAAAGTGCTGAGGGCTAGGTCCGCCTACCAGGTGTAGCATAAAGAAAGTCTAGAGGACTTTAATAAACCTCAGAGAGGTTAAGCCCAGAGGTGATAGTATAGAACCGCAAAGCGGTCAAGCCCAGAGGCCGGAGTACCTGCATAAAATATTAGTACTACACAAACACACATAAATAATAATAATAACAACCAAGAGAACCGCCAAGCGAGCCAGGAGGCTGAGCAAGCGGGAGTATAGCTAAGCCGTACCTGATAAGGATAGCAATTACGCTCTACTCGCAGTCACACGGTGTAGCAAATAAAACCTAGAGAACTTAAATCTGAAGACTGAGCAAAGTGGGAGTATAGCTAAGCTGTGTCTGACGAAAATGAAAATTACACTCTGCTCGCAGCCACACAGTGTAGCTAAGTTCTCGATGAAGCTAAAAAAAACCCAGGGGATTTAAGCCCAAAAGCTTTAGTATAAAATCGCAGAGCGGTTAGGCCCGGAGGCTAACAACCATGAAAGGTCGGCCAAGCAAAGTAATAGAATAGATACACAAGCAATATACATGTAAGTATTAAACTACACTATTACAAGCAATCATCACATCGGTACAAATACATGTGTCCACAGAATACAAGTATACGCCAACACTAATACAAATACAACAGTCCACAACACAATCACAATAATCCCATAATACAATATGAAATACCGTCGAAGCGGGGTACCCAATAAAGCGAGAATACTCGCCTTAAATCTAGGAATACACCGTAAAATCTCGAAACTCCAAAATCAACGCGCATGTGCGTTCAAATATATTAAAATATAATATAAAGAGGAGAGAGAGAATTAAAGAGAGATTACGAGAAGAGAGAGGGACTATATGAGAGAGATTAGGGAGAACTAGCATCGGCCAGATAGGGGAATAAGACCCGTGTCGGGGCTTGGCTGAGCCTCGCATTTAGGCTGGAAAGAGAAGGGGAGAGAAACCGTTGGGGAAGATATTTTGGGGAAAGTTGTGGAGGAGAAAAATAGAAAAAAGAAAAGAAAAAAAAAGAGAAAGAAAAGGAGAGGAAAAGAAGAAAGAAAAGATGAGAAAATTCCCGGGCAAAACTTTCAGATTCCGTAAAACACAAATATTATCGTATTCAGCTAAAATTTGATAACTTCAGAAAAATCCCCCAAAATTCTCTAAAATAAAAAATATTACACTGAGAAATGTGATGAAATTGGATTCAAAAAATTCAAATCCCATTTTCAAATTAAAATTCTGGAATCGATCAGCAATACCGGTCGACACCAATTCAGTCGAATTTTGACTAATTCAGAAAAATCCAAAAAAAATATGTTAAAATAGAAAATATGATCTTGAAGAATAATGTGAACAAAGATTTTAGAAATTCAACTCTTTTTTAAATTAAAAATCTCAGAATCCATCAGTGATACCGATCGATACTAATTTTGAAGATTTTGCAGAATAATTCAGAAAAATTCTAGAAAATCGTGAAAAATTTAAAACATTAAAAAATAGTATTTGAAACTGTAACAGGTCAAATTTGATTATCAAAAAGGTCAAATCAAGTAGTATCTAGGATTGGGTCCCGGTTTTGAACTCGGGCTGACTCTGAGTCGAAGAATCTGGATCCGACACCAAATAATAATATAATAATCATAAAATAAAAATAAATACGAGGAGAAATAGAAAAATATGATCAAAAATCATAACACATATCTAGTACGTATTCCGGAGATGGGGTGTTACAAGCAAACAATGTATTGTAATTATACAACAATAATAATCAGTATCATCCGTTATTTTAGTCATTCCCTCCCATACCACTACCAGTCCATACTGGAGCCATTACTCCGACAGAACTCATCTGAATATGACATACGGGTACAATTATCTGAATGATGGAGTAACCAAATAGCACATGCTCCTAACATTATCATTGTTAGGTTACTAAATGTATCTGTACGTGGTCTGATTGACTAGTGTATTGAGGATGTGATGTGGGACCCCAAAGGTAGCCCCACGGACCCCAGAGGTATCCCCACCACGTGTGTGGCATGCACTTAGCTCCGTGTGACACTTAGTTTCACACTTTATGCGTACCGTGTAACATGAATAATGGGTTGTATTAATAACAATGTTTATAACATGTGCACTGGGGACACGATGGGACTCCAGACATACCCAACGACACCAGAGGTACCCCCACCACGTGTGTGGCATGTCACTTAGCTCCGTGTGGCACTTAGCTTCACACACCATTCCATCGTGTCCAGGTAACAGGAGTGTCATATGATGTGATACAGTGGCACACGATGGTAGTACTGCCAAGTCCCGTAATGTGATAATCATGAGTTAGGTAATTAACAAGTCGTGTAATATGATACAGGAAAACAGTACAAGTAAATATTTCAAACTATTTAGAACCATCATAACAATAATAATTAATTAAACTATTAAATATTTAGGCAGAGCTAAATAAAGCTAAAGTGAAGCTAGGTCTTGTACGGTGAAGATAAGCCATTAGCGAAGCTAAGCTCGCAGTGCATAGTGCTAGGCACACGGCGGAGTTAGGCTCCTGGCAAAGCTAGCGTGCAGCGTTAGGCGCTAACGCGCTTGGGGAGGCTAACGCTCACGGCTGTATGAATGCTTACTAACGCACACATTGAAGTCACGCTCGCGCGAAGCTAGATGCTCATGGCGAAGCAAGCATATGAACGCTTTTCCTAATGCTCGCAGCGAAGCCACTCTCGCGGCGAAGCAAGCGTACGAACACTTCTGCTAATGCACTCGGCGAAGCTACGCTCGGGCGAAGCTACGCTCGGGCGAAGATAGCGGTAAAATGCTGAGCACTAAGCTCGCCTGCCAGGCGGAGCGAGTAAAACCTGAAGGTTAAGTCTAAAGACTAGAGTAAAAGCCCGGAGACTAAAGAGAGCCAAGAGGCTAAGACCACTAGGGTCACCCAATCAAGCAATAAATCCCAGTATGAGAATAAACACTCGAGTTAAAAGCAATCGCTTACACAAATAACAAGCACTCGCAAAACATGTAACAAACACCCGCATAAGCAAATATCAAGCACTCACATAAACACATAAAAAACACTCACCTACACAAATATAAGCACTCGCCTACACAACTACAACCATCCGCCTACACAAATACAAGCCCTCGCTTACACAAATACAAGCAATGCCTACATGAACAAACACTCGTATAAACCAATAACAACACACGCATAAAGCACTTGCCTATCAATGACCGGGACACGGTAGCAGACTCTAGTGGTGGAGCTCTGGTGGAGCTAGTGCATAAAGCGCGAGGAAAAGAGAACACCCAGAGAGAGTGAGATAGACAGAGTAGACAAACATAGAGAGATAGAGAGAATAAGAGAGAAAAGAGAACAGAGAGAGTAAGAGAGATAACCAGAGAGAGAATGAGAGAGAATAGAAGAGAGAGGATATGAGAGAGAAAGAGAGAGTGTAAGAGAGAAAGAATGAGAGAGGTAGAGGGAGGAGAGGGTGAATGAGAGAGAATAGAAAAAAAGAAAAGAGAGTGAGAACAGGGAGAGAAGAAGAGGGTATGCGGTTGTGGCCAGGGGAGGAGGACTGGTCGAGGGCGGCCGGCCAGGAGAGGGCGGCGCTGAGGTGGCCGACATCCAAAGAAAAGAGAGGGTAACAATGAAAAGTCACCTAGAGGGGGGTGAATAGGTGATATGGCTAATCTATGAACTAAATGCGGAATTTAAAAACTTAATGCAAATTACACTCAAGTGTGATCCACAAATGATTCACACACAACCAAGCCAAGCAAATATGAATGCACAATATGAATAGTTGCAAGGCACAAAGTAAAGAGAGAGATAGAGAGAGAGAGAGTCAATGGATCAAGCGCAAACAACAAGATGTGTTTCGAGGTTCGAGCACCCAGCTCTACATCCCCGCCTTCGACACACGAAGGATTTCTAATCCACTATCTAGTCTACAAAGAACTCTCACAAGGAGTACCCAACTCCTCTCTTTACAACCACAACCTCCTCCTTGAGGCAAGCTCTAATCCAACAAAACAATCACCTCACAACTTGAGGGATTAGCACAAAGCAAACACAAGGATCACCTCACAACTTGAGGGATACAACCCAAGGCACAAAGCCAAACAAAGATTGGGTTTTTAACTTGGTAGTCTAACAAACAACCACAAACAATCTCTTTCTCCCACACAAATAACCTATAGAATATATAGTAGATTTTAGCTCAAGTGTGGAGAAAACCAATGGAATGAAAATGAAAATCAAAATCACAAAGAAAAAATCCTTGGGAAATAATAGAAATCAAGATAGTGAAGTTCAATCAAAAGCTTTTCCCAAAAACCCTCTTCTTTGATTTTCCAAACCCTAGCAAAAACACCAAAAAGATTGTTCAATTCAAGTCCAAAAACTTCTTTTGATTGCAGTGAAAACACCAGAGAGTAAGGAAAAATTCGCACAAAAAATCTTAGAGAAAAACTCTTGCAAATGGGGTATTTATAGACAAATCTGGAAACTAGCCGTTGGCAGCAGATTTTGCCAAAATACCACTGCCGGTCGACCGGTCCAGTCGACCGTCCAACGGTCAATTTTTGCCCGTTGGCTGCTACCGGTCGACCGCCCCGGTCGACCCAAACAAACAGAGAGCTCTGCTCTCAGCCCGGTCGACCGTGACGGTCGACCGTCCCTGTCTGCCAAACGTGCACAGATTTGTGCACGTCGGTCGACCGACTCGGTCGACCGACTTCAGGTCAAGTCGACTTGTTCAGAGAATAAGTCGACTGATTGAAGCCTGGAACAGAAAACAGGTCAGAAAACCAGTTTAAAAATATTGTTAAAAATCTTTTAACACTTCTAAAAATCACCAAAAATAGTTTTATCATTTTGCATTGATACATAAACATGTGGTAGAAAGTTTAGCTTAAATATCAATCAATATGAACTATTTTTGTGTCTTATCATTTTTACCAAAAACCAAACTGTATTTTCTAAAACTTGGATTTTTGAATAGAAAATACATTTTGTCCAAAGCTCTTCCAAATACAAAAACATGATATTTAAACACTTTGAAGCATGATGCACATGGATAGAAATCCAATATACATGAAACATATATATATATATATATATCATAGTTTTTGTCATTAATTCCAAAATATGTTTTGTCAAAAATACCAAAACATAAAACACATGAATGAGTGAGTCAAAACTAAGTTTGTCTAGGAAATTAAAGCATGCATGTATATAGAACAAATCATATATACATTAAACCATGTAAACTTGTTTTGATATAATATCTATTCATGCAAACCAAGATCGGTTAAACCTAAAACCGAAAACCAAAACATGAAACGTGTGTGTTGTGAACTTGAGCATATCATACTATTCTAATCTTTACAATTAGGATCTAAACACACAACTAAACTATGGTACCGATGTCTTCTTGTAGAGCGCAATCTCCAAGCCGACTCGATCCAAAACTCTTTGATCCACCGAGCAAGTGCTATATATGATCTTTGACGCTCGGGCTCATGAATCAACATGTGAAAGATGTGTGGAAGCTTTCACCAACTAATATCTTGATTAATGATCTGAAACTTAAACATCACAAGATAATTAGTACACATAACTACATGAGTTAATCATCATCAAAACTAGAGTGGAAGGCCCTTGGGCCAACAATCTCCCCCTTTTTGATGATGACAAAACTCATGGAGTTATATATGCATGGATTAAAGTTAAGCTTCAAAGAAGCTCCCCCTTAACTCATGCATAGGATAAACAACTAATAAATGGCTCTAGATACCAATGAAATTATAAAACAAAAAAACATGTTCTAGATACCAATAAGCAAAAACAAATAAACATGCTCTTGATACCAATGAAAATCTTTAAAAAAATAAACATACTCTTGATACCAATTAAACTAAACATAACATGCTCTAGATACCAATTAAACACAATATATGCAAAACAAAACTCATGATCTCTTTTACAAGCTCTTGATACCAAAACTAAGCAAACTAAACATGTTCTTTAAATAATGCTTTGGATACCAATTGAACTTAATAAAAACATTAAAAACATAAAACATGCATATGCAAATATGCATATAAACTCAAGTTCTTCTCCCCCTTTTTGTCAATCATCAACAAAGGGGTTAAAAACAAAATCAGTAAAAACATATACCAATTAAAAGAAATTCTTCTTTTCCTTATTTACAAAACTAATGAAAACATATTCTTTTTATATTCAAAACAAGGAATCAAAAACAAGGGATGTTCTTCCCCTTTGTGTCTAAACTCAAATATGATACCAATTAAAAAATGTGTCAATGAAGTACATTTTGATACCAATTTTAAAAAATGAAACTATACCAATTTGAAAAACAAAAATCTTGATACCAATTGATAAGTAAACAATCAACATACCAATTGTAAATAAACAATCTTGATATCAATTGAAATTAAACATAACAAATTTTGAATTTCTAAACATACATGTTGATACCAATTGAAAATAAACATAGATCTTAATACCAATTGAAATTATTATTCACTATCATAAAGCAAAGGAGTGGAATACTAAAAATCAATTGAAAAAAGAAATACAAGATTTTCTCCCCCTTTATGAAATACCAATAAAAACTATGATAAGGCTTGAATTAAGATACCAATTGAAAACTAAATCAATTGAAACAAAGTTGAAGCTCAAGCTTATCATCATAAACAAGATTTGTGCTTAAAGATATAGGGATATAGTAAGCACAACTAAAACATATACATACGTATGAAAAGATAGATACCAATTAAAATTGATATTCTTTGAAATGCAAGCATACATATATGAAAATATATGAGTATACAAGAAATGTCAAAATTGATACCAATTGAAAGAATTCAATGATACCAATAGAAACAACAATAAGATCAAGTGTATACATCATATTCCTACCACCTATTTCATGTTCAAGTTTACTATGATTTTCACTATAAAGCATACATGAGCATGATCTCCCATCCAACCACCCTTAGATGGTAGGGGTTTTCAAAAATAGGTTTTACAAATATAGTATGTTTGAAAACAACTACCAAGGAAGAATATCACAACTAGTTATATGAATCAACTAGTACGAGATCCTTCAAATAAGGAATAATAAAAATATTTTTCATGAAGACACATGTAAACCACATGGCACTAAAACACTCAAAATCCATATAGCACAATTTGTACTCATGAAAACTAAGTCATGAGAAGACATTAAATAAGGTGAGTGTGCAAGTGTTGTGAGAAACATATCAACATGAAAATGGACAATCAAGCTCAATATTGAAAACATGAAACTCTTCTAAGATGTGAAATCACCAATTTAAATCATCTTAAAAATATGAATTTTATCATAAATGTGAAATCATCTAGCAAACATGAAAATCATCAAAACATGATTTAAACTTCAAGGCATATGTATGTCATGTACAAACTAAGGTATACATACATATCCTAAACACAATGAGTCCACAAAAGTATGTGCATGAAGGCACGTGGCTCAAGGATGTATATGTATAAATGATAGTTTGGTCAAGATGGACATATATATGAAGTCAAACAAAACATGTAAAATGGTGAATACAAGTCAAATGTAAGAATCATCAAAACTAGACAATACTAGTACATCAAGTGAATACAAATGAGCGTTTAAGCACAAACATATATAAAGGTCTATTTGTAGCTCACTAGTTGTACAAGTATAAATCCTAGTCTTAATGAAAACTATCATTCAAGCAAGTAGTCAAAATATGAAGCATAAAACGGGAATCATAACCCAACATGATAAACATAATAATCAAAACATGAATTATTAAAACAAAAAGTCATAGTCAATCATATGATTAGCATGACAAAGACATGTGCATTAGATTTATGATTAACATGATAGCTAAAACATAAAGAGAACACAAAATATGGGTCCATACTAAACATGGGTGATCTCAAAAGCTATACATGCATGTCAAGGGTCTAATAAACATGACAAATATCATACTAATCATGAAACAATAAAATATGAGTCATCAAAACAAAACATCATACAATCATAAACATCCAAATGGTCATAATGCATATGCATGTGCATTAGATCTAGGACATACATGTTAGTTCTAGACAAGGTGAGAACACTAAATATAGATTCATATAAAGCATGGTGCTCAAGTAACTAAACATGTATAACACTAATCTAACCAACATAACATAAGCATAATGAACAATGAAACAAAACATGCTATGAATAGATGAACATGTAAAAGCATGCAAATAAAAATGGGAGTTAGAGAATGATACCAAAACCCAGAAGGTGCATCTCTAGTTCTCCAAACAACGGTGGTCCTCCCACCAAATCCCCTTGAGAGTGAAGCATCCAAATGGTTTTCTTTTAGGCTTAGAACGCATCCACCTCAAGGCACCAATACTCTCACGTGATGCGAGAGCTCCCACCTACATCAAAAAGTATAGAGGTGGTCTTTGGTACCCATTTCCTTTTGGGTCCACGGGGGTTAGTATCCTTTCTAACCCAAACAAGATTAGTTGCTAAATTTTCATGATAAATACGATCATAACAAAATCTAGCAAGATGACCTTTTCGGCCACAATGTGTACATGTGTACACATGAGCATACATGTCATGTTTGTGTCCGTGGAAAGCATGTGTATGTCGTGTAGGGTGTGCATGCAAAGATGGACCTTGTTTCTTGCGAACTAAGGTTTCCAAACGTGAATGATTCAATGTGCACTGGCTCAAAGTGGAGCCCAAACATTCAACACTTTTCTTCAAAACATTTATATCATTTTTAATAGTGGAAGACAAAGTAGAGCATGCAATAGGTGTGCAAGAAGTAGAAGCTATACTAGCATGGCACACATGAGAATCAATATCAATTTTCAAAGATTCATTTTTCTTTAAAACCAAATCCAACTCTTTTGTAATTGAATCAATTTTATTTTTCAAAATGAGGTTATCTTTAAAAGTAAAATCCAATTTTGAAGATAAAATCTCATTGTGCTTCACAACATCATCACAATCATTTTTGCTTTTTAAACCTTCAATCTCATTAAGGGCAAGGTCTAGTTGAGATCTTAGTGAGTCACATTCACTAGTGATCTCTTCCTTCTCTTGCAAAACCAATTCAAAATTTGAACACAAATCCTTTAATTCATTTTTCAAAACAAGGTTGTCCTCTTTCAAAAGATTGTGTTTTTCCAATAAATTTTCAAGCTTTGAGCAAGTTCCAAATTTAAAGTTTGAACTTCAAAACAACCATGGCAATATGAACTAGAGCTATCATCTAAATGAGTGTCCGATTGTACCTCAAGGGAGTTATTCCCTTGGACCATGAAGCAATGCTCTTCGGACTTTTCTCTCTTAGATCTCCTCATCTTGTTGATAATCCTTGGAAGCTCGGGAGACGTCAATAAGCTCCAAACTGCAAAAGCCGAGTCATAATGATCAAACACCAGTAAAAGATGTTCACTAAGAGATGCTCTAAGTGCTAGTGCATTAGCCTTTTATGCTTGCTACTATTAGGGAATGATTCCAAAGTGGAGGCTTGATAAACTAGATGTCCTAGGCTTTTTAAATGTCTACTCATATTGGCCTTCCAAGTATCAAGTCTAATATGGTCAAACATAGGAGGGCTATCCATGAGTGTAACTATATGTGTGCAAATGAAAAATACAAATGAAGATTAGCAAACTAAGATCTCACTCCTAGGTGGTTAAACCTAAATATCAGGAGCACTAGCTCTGATACCAATTGAAAAGTCACCTAGAGGGGGGGTGAATAGGTGATATGGCTAATCTATGAACTAAATGCGGAATTTAAAAACTTAATGCAAATTACACTCAAGTGTGATCCACAAATGATTCACACACAACCAAGCCAAGCAAATATGAATGCACAATATGAATAGTTGCAAGGCACAAAGTAAAGAGAGAGATAGAGAGAGAGTCAATGGATCAAGCGCAAACAACAAGATGTGTTTCGAGGTTCGAGCACCCAGCTCTACATCCCCGCCTTTGACACACGAAGGATTTCTAATCCACTAGCTAGTCCACAAAGAACTCTCACAAGGAGTACCCAACTCCTCTCTTTACAACCACAACCTCCTCCATGAGGCAAGCTCCAATCCAACAAAACAATCACCTCACAACTTGAGGGATTAGCACAAAGCAAACACAAGGATCACCTCACAACTTGAGGGATACAACCCAAGGCACAAAGCCAAACAAAGATTGGGTTTTTAACTTGGTGGTCTAACAAACAACCACAAACAATCTCTTTCTCCCACACAAATAACCTATAGAATAGATAGTAATTTTAGCTCAAGTGTGGAGAAAACCAATGGAATGGAAATCAAAATCACAAAGAAAAAATCCTTGGGAAATAATAGAAATCAAGATGGTGAAGTTCAATCAAAAGCTTTTCCCAAAAACCCTCTTCTTTGATTTTTCAAATCCTAGCAAAAACACCAAAAAGATTGTTCAATTCAAGTCCAAAAACTTCTTTTGATTGCAGTGAAAACACCAGAGAGTAAGGAAAATTTCGCACAAAAAATCTTAGAGAAAAACTCTTGCAAATGGGGTATTTATAGACAAATCTGAAAACTAACCGTTGGCAGCAGATTTTGCCAAAATACCACTGCCGGTCGACCGGTCCGGTCGACCGTCCAACGGTCAATTTTTGCCCGTTGGCTGCTACCGGTCGACCGCCCCGGTCGACCCAAACAAACAGAGAGCTCTGCTCTCAGCCCGGTCGACCGTGACGGTCGACCGTCCCTGTCTGCCAAACGTGCACAGATTTGTGCACGTCGGTCGACCGACCCAGTCGACCGACTTCAGGTCAAGTCGACTTGTTCAGAGAATAAGTCAACTAATTGAAGCCTGGAACAGAAAACAGGTCAGAAAACCAGTTTAAAAATATTGTTAAAAATCTTTTAACACTTCTAAAAATCACCAAAAATAGTTTTATCATTTTGCATTGATACATAAACATGTGGTAGAAAGTTTAGCTTAAATATCAATCAATATGAACTATTTTTGTGTCTTATCATTTTTACCAAAAACCAAAACTGTATTTTCTAAAACTTGGATTTTTGAATAGAAAATACATTTTGTCCAAAGCTCTTCCAAATACAAAAACATGATATTTAAACACTTTGAAGCATGATGCACATGGATAGAAATCCAATATACATGAAACATATATATATCATAGTTTTTGTCATTAATTTCAAAATATGTTTTGTCAAAAATACCAAAACATAAAACACATGAATGAGTGAGTCAAAACTAAGTTTGTCTAGGAAATTAAAGCATGCATGTATATAGAACAAATCATATATACATTAAACCATGTAAACTTGTTTTGATATAATATCTATTCATGCAAACCAAGATCGGTTAAACCTAAAACCGAAAACCAAAACATGAAACGTGTGTGTTGTGAACTTGAGCATATCATACTATTCTAATCTTTACAATTAGGATCTAAACACACAACTAAACTATGGTACCGATGTCTTCTTGTAGAGCGCAATCTCCAAGCCGACTCGATCCAAAACTCTTTGATCCACCGAGCAAGTGCTATATATGATCTTTGACGCTCGGGCTCATGAATCAACATGTGAAAGATGTGTGGAAGCTTTCACCAACTAATATCTTGATTAATGATCTGAAACTTAAACATCACAAGATAATTAGTACACATAACTACATGAGTTAATCATCATCAAAACTAGAGTGGAAGGCCTTTGGGCCAACAAACAAGAGAGATGGTGAGGGTGAGGTGGGGTGGCTGGGCTGGTGGCCGACCAGGGGTGGCCAGGGGTGTCCAGCGGCTAAGGGGTGGCTGGTGGCCAAGGGGTGCCCGACAGCGGCATGGGCGGCGACCTGAGGTGGAGGTAGGGGGTGGTAAGGGAGATGAGGAGAGAAATATAGATAGTGGAAAAGAGAGTGAGAGAGAGAGAGAGAGAGAGTGTGTGTGTGTGTGTGTGTGTGTGGGGGGGGGGGGAGAGTGAAAGGGAGGTGGTAGTAGGCCAGAGGAGAGAGGGAGCTCGGGGCTGGACAGTGGTTGGGCTGATGGCTGGCGACCAAGGGTAGAGAGGGGATGAGAAACAGAATGAGGAAGAGAGTGAGTGGGGAAATGAGAGGGAGAGATAATAATAAGAAAAAGAGAGAAGATAAGAGAAGAGAGGAGAAGAGTATAAAAGGTAGCCAGGGGGAGAAAAGTGAAAAGAAAGAAAAAGAAAAAGAAAGAAAGAAAGAAGATAAGAAAGGAAAAGGAAAGAAAGGAAACGAAAAATAAGAAAAAGAAAAAGAGAAAAATGAAATAATAAAAAAATGAGCCAAGTTCTGGTCTAGTGCTCGGGTTCAGGTCTACAGAATACATATTAAATAACAAATAATAAATGATCGAAATGAATTGATACGGACGAAAAACCAGGACACGTATTTGTGTACGTATTCCAGGATCGGGGTGTTACAAATCCCATTCACACTCTATCTTCATGGGGTGTGTTTTCATTCCAAATGAGTCTTCCAATTCTTTTGAATGGGTATGTCAAATGTTCTTAAAGCCAATGGAAAAATCACCTACAACAATAATTACCAATCAAGATCTTGGAATAAGAAGGGTATCATCGAGAATGCTCCCACATATTCGTCATAGACTTTGCACATGACACATATTGGACAAAGTTCCATGTAGGTTGTGAAAGTACACGTAGAGGGGGGGTGAATAGGTGTACCGCTAATCTAATGAACTAAATGCGGAAATTAAAAACTTAATTGCAATTACACTTAATGCAACCAATGAGTGTAGCCGAATTCCCGGTGAAGGGCTCTGGACTAACTCCTCTTGATTCCTCTGAATAAGAGTTGAGGCTCTATATGAAGCTCTCGTGGTTAAGCACAAGTGAGGCACACACGAACAAGCCAAGCATATAATGAATAAGCAATATGAAATGATGCAAGGCACAATAGTAAAGAGAGAGAGTGAGAGAGTCAATGGATCAATCGCTAACACACGGATATGTTTTGAGGTTCGAGCACACAACTCTACGTCCCCGCCTTCACACAGAAGGATTTTCAATCCACTAACTTGTCCACACAGGACTCCCACACAGGGAACCTCCACTGAGGATTTGGGGCAATACAACCGGGAGTACATAACTCCTCTCTCAACCGAATACAACCTCTCACTAGAGGCAAGGCACAATCCACAACAAACACCTCTACACTTAGAGGGTTAGGCACTTAGCCAATACAAACCAATCACCTCACACTTGAGGGTTTTCCAACACAAACTGCACCTCTCACTAGAGGAAGCTAACCACAATCTCCACCTCTCACTAGAGGGAGCCAAACAACAATCTCCACCTCTCACTAGAGGGAGCCAAACACCACTTCCACAATCACCTCACAATAGAGGGATATCAAATCAATCACCTCTCACTAGAGGGATATCACAAAGATGGAAGTTTACAATTTGGTGGTTTCCACAACCACAAACTAATTTTCCCACAAATAAAAAGATCCTATAGATAAGATAGAATGATATGGCTCAAGTGTGGAAAATCAAGATGTTGGAAAACAAATCACAAGGAAAAATACTTGGAAAAACAACTTAGGATTTGATAGAAATGAAGATCAAAGCAAATATCCCAAATCTATATTTTTCTTTGATTTTTCCAACTCTTGAAAATAAATAAAGATGATCCTTAAAAAAACCAACAAACTCTTTTGAAAACTTGCTTTTAAAAACACTTGAGAGTAGAAAATTTTTGACTCAAAAATTCTAAGAGAAAACCTCTCTCAAATGGGGTATTTATAACCCCTAGAAAATTCTGCCCGTTGGCTGCTGACTAGGCCAAAATTGGCCTTCCGGTCGACCAGCCAACGGTCAAAAATTTGACCGTTGAGCCTGCCGGTCGACCGCCCGGTCGACCGTGCCAATCCAGAGAGCAGATTGCTCTCTGGTCGGTCGACCGCTCGGTCGACCGTGCCTTGCTCACGGTCGACCGTCCGGTCGGCCGCCCCCACCCGAGAGTGGGGCACTTGCAGTCGGTCGACCGCCCAGTCAACCGGCCCAAGTGGCTGGTCAGCGTGCACAACCTTGTGCACGTTGGTCGACCGGTCCGGTCGACCGACTCTGGGTCCGGTCGACCGGCCCGGTCGACCGCAAGAGCCTGGCAGGCAACAAATCAGGACTTAAAAACTGGGTATTTTAATTCCTAAAAAATCTCATAAAATCTCTAAAAATTCACAAAAATAGTTTTAGTATAATACATTGATATACAAACATGTGTGAAAAATTTCAACACATATTTCAAACTTTTTGAACCATTTTTGTGACTTACAAATTTTGCCGAAAACCAAAACTCGTATTTTCCAAAACTTGGATTTTTGAATTGAAAATTCGTTGTGTCAAAAACTTATCCAAATACAAAAACATGATATTTAAACAACTTGAAGCATGTTGCATATGGATATAAATCCAATATACATGAAAAATATATATCATAGTTTTTGACAATAATTCCAAAATTAAGTTTTGTTAAAATACAAAACCTAAATACATGAATAGGCATATCAAAATAAGTTTGTCTAAGATATGAAGCATACATGTATATAGAACAAATCTAATATACATTAAACCATATAAACTTGTTTTGAATCTATCTATTCATGAAAACCAAGATCGGTTAAACCAAAAACCGAAAACCAATAAACATGAAAACTAAAACAAGTGTGTGTGTTGTGAACTTGAGCATATCACACTATCTAGTCTTTACAAATGGATATAAAACAAAAACTAAACTAAGTACTGAGGTCTTCTTGACGAACTCCGTCTTCAAGTCGACTCGATCCAAACCGTGATCCACCGAGCTTAACTCCAACGAGTGCTAGATATTGTAAGTTCACCTAGAGGGGGGGTGAATAGGTGATGGCTAATCTAATGGTCACTTAATGCCAAATGATGCGGAAGCTAAAACTAATTATGACCTAATTAAACTTCTTACACTAAACACCACGTATAACCAAAGAGTGTTGCCGAATTCCCCGTGAAGGGCTCTGGACAAACTCCTCTAGATTCCCCTTGAATGGGTTGAGGAGCCGCGTTGGCTCTCTTGGTTAAATACAAGTGTTAGCAAACAAACCCAAGCAAGTATATCAATATGAGCACACAAGTATATCAAGCATATAAAGATTAACACTATAATTGAATGCAAGATATAAGTAAGGGAGAGAGAGAGAGAGAAAGCAATCGCAAACACAAAGGGTTTGTTTCGAGGTTCGAGCACACTTGCTCTACATCCCCGCCTTCGACACACGAAGGATTTTCACTATGCAAGATCCCAATGGATCTCTCCTCGGTGCCGCAACACCTACAAGCCCTCGGACTCCCTAGTCCCGTACACACCGCAAGCCCACCGGCTCGCCGAGGCCGCACCTCAATCAACCGAGTCCGCACCCGAACTCAAAACAACACGGACACACACGTCCGCCTCCTCAAAGGAACAAAGTAGAACTTTGGTGATCACAACTCTTGATCACCTAAAATCCTCTCACAATAACACTCCCTATAGGGTAGATATAGCAATGGAAAGCTCAAGTGTTTGTGTGAGAAAACAAGGAAAGAATCTTTGGTGAAAACTCAAGAAAATCTCTTTTACACTCTTGATAAACTCTCCTTTTAATTAGAAGTATTTGTTCTAATTTTGTGGAGAAAAACCTCTGGAATGAATGGGAAAAACTGGCTCTAAGAGTCTCCAAAATCTTGGCTCAAAACAATGACCAAACCCCAAAATTTATAGGCCAGAAAAATATAGCCGTTGGGGTCTGTCAGGCCTGCCGGTCGACCCGTGCGGTCGACCGCCAACGGTCAGAAATCCTGTTGGCCCAAGGTTACAATCACCCATGTTTAGTGTGTTTTGATGATTACAAAACATATTAAGTTATTTGTACTAATATTGTTTGTTAAGTGTGTTTCAGGGATCTAACTCATCTAGAAGATTTATTCCCTATAAGCAAGTGTTTTGGACTCAAGTCAACTCAAATTGGGCTCAAGAATCAAGCTTTGAAGATCATATGGTGAAAAGCCCTCCTTAAAGCACTTGAAGTCTTTAGAATCAATGTAAGAATTAGAATGTTAAAGTTTGAGTTTTGGATATTGGCTCTAGGATACACACACACAAAATTTGGTTTTGTTAAAATTTGTGTCTTGTATTTAAGTTTTCATATTTAAATTTGGTTTCATGCCTTAGTGTATATTTACATGACCCTAAGTTTTACAAAATGGATATCATGTTTAGATCATGTATATATACTCCTACTAGCATGCTACTTAAGTTTGTTTTAAAACCCAAAACTATTTCACAAAATTTCCAAGTTCAAAAACCTGTTGTTTTTCCTGTTTCAGGCTGACCGGCCGACCGGCACGGTCGACCGGCGCCAGTGCCAGGACGTGCACACTTGTGCACGTCTGTCGGCCGACCGCCCCGGTCGACCGACTGAATGCACTTGCTCTCGGGTTTTCTGGGTCGACCGGTCCGGTCGACCGCAGAAGAGAGCTGTGCTCTGTCTTTTGGGACGGTCGACCGTGCCGGTCGACCCGAGCTAACGGCTCTTTGGCTGCTGAGCTGGCGGTCGACCGGCCCGGTCGACCGCCAAGCCTGCAACAGCCCAACGGCTCTTTCCTCTTTTGTGCAATTCTGAAATCTGTTTTTTGATCTGCTTTTTGGCAGACTTTTACAGGGTTTTCCAGTTTGTTTTCATAGCAAATAAGGTCTAAATAAAATATTTTAAACTCATTTCTCTCCATATAAATAGAGGAGAAGACTCTCTTACAAAATACCAAGAAAAAGCCTTAAGTTTTTCAAGTTTTTCAAAAGAGAAGAAAAGTGTTTTAAGCTCTTCATTTCCAATACTTTCTTGAGCTAGTTTTCAGTTGTGATTGTTAGCTAATATCAATTCACAACTGAGTTTTTCTCACTACACTCCATAGAGCCAAAATTTCTTTACTCATTATATAAGGAAATTGTAAAAGAGTGAGACATTGTAAAAGAGTTTAAGTGATCAAGTTGTGATCACTTTGGTGACTTGTGATCTTCTTCATCTTGTGGAGACACCTCTTCGGTAGAGGTTTTCTAAGTTGTGGAGCTCAGTACTCGGGTCTTCGGTAGGCCATTGTAATCGTCCTCGGTGGATAGTGGAAACCCTTCACGGAGGTGAAGGCGGGGAGTAGAGCGGTGGCTCGAACCTCGAAACAAACATCTTGTGTTTGCGATTGCCTTGTGTCCATTCTTGCTTTAAATTTCTATTGCACTATATTGCTTTCAATTACTTGCTTGTGATCTTGTTTCTTTATTTGTGCTATTACTTCAAGCTTGTGATACTTGTGATATATTGTGTGCATCTCACTATTCATCCATCATACTTTGCCTTGATCGATCATATCTCATACAACAAGGTTGCATTGAGCACCTCTAACCCATTCAAGGGGAATTTAGAGGAAGGAGTTCAGAACCTCTCACGGGGTATTCGGCTCTTAGTCTTGTTTTGAGAGATCGTTGCATCATTCATCATACTTAGTTTTAAAAAGAATCATTAGATTAGCAATTACACCTATTCACCCCCCCTCTAGGTGTTTTTCAATTGGTATCAGAGCTTGGACTCTAGGATTTGGCTTAACAACCTTAGAGAGATCCTAATTTTGCTAATCACTTCATTCATTTTTCATACACTCTCACTTAGTAAAGATGGCTGATGGTATCAAGACACCCCTAAGTTTGATGGACTTAACTTTCTCATATGGAAGGTTAAGATGACCGTTTTCTTGCAATCTCTAGGTAGCCGAGTTGCAAAGGTCGTGACCAAACCCTTTAGTGCACCCCCCGGTGATGAATCTACTTGGTCCGAAATTGAGACCAAAGAATTTGATGCCAATGCTAGGGCTCACTATGCACTCCTTCAAGCCCTCAATGATGATGACATAGCTAGAGTCATCCATTGCAAATCCGCATTTGAGATTTGGTCACACTTGTTAGTTACACATGAAGGGACTTCACAAGTGAAGAGGGCTAAGATAGACCTTCTTCGGTCCCAATATGAAAACTTTAGCATGCAAGAACATGAAACCATAGATGATATGGTTACAAAATTTACAAAGATCACTAATGGACTTTCTTCTCTAGGTGATGGTATTGACAATGATCAAAAGGTGAGAAAGATCATCCGGGCTCTTCCTCCTTCATGGGAAGTAAAGGCAACTACCTTGAAGGAACTCAATGACAGAGGAGATGGAGCTCATAGGTCTCATTAGGAATCTCAAAACCATGAGATGGAGAGGAAAACAAGGGAGGATATGGCTCCTTCCAAAAAGAAGACTATAGCCTTCAAAAGTCAAACCACTCACTCCGACAAAGACAATGAAGAAGAAGATGACGAAGAGCTCTCACTTCTTGTGAAGAACGTTCGGAGGATGTACAATAAGGCTAAATTCCAAGGAAGAAGGAGATGGCAAGGAGGCAAAGAAGAAAGAAAGATCGTTTGTTTCAATTGCCAAAGACCGGGACACATTGTAGCGGAGTGTCCGGATAAAGTGAAGCCCTCCACCTCAAAGAAGCCTTACAAGAAGAAGGCAATGAAAGCTACATGGGATTCCGAGAGCGAATCCGAGGAGGAGATTGATACCGCCAACATGTGCTTCATGGCAAATGAAAGCACAAGCAAGGTACCTTCCAAAGCCCAACGACGTAGAGGATTGTGGTATCTTGATAGTGGTTGCTCAAGGCACATGACTTGGGACATCAACAACTTTGCAACCCTATCAAGATACCATGAAGGTGGCACCGTCACCTTCGGAGATGATGCCAAGGGTAAAATCATCGGTATTGGTAATGTAAAACTCGGCACATCCCTTTAATTGAGAATGTAGTTTTAGTTGATGGCCTCAAGCATAACCTCTTGAGTGTTAGTCAACTTTGTGACAAAGGTTTTGATGTTGTTTTTGATAATGTAGTTTGTAAAGTAATTGATAGAATTTCTAATACTTGTGTGTTTTCCGGTTTTCGTGAAAGTAATGTTTATATGATAGATATGTCTAATATGACTTGTAATATTACTTGTTTAAAAGCCCTCGATGATGACTCTTGGTTGTGGCATAGAAGATTAGGGCATATTTTTTTTGACCATATTTCTAGGTTAAACACAAAGGAAATGGTGAAAGGTATTCCTTGTTTGAATTTTGAAAAGGACCGAGTTTGTGACGCATGTCAATTTGGGAAACAAACTAAGTCTTCTTTCAAGTCAATTAAGGATATCATGACATCACGTCCTTTGGAGTTAATCCATATGGATCTATTTGGCCCTACACAGACCAAAAGTCTAAGTGGGAATAGATTTGCATTTGTTTTGGCTGATGACTTTTCACGATTTACTTGGGTTTTCTTTCTTGAACACAAAAATCAAGCTTTTTCATATTTTCAAACCTTTAAGAAAAGAGTTGAAAAAGAAAAAGATGTTTCAATTTTAAGAATAAGAAGTGATAGAGGAGGTGAGTTCATTAACCTACCCTTTATCACTTTTTGTGAAGAACATGGAATTAAGCATGAACTTTCTTGTCCTAGAACTCCACAACAAAATGGAGTAGTTGAACGGAAAAATCGAACTTTACAAGAGATGGCTAGGACAATGCTAAGTGAATATGGTCTACCACATTATTTGTGGGCCGAGGCCGTTAATACATCATGCTATATATCAAATCGTGTTTTCTTGTGTAAAAATACTTCAAAAACTTCTTTTGAAATGTACTTTTCTAGAAAACCAAATGTTTCATATTTCAAGGTTTTTGGATGCAAATGTTTTGTTTTAAATACAAAAGATAATTTAGGAAAATTTGATGCTAGATCTTATGAGGCTATTTTTGTTGGTTATTCTAGCACTAGCAAGGCTTATAGAATCTTCAATAGATCATCTTTGACTATTGAGGAATCTATACATGTTAAGTTTGAAGAATCTAACTTGTTTGTTAAGAATGTTATAGAAATAGATACATTGGATGAAGGCTTGGAGAAAGTGACCTTGGAGGATACACCTACCATGGGAGACAAGCCAAAGGATAATGAAGGAAGTGAAGGTAAAGTAGAAGAGGCTCAAGGACATGAAATTCAATCAATTGACGTGGAGCCTACTCAACAACTTCCAAAGGGTTGGAGATACAATCCTCATCATCCCAAGGATCTCCTCATAGGTGAAGTATCTAAAGGGGTAACCACTCGCTCTAAACTTCATGATTATTGTGGTCATTATGCATTCATTTCTCATGTTGAACCCAAGAATGTCCTCGAAGCCGAGGCCGATTCATATTGGTTGCTAGCTATGCAAGAGGAACTCAATCAATTTGAGCGCAACCAAGTTTGGCACCTTGTTCCTAGGCCCCACGATAGACCAACAATTGGTACTAAGTGGATCTTTAAGAACAAGTTGGATGAATCGGGTAACGTTGTTAGGAATAAAGCTAGGTTAGTTGCCCAAGGTTACACTCAAATCGAAGGAATCGATTTTGAAGAAACCTTTGCACCCATAGCACGGCTTGAAGCCATACGGATGACACTAGCATTTGCCTCATATAAAGATTTTAAATTATTTCAAATGGATGTTAAAAGTGCTTTTCTAAATGGTTTTATTGATGAGGAGGTGTATGTTGAACAACCCCCCGGGTTTGTTGATCCTACACATCCGGATTTTGTTTTTAAATTAGATAATGCTCTTTATGGTTTAAAACAAGCCCCTAGGGCTTGGTATGAAAGACTTTCTTCATTTTTAATTTCAAATGGTTTTAAGAAAGGTAAAATTGATACAACCTTGTTTACAAAACATGTAGAAAAATATATACTTATTGTACAAATTTATGTAGATGATATTATTTTTGGTTCTACTAGTGAATCTCTTTGCCAAGCTTTTGAGTCATGCATGAAGGATGAATTCGAAATGTCTATGATGGGGGAGCTCAACTATTTCCTTGGACTCCAAATCAAGCAAAAGAAGGATGGGATCTTCATCAATCAAGCCAAGTACACAAAGGAACTAATCAAGAGGTTCAGGCTTGAAGGATCTAAAGTAAGCAAAACTCCCATGGCAACAACTACAAAGCTTGACAAGGATGAACAAGGTAAAAGTGTAGACATTAAATTATATCGTAGCATGATAGGTAGCTTGCTTTATTTGACGGCTAGTAGGCCGGATATCATGTTTTCCGTTTGTCTTTGTGCACGTTTTCAATCTTGTCCTAATATAATTGCGGTTAAACGCATAATTAGATACCTTAAGGGCACTATTGAAATGGGTTTGTGGTATCCGAAAATCGGCCAATTTTCAATGACGAGTTTTTCGGATGCCGACTATGCGGGTTGTAGAGTAGATAGGAAGAGCACAAGTGGAACATGTCAATTCCTAGGTAATTGTCTTGTATCTTGGTCTTCCAAAAAGCAAAATTCGGTAGCCCTATCAACCGCCGAGGCGGAGTATGTTGCAGCCGGAGCTTGTTGTGCACAAGTTCTTTGGATGAAACATACTCTCCTCGACTATGATTTACACTTTGATCATGTTAAAATATTTTGTGATAATACTAGTACTATTCACATGACAAAGAATGCAAATCAATATAGTAAAACCAAACACATTGACATTAGGTATCACTTTCTTAGAGATCATTATGAGAAAGGTGATATTGATATTGATTATGTTTCTACCGATTTTCAACTTGCCGATATTTTTACTAAACCTCTAGATTATGCTAGATTTTCATTTATTTGTGGTGAGTTGAATGTTTGCATTATGGATTCTTAAAAATAAAATTTTCAATTGTTTTGTTTTAACCCTTTTTGATATATGACAAAAAGGGGGAGAATAAGTTTAAGTTTGATATTATTTGAGTTTTATTTTATGGAGAAAAAGGAAGTTTGTTTATTTAAGTTTTTGACAAAACTATTGTGTTTTAAATGCTTTATGTATTGTGTTTCCAATAGTCATTCTTATACATAGCGTTATTTGAGGGGGAGTTTTCCAAACTCTTCTTCCATTTTTGTTTAAATAACTTATATGTTTTATCATCATCAAAAAGGGGGAGATTGTTGGCCCAAGGTTACAATCACCCATGTTTAGTGTGTTTTGATGATTACAAAACATATTAAGTTATTTGTACTAATATTGTTTGTTAAGTGTGTTTCAGGGATCTAACTCATCTAGAAGATTTATTCCCTATAAGCAAGTGTTTTGGACTCAAGTCAACTCAAATTGGGCTCAAGAATCAAGCTTTGAAGATCATATGGTGAAAAGCCCTCCTTGAAGCACTTGAAGTCTTTAGAATCAATGTAAGAATTAGAATGTTAAAGTTTGAGGTTTGGATATTGGCTCTAGGATACACACACACAAAATTTGATTTTGTTAAAATTTGTGTCTTGTATTTAAGTTTTCATATTTAAATTTGGTTTCATGCCTTAGTGTATATTTACATGACCCTAAGTTTTACAAAATGGATATCATGTTTAGATCATGTATATATACTCCTACT
Source organism: Agave tequilana (assembly GCA_038442645.1). Lineage (NCBI taxonomy): Eukaryota > Viridiplantae > Streptophyta > Magnoliopsida > Asparagales > Asparagaceae > Agave > Agave tequilana. The sequence goes on from JAVJIF010002310.1 coordinate 293,197, forward strand.
AGCATGCTACTTAAGTTTGTTTTAAAACCCAAAACTATTTCACAAAATTTCCAAGTTCAAAAACCTGCTGTTTTTCCTGTTTCAGGCTGACCGGCCGACCGGCACGGTCGACCGGCGCCAGTGCCAGGACGTGCACACTTGTGCACGTCTGTCGGCCGACCGCCCCGGTCGACCGACTGAATGCACTTGCTCTCGGGTTTTCTGGGTCGACCGGTCGGGTCGACCGCAGAAGAGAGCTGTGCTCTGTCTTTTGGGACGGTCGACCGTGCCGGTCGACCCGAGCCAACGGCTCTTTGGCTGCTGAGCTGGCGGTCGACCGGCCCGGTCGACCGCCAAGCCTGCAACAGCCCAACGACTCTTTCCTCTTTTGTGCAATTCTGAAATCTGTTTTTTGATCTGCTTTTTGGCAGACTTTTACAGGGTTTTCCAGTTTGTTTTCATAGCAAATAAGGTCTAAATAAAATGTTTTAAACCCATTTCTCTCCATATAAATAGAGGAGAAGACTCTCTTACAAAATACCAAGAAAAAGCCTTAAGTTTTTCAAGTTTTTCAAAAGAGAAGAAAAGTGTTTTAAGCTCTTCATTTCCAATACTTTCTTGAGCTAGTTTTCAGTTGTGATTGTTAGCTAATATCAATTCACAACTGAGTTTTTCTCACTACACTCCATAGAGCCAAAATTCCTTTACTCATTATATAAGGAAATTGTAAAAGAGTGAGACATTGTAAAAGAGTTTAAGTGATCAAGTTGTGATCACTTTGGTGACTTGTGATCTTCTTCATCTTGTGGAGACACCTCTTCGGTAGAGGTTTTGTAAGTTGTGGAGCTCAGTGCTCGGGTCTTCGGTAGGCTATTGTAATCGTCCTCGGTGGATAGTGGAAACCCTTCACGGAGGTGAAGGCGGGGAGTAGAGCGGTGGCTCGAACCTCGAAACAAACATCTTGTGTTTGCAATTGCCTTGTGTCCATTCTTGCTTTAAATTTCTATTGTACTATATTGCTTTCAATTACTTGCTTGTGATCTTGTTTCTTTATTTGTGCTATTACTTCAAACTTGTGATACTTGTGATATATTGTGTGCATCTCACTATTCATCCATCATACTTTGCCTTGATCGATCATATCTCATACAACAAGGTTGCATTGCGCACCTCTAACCCATTCAAGGGGAATTGGGAGGAAGGAGTTCAGAACCTCTCACGGGGTATTCGGCTCTTAGTCTTGTTTTGAGAGATCGTTGCATCATTCATCATACTTAGTTTTAAAAAGAATCATTAGATTAGCAATTACACCTATTCACCCCCCCTCTAGGTGTTTTTCAATTCCGACCGTTGGAGCCACGGTCGACCGCCCGGGTCGATCGAGCCACTGGAGTAGAGAGTCGAACTCTCTGTCGGTCGACCCGTACGGTCGGCCGAAATTTCCAGAGAGCAGAGCTCTCTGGAGCGGTCGACCCGTACGGTCGGTCGTCCTCCAGTGCACAAAGGCGTGCATGTTTGTGCACGTCAGTCGACCCAACCGGTCGACCGACTTCAGAGTTAGTCGACTATAAAGGGAGCAAGTCGACTTATCTGAAGCCTGAAACAGTTTTCTGGGATTAAAAAGTTAGTCTTTTTGGCTCAAATAAAATCCCATAAAATACATAGAAATTCTACAAAAATAGTTTTACCAATATACTTTGATATACAAACATGCTTGCACAAAATCAAGGCATGTTATAAAAGATTGGACTATTTTTGTAACTTGGAAATATTTGGCTCAAATGAAAAACTGTATTTTTCTAAAACTTGTTTTTCCAAAACAATATTTTTCCAAAATGAAAGTCTTTTCTAAATCTGAAATTTCTTTTATGAAAAGACAATTAAATCAAGAGTGTGTGTGTGATCTATACTTGAGCAATCCACCACTATTCTATCCTTTACATTTTTTCTAAAACATAAAAATCTTATACCTAGACACAAATCTTGATCTTGAAGTCTTCCCTTGAAGTCTTCTCATCTTCTTGACTTGGTCCAAGCTTGATCCAAAAACTCCTTGGATCACACCGTGCTAGCTCCAAATCTTAACATTTTATCCTTTGTTGAGCTATGCACCTACTAAGATCTTGATAAAGAATCTGTCACTAATTAAACACAAGATCATTAGTAAACATAACTTCATGAGTTGATCATCATCAAAACTAGGGTGATAGGCCTTTGGGCCAACAATCTCCCCCTTTTTGATGATGACAAAACTCATGAAGTTATATATGCATGGATTAAGGTAAAGCTTCAAAGAAGCTCCCCCTTAACTCATGCATAATAAATAAATAAATAATAGATATGACAATGAGGCACATGAATATGTATGCAAGTATGGAGATAAAACATGCAACAAGCATAAATTAAAATCTTTTTCTCCTATTTGCATAATAGATATGGCAATGAAGCACATGAATATGTATGCAAGTATGGAGATAAAACATGCAACAAGCATAAATCAAAATCTTTTTCTCCTATTTGCAATACAAAAATATATATGCATAAACATAAATTTTACTCAACATGCATATAACTCTCAAGTTCTTCTCCCCCTTTTTGTCAATCATCAACAAAGGGATAAAAACACAATCAACAAATTTTTCTCCCCCTTTTTGTCAAAAACAAAGAGAACAAGAAGGGGTAATACAAATCAATCAATAAAGATTTATATGCGATATACATTCATGAAGAGGAAGACGCTAAGTTAGCTTCCCTACACATATGCATTACATGAAGAAGGGATGACAAGCCCTAACTCACATAACACATATTATGTAATGCATAAGAGGAGATGTGAAGCTCCCCCTACACACGTATACCATATAAAGAAGAGTTATCAAGCTCCTCAATTTATAATATACTCAACATGAATCCATATGTAAGAGAGATGTTAAGCTCTCCTTGCATATAGGAATTACAAATCAAAAATTTTGAATATTTCTTTAAAATTTTGAACTTTCTTTATAAAAACACATTTTGAGATATCAAATCAACATATTTTTTTTATTTTGATATCAATGTTGAAAACATATTGCATAAGCTTTAAGAATTACCAATTGAAAGTTGAATTAAGCTTAGCAAATAGATCACATATATGTATGAAAAGATAATACCAATAGAAATTGATATAATTTAAATTTAAAAGCATTCATACATACAATCGAAATATGAGTATATAAAATCATATTAATACCAATTGAAAATATCCAATGATACCAATTGAAGAGTAAGCTTATCATATACTCTACCATATGAAGAATTTGCACTAGTTAATATGAAAATGTTTTAAAACTAGTACGGAATCCTTCAAGTAAGGAATAAAGCACAAATGTCAATTAATCCCAATATTCCAATAAATCATGAAGTCATGAAAATCATCACACATTTTTTTATTAAAAACAAAATTTATATTTCAAGATATATGTATGTTTTGACAACACAATAAGTATACATACATATCTCTAAACACAATTGAGTCCATATATATAGATTTGCATGAAAGGCAAATGACTCAAGAGGTATACATGTATATCTTAAAGTTTGTCAAAATAAACATATACATGAAATGAAAGCACATGATCATAACACAAATCCAAAATGGGAATACAAGTTTAAAAATGTAAGGATCATCAAAACTAGGCTATACTAGCACACCAAATAGGCACAAATAAGCAATCAAACCCAACCATATATAGATTTATTTGTGACCCATAATATGTACAAGTATAAGTCCTAGTGTCGACAAAAACTATCATTTAAACTAATATTCAATTCATGAAGCATCAAATCTTGATAATACAAAAAATAAGATCATGTGTATATCTTATAAACTAATTGAAGAATAAATAACTAGTATAAAATAGTTTTTGAAAAACTAGTTAAAGATCCTTCAAATATATGAAATCAAGAACATATGTTTTTCATAAAGCATAACTAAATACATAAAGATTTAATCACTCATGGTCTATAAAGCTCAAAATGATCATGAAACTAAGTCATGAATAGATAAATGAAAATGTGAGAGTTAAAGGATCATGTAAATAGCAATTTTATGAAATTAGACAAAGAAGCCCAAAAATGATCATGTATCAAATTTTTACAAAACATGAAAAATCATTTTTCATTAAAATACTAATCTTCATGGTATATGTATGATTTATCCAAAACTAACAATACACATACATATCCAAACATAAAAGAGTCTATCAAATGTATTTGCATGAAGGCAAGAGACTCACGGGTATACACGTATATTTATTAGATTTGAATAAAAATACATATACATGAAGTAAAGCATGAAAGTTGGCAACACATGTATAAATGAGAATCATCAAAACTAGTCTATACACATGCATATAGTGGGTACAAATAAGCATGAAGTGCAAATATATATAAATCAAATGTAACTCACTATTTGTACATGTATAATACAAGTTTTGCTAGAAACTACATTTAAACTGGTAATTACCACATGAAGCACATAAAATATGAACATGCTATGAATATGATAAATGAACTAGCATGTATACAAAAAGTAGGAGTTTAGAGATCGTTACCAACTCCAAAGCTCCTAACATGGTGGTCATCCTACCAAAACTTCCCTTATAGTGATGCCTCCAAAAGTATGTCCATCATGTCCAAGTGCATCCACTACCAAGGCACCATCCCTCTCACGTTTTGTGAGAGCCCTCACCTACATCAAAAGCAAAAGGTGAGGGTTTTGGTACCCATATTTTCTTGGGTCCTTTGGGGTTAGTCTTGTAAGGAACCCAAAATCTTTTATTAGCAAAATTAAAATGATCTAACCTATCATAACAAAATTTTGCTAAATGGCCTTTGCAGCCACAATGTGTACATATGTACACCTTAGTATGCTTATGAGTGTGATTGTGATCGTGGCGTGCAACATAAGCAAATGCATGATGAGAGTGGTGTGCATGAACATGAGGAGTTTGTTTCTTTGCAAACAAGGACTCCAATTTCTTGTGATTAAATGCACACGAGCTCAAACTATCCATTTTATTTTTCAAATTCTTAATCTCACTATCATCAATGGTAGCATGTAAAGAGTAGTGAGAAATAGAATCATTTTTCTTATTCTTTTTAGAAACATTAACTTTTTCTTTTTCAACAAATTTTCTTTTCAAAGAGTTATTTTCTTGCAAAACACTTTCTCTTTGTTTTTCCACCAAATCAATTTTATTTTTCAAAGTAGTGTTCCCTTCACATAAATCATTCAATTTTGCAAGCAAGAAAACATTCTCATTTTTCAAATCTTTATTTTCTTTTTCTAAACATGCAATCTTAGATTTAAATGAATCTTGTTCTTTATGCATGCAAGCAATGTTCTTTTTCAAATTTTTATTTTCCTTTTTAATCATGTCATATTTTTCAAGCAATAGATGACAAAAAGTAGATAGCTCATCATATGACATGTCCTCATCATCGGATTCGGTGTTTACCTCAAGGGGGTTATCCCCTTGGACCATATAGCACTTGTTAGAGGTGTCGCTTCCAACATCCGAATCGCTCCCGGCATAATATAGATCCTTTTCGCCAAGGGAGGTGATGATGTTCCAAACTACAAAAGCCGAATCAATATTAGAAACCCTAGATAAATAATCATCATTTAGGGTTGACTTGATAGCATGAAGGGCTTTTGCATTAGCCTCAAAATTCTTACCATTTGAACAATATGAATCATTAGATATGGCAAGATAAACATGTATGCCTAAGGCTTTGAGGTACAATGACATCTTAACCTTCCAAATTTGGATGTTAAGAATGTCAAAGGTGGGTGGTGACATGAAGTCCATGGTGTGTGTACAAATCTTGTGATTAGCCTATAAATGAGGATCTTTAACTCTAGGTTGTTAGACCCAATATCAAGAGCACTTGGCTCTGATACCAATTGTAAGTTCACCTAGAGGGGGGGTGAATAGGTGATGGCTAATCTAATGGTCACTTAATGCCAAATGATGCGGAAGCTAAAACTAATTATGACCTAATTAAACTTCTTACACTAAACACCACGTATAACCAAAGAGTGTTGCCGAATTCCCCGTGAAGGGCTCTGGACAAACTCCTCTAGATTCCCCTTGAATGGGTTGAGGAGCCGCGTTGGCTCTCTTGATTAAATACAAGTGTTAGCAAACAAACCCAAGCAAGTATATCAATATGAGCACACAAGTATATCAAGCATATAAAGATTAACACTATAATTGAATGCAAGATATAAGTAAGGGAGAGAGAGAGAAAAAGCAATCGCAAACACAAAGGGTTTGTTTCGAGGTTCGAGCACACTTGCTCTACATCCCCGCCTTCGACACACGAAGGATTTCCACTATGCAAGATCCCAATGGATCTCTCCTCGGTGCCGCAACACCTACAAGCCCTCGGACTCCCTAGTCCCGTACACACCGCAAGCTCACCGGCTCGCCGAGGCCGCACCTCAATCAACCGAGTCCGCACCCGAACTCAAAACAACACGGACACACACGTCCGCCTCCTCAAAGGAACAAAGTAGAACTTTGGTGATCACAACTCTTGATCACCTAAAATCCTCTCACAATAACACTCCCTATAGGGTAGATATAGCAATGGAAAGCTCAAGTGTTTGTGTGAGAAAACAAGGAAAGAATCTTTGGTGAAAACTCAAGAAAATCTCTTTTACACTCTTGATAAACTCTCCTTTTAATTGGAAGTATTTGTTCTAATTTTGTGGAGAAAAACCTCTGAAATGAATGGGAAAAACTGGCTCTAAGAGTCTCCAAAATCTTGTTGCAAAACAATGACCAAACCCGCAAATTTATAGGCCAGAAAAATATAGCCGTTGGGGTCTGTCAGGCCTGCCGGTCGACCCGTGCGGTCGACCGCCAACGGTCAGAAATCCGACCGTTGGAGCCACGGTCGACCGCCTGGGTCGACCGAGCCACTGGAGTAGAGAGTCGAACTCTCTGTCGGTCGACCCGTACGGTCGGCCGAAATTTCCAGAGAGCATAGCTCTCTGGAGCGGTCGACCCGTACGGTCGGCCGTCCTCCAGTGCACAAAGGCGTGCACATTTGTGCACGTCGGTCGACCCAACCGGTCGACCGACTTCAGAGTTAGTCGACTATAAAGGAAGCAAGTCGACTTATCTGAAGCCTGAAACAGTTTTCTGGGATTAAAAAGTTAGTCTTTTTGGCTCAAATAAAATCCCATAAAATACATAGAAATTCTACAAAAATAGTTTTACCAATATACTTTGATATACAAACATGCTTGCACAAAATCAAGGCATGTTATAAAAGATTGGACTATTTTTGTAACTTGGAAATATTTGGCTCAAATGAAAAACTGTATTTTTCTAAAACTTGTTTTTCCAAAACAATATTTTTCCAAAATGAAAGTCTTTTCTAAATCTGAAAATTCTTTTATGAAAAGACAATTAAATCAAGAGTGTGTGTGTGATCTATACTTGAGCAATCCACCACTATTCTATCCTTTACATTTTTTCTAAAATATAAAAATCTTATACCTAGACACAAGTCTTGATCTTGAAGTCTTCCCTTGAAGTCTTCTCATCTTCTTGACTTGGTCCAAGCTTGATCCAAAAGCTCCTTGGATCACACCGTGCTAGCTCCAAATCTTGACATTTTATCCTTTGTTGAGCTATGCACCTACTAAGATCTTGATAAAGAATCTGTCACTAATTAAACACAAGATCATTAGTAAACATAACTTCATGAGTTGATCATCATCAAAACTAGGGTGATAGGCCTTTGGGCCAACAGATATGACTTTGACGCTCGGGCTCTTGAATCACCATGTGAGAAGCTCCAAAACACCTTTGTTGAAGCTAATCACCTACTAATATCTTGGTTAAGAATCTTAAACTAAACATCACAAGATTATTAGTAAACATAACTACATGAGTTAATCATCATCAAAACTAGAGTGGAAGGCCTCTGGGCCAACAATCTCCCCCTTTTTTATGATGACAAAACTCATGGAGTTATATATATGCATGGATTAAAGTTAAGCTTCAAGGAAGTTCCCCCTTAACTCATGCATAGCAATAAACAATAAATATATGCAATGAATACTAAACATGTATGTGCATCAATATGCATAAAACAAACATATGTATCAAAAACCTTCTTCTTGTTTAAACTCTAAAAATCATGTTCTCATAAACTCAATATATGCAAAAACAAAAACACACATATGCATATATAAACTTAAAATTTTTCTCCCCTTTTTGTCAATTATCAACAAAGGGGTCAATTGAGTGCATCATGAGGGGTGAAATCAAAAACAAAACTTTCTTGATACCAATTGAAAGAAAAAAAATATATCAATTGAGTGCATCATGATATCAATGAAATATACCAATTGAAAGTACATAATTGAAAGTACACAATGTGGTATATAAAACAAATATAGATTTAAATACCAATTGATACCAATTGTAAATAAATACCAATTAAATACCAATTGTAAGTAAATAAATCATTTTTAGCATTTCAACCAAACATTTTGATATCAATCAAACATACCAATTGAAAATAAAACTTATAGGTAATCTTGATACCAATTGAAAATATAATAAGATCAAGTGTATAACTCATATTCCTTCCACCCATTTCATGCACATGTTTAAAAGAATTTCAATATGAACATACAAGGCATGGTCGCCCAACCAACCGCCCGTATATGGGTAGGGTTTTCAAAAGTAGGTTTGAAAATAGATTATGTTTGAAAAGCTCTACCATAATGAAGAATACGAACTATTTTTATGAAAAATTTGAAAAACTAGTATGAAATCCTTCAAGTAAGGAATAAAACAATAACATATTCATGAAAAATATGTAAGTCACATGATCACCAAACACCCAATATCTATATAGCACATATTATACTCATGAAAACAAAATCATGAGAAAACAATAAATAAGGTGAGTGTACAAGTGTAATGTGAAACATATAATCATGAAACTAATCAATTTAGCTCAATTATGAAATTCCTTAAAACATAAAAATCATCAAAACGATTTAATCTTCAAGGCATATGTATGTCATGTACAAACTAAAGAATACATACATATCCAAACATAACGAGTCCACAAAAGTATATGCATGAAGGCAAGTGGCTCAAAGGATGTATATGTATAATCAATAGTTTGGACAAGATAGACATATACATGAAGTTAAACATAAACATGAAAACATTTTAAAAAAATGGGAATACAAGTCAAATGCATGAATCATCAAAACTAGGCTATACTAGTACATCTAATAAGTACAAATGAGCGTTCAAGCACAAACATGTAATAATCTATTTGTGGCTCATTAGTTGTACAAGTATATATCCAAGTTTTAATGAAAACAAACATCTAAACATATATTCAAATCATGAAGCATCAAAACAAAACTCATATGATTATTATGTCAAATGTACATGCATTAGATTTATGATATACATGATAGCTAAACTAAAGTGAGAACACTAAATATGGGTCCATATAAACATGGGTGTCTCAAATACTATACATGAATGTCATAAGCCTAATTATCATGGCATTTAACATCAAAATCAATAAACATCAAAACATGCTAAAAATCAACAATATGAAAAGCATATAAACTTAAATGAGGAGTAAGAGATCGTTACCAAAACCTAGAAGGCAACTCTCCAAGTCTCCAAAACAAGGCGGTCCTCCCACCAAATTTCCCTTGAAAGTGATGCATTCAAATTGTCCTCATAAAGCTCGGAACGCATCCACCTCAAGGTACCGTCGCTCTCACGTCAAGTGAGAGCCCACACCTACATCAAATACAATAGGGGTGATCTTTGGTGCCCATACTCTTTTGGGTCCATGAGGGTTAGCACCTTTCCTAACCCAAACAAATTTAGTTGCTAAATTTATATCATGAACTTTATCATAGCAAAATTTAGTAAGGTGGCCCTTACGTCCACAATGTGTACAAGTGTACACATGAGCATACATAGTGTTGTGTACATGAACGTGCGAAGCATGTGTATGCCGTGATTTGTGTGCATGCAAAGATGGAACTTGTTTCTTTCGAAACATGGATTCCAAACGTGAGTGATTCATGGCACATTGGCTCAAAGTGGAGCCCAAACAATCCATATTCTTCTTAAGCATAGATATATCATTTTCAATGTTAGAAGAAGTGGTACATGCAATAGGTGAGCAAGGTGAAGCTACATTAGTATGGCAAACATGTGAATCAATATCAATTTTCAAAGATTTATTTTCATTTAAGCAAACTTCTAAATCTTTTGAAATCAAATCAATTTTGTTTTCAAAGAAACATTTTCTTTCACAACAAAATCAAGTTTTGAAGGCAAGTTTTCATTTTTCTTCAAAATATCATTACAATCATTTTTATTTTTCAAAATTTCATTCTCTTTTAGGGCAAATTCAAGTTTAGATTTCAATGAATCCCTTTCATTAGAAATCTCCACTTTCTCTTGCAAAACCAAGTCTAGTTTTGAAAGCAAATCTTTATTTTCATTGTTAAGACCTAGACTTTTCTTTTTCAAAAGATTATATTTTTCAAGTAATTTTTCACATACAATAGATAGTTCTTCATTTAAGGCATTGGGATCAACATAGTCATTACTTGAAGAACTAGCATCATCATCATCTAATTGAGATTCCGAATATACCTCAAGGGAGTCATTCCCTTGGACCATGTAGCATTGTTGCTCAGATTCTCCACCCTCCACAATGTTGGGCGTTTGTAGCTCAGAGGAGGTCAACGTGTTCCACACTGCAAAGGCGGAATCACAGTTAGAAACAATAGAAAGATATTGTAACGGTCCCAGTTTTCTAACCTCCACAATTTACATAACATCCATTTAACCGACCAATTATTAAAATCATTTCCAATTTCTTAAAAGTTTCAGCAGCACCTCCCTTGTAATTACTGGTCGGATATGATATCCAATACAAATATGATAATTTCAGCTAACATCAGCATACTTATTCTCAATCCAATCATATAACTGAACTCAAACTCATCCAGACAATCATGAAGATATTTCGGCTTGACATCGCCTACTTATGGAGAAACATAACAACATAAGCTCTAGAGTTTCCCTCTCGGCATCCATAGAATTTCAGAAATGATAAATTTCAACTTCTCATGATCATCATAGTGATAATACACTTCTTGTTATCACAACCCAATAAAAGATATCTCAAATGTCAACTTGAAATGAAACTACTACAACGGTTCTCCATATATATATATATATATATATATATATATATATATATATATATATATAATATATATATATATATATATACACAAGATTAATCATCTATCCCATGACCCACTGTATCATCAACAAACACAAATGTTCCAAAGTACAAAGATTGGATTGATTCAGAACGAACCCTACGCAGCATAACCCTGACCTCTGCCTCCAAGCAACCTGTAATATACCAGTCTGTGGGAGGGTGAGCTCGACAGCTCAGTGAGTAAGGTAGGGATAAATCAAGAAATGATAATATATCAATGAGTGTATGAATATTCGCACAATAAGAGAAATCTGAAATAGTAAGAAGACAAAGAATCAGAGGCATCCCATAGTTTAATAATCAAGACGCCGGTCTCTAAAATTTCTGAGGACGATCAGACTCTTATGATCGTACTCCCCAATTTCTTTCTTGGATCTACATCTTTCCATGTGATAAGATCTATGAGTTACATAAACAACTTTCTCGTCTTATGTGTACACAGTGTGTATTACTCACGTGTCTTGTATTCCACGTTATAATACACCAACCACTATAGTTATGCCATAAACCTAGTTTATACATTCAGATAACACATACATCACAAGCCATACTTGTATAACATGTAATCATATCATGCTTCTCATAATACGATATCGCATCACACTTCAAGTAATGCATGAATTAATATGTACACTTTCACACAATATATAGTATTTCATTTCAATCAGCTAAGTTTGTATTCTTATGTTTTCATTATCATATGTGATAACACATCCAACATACCCCTAGTGTTACACACACACACATATGTATCACACATAGCCATTCTGTAACGCCCCGATTCCACGGATACGGGGACGTCACTGCGACGTATATACGTAGGTCAGAAAGTGCCCCCACGTATATACGCTAAGCATAAAAGTACAAGCAAGGGATCAGAGTACAACACAAAGCGTGGTATACATACACATGCCAACATAAAAGGTACATATACAAGTCATCACAGTGTATGATAAACATTACATATTACATATGTATTTTATCACAACCAAGTCCAAAAGTAAAATATACAATAAGATACCAAAAAGCTCACGAGTAGGATGAAGATCCCGTGAGTCAAAAGAGGAGTCTGGCGCGAAAGAACTGGAACTAGGCTGCCAGCTTACAAGGAAAAGCTTGATCTACTGTGGACAGCTCCACTGCAATCCAAGCTTCAAGACCTGAACATACAAATCCAAGGGAGTCAGGACCTCCCAACAATGAACCGGCTATGTGCCAAGTGGCTAAGAGACAAGAATAGGGGTTAGAACACAAGAGTGGTATACAAGAACAGGTATAGCATAATCATGAAACAGGAAATGCAAGGTAAAGCTGATTACAGGCAAAAGTGATTGTATATGCTTAAGTCACGGTCCCATGAGACTAATACATCGAGGGGATAATCCAAACAAGGAAACCCTCATATATATACCTTTGTCTCATGCCACAGAAATCCCAAGCATATAGAATCAGAGTTGCAAATCATATGACAGTCAAAACGGGAATATATAACAAGAATGATAAGAATCGTAACAAACATCAAAACAGGAATCATCACTGGAATCATGACATAACGAGTAGACTAGGAGTCATAACATAACAGGTCTCTATTATTATTATTACTCGTCTGACCCATATATCTAGGTATGTGCCCGGGTGTACATCCCATCACACATACATCCATATATAAGCTATCCGAGGTTTGTTAACGGAAGTAGATGGAGAACTGATAGAACTTCTTATAGTGGTTTCCATACACCTGGAACCGGCTTTGGAGGTCCAAAGTCCCCCTAACAGTAATATCATAACACTTACCGCCAGTATATATACATATATATATACTTTTATATCCCATCACTATAAGCAAGATATCATTCCGGCATCCATCACTCCCTCCCATTCCCCATACAAGTTGTAGCTTATTAGCATAATTATTAGTTTACGGGAATAAACGGTCATAATAGGAATAGCCCAACAGATTCAAGAGGTGGCCCCCACCGTGTGGTGTGGCACTTGTTCCATGTGGCACTTAGTTTCATAACAATAATAATAATAGGACAGGGTTCCCGTAAACATAATAATCGTAAAGTCAAGTATGTCACGCTGGGTGTGAAGTGATAGCATGACAAGTGGTGATATTGCAAACAACCAAACATAGTAAGAGATCGATATAGTCCGGGTCAGTCATGTTATAACAATAGGGTTTTGCCAAGTAGTGGCATGTCAGGTGGTCAAGTGATAACACATTGGAGGTCAGGTGATATACATGTGTTAAAAGGAAACATGAAACTGATAGTTCTGAATTATGGCAAGACAAGTGGAAACATAGGGACAATGCAGAGTTCGACGACCTCGAAGGGTCCGCCACGCATGGTATTCAATAAAGAAGCAAGAACATCACATGCATGGTACAAGCATCATAATGAAACAAGCAAATGTTTGGCAATACATAAACATAGAAATGTGAAGCGATAAGAGGTGATACACATCAAGTAATAGGTCATGAAGTACAAGTCATGAAGTACATGAACCAGGTATAAGATCCAAAGTTAAGAAAGTAATTAACTATAACAAACAGCCTAAGTTAGTCGACTAAGGTCAAGGGAATAGTCGACTAATAGAAGGGTTAGTCGACTAACAGTAGGGTCTAGTCAACTAAAACTGTGTAACAGAGAGTTGGGTTTCTGATTCAGGAAAAGTTAGTCGACTAGGTTAGGAGGGGTAGTCGACTAATAGAAGGGTCAAGTTGACTAACAGACACTTAAGTCGACTAAATCTGTGATACAGAGAGTTAGGGTTTGATTCAGGAAGAGGTAAGTCGACTAGGGTAAAAATAGTAGTCGACTAGTGGTCTCAAGTCGATTAATATCTAAGCTAAGTCGACTGGAGCCGAGAGTTGGGATTCTGGGATCATGGGGAAATTAGTCGACTAGGGTTAAGAGAGTAGTCGACTAGGCATCTCTAGTCGACTGGTAATAGGGACTAGTCGACTAAAACTATGTAATCAGAAAAGGCTACGTTTCAGCTAAGGGTTTCTAGTCGACTAGGTTCTAGGTCAAGTCGACTAATCATGGTCGGGAAGCAGATTACAGAACAGAATTTGGTGATTGTTCTTGATGACTAAAAATGTGATTTTTTATGACATGGGAACACAAGATATGGAGATACAAGTATACTAGGAATGGAACAAGTCTTGGTGAGTAAAAATACTCACTTGGAAAGGCTTGATTGAAGCTCTACGAGTCCGGGAAGTTTGTGGTCGTCAAATTGATCCACCGTGATGAAATCGACGAAGAAGGAGACGATCCCAATCCAAGAGTTGTTGTTGAGGTGGAGGTGAAGACCTAGGTGATGCCCTTGAAGTTGGTGGTGGTGGAGTTGAAGAAGATGGTGGAGATTAGGGTTCTTGGTGAAGGTTAGATGGTGAAGAGAGTGAAAAAAGGAAGTAGAAATGTAAAGGGAAGTTTAAATAGGGATTTGATTTTGTGAAGGAGGTGTAATTTAGATAGAAGAGATGGGCTTTATTGCAAAAAGGGGAGGTGAGGTGTCTCCTTTGGCCACACTTGGCCGGCCATGGGAGAGAGAGAAAATATGGGCATTTAATGAGGAAGTAGGTGAGGAAGTGTGTGGAGTTGGAATTTTTGGAAAAGATTAGAATTTTGAAAAATGGAAAAACTTGTGGTTGTGGAGAAAAGAAATAAAGGAAAAGGAAAAAGAAAAGGAATATAAAGGAGAAGATATTTTCTCTTGAACTCAAATGAAACTGTTGAATAGACAGATACCCGGGTTAAGGTCAAAGATGTGGAAATCATTTCGGAAAATACCGAAATCGTCCGAAATTCAAGTATCTCGGAACGACTCGAAATAATTACCAAAAATCAATAATAATATATAAAGACCAATAGTGAAATCCGTTTGAAGAAATACTTTATAGTTTTAAAACTAAAAATCCCGGAATCAGTTACCTACCGACTCCGATGGAATTTTCATAAAATCATAAAATTCTCAGAAAAAGTATTTAAGTAGGAAATGTAATTCTAAAAGATAAAGTCTAAAGGACCATCATGAAATTCAAAACAGTTTGAGAATTAAAAATCTGGGAATCGGTCAGCGGCACTGGCCGACACCGGTTTTGAAGAAATTCAATTTAATCCAAGAAAAATCCAGAAAATCACAGAAAATCTAATATATTGGAAAATAATATTTGAAACTGAAATCGGTTAGATCTAATCATCAGAAAGGCCAAATCGAATAATATACTATAATCGAGTCTTCGGTTCAGACTAGGGCTGACTCCGAATCCACGAATCCAATTCCAAGACAAAACAATCATACAAGGAATTCATAATACAGAATAAATACAGGAAAACAAATCGAAAAATACGATCGAAAATCTGAATACGCAACTAAGTACGTATTCCGGGAACGGGGTATTACACATTCATTCTCAATCATTTGTAAGGATGCAATTATATGTATATCATGGCACCGTCTTCGCACCCCGCCCGTGCAATACGGGTCCCTTCCTCCCAATATGATATATAGCATCGTCTTCGCACTCCGCCCGTGCAATACGGGTCCCTTCCTCCGGATATATGTATATAGCACCGTCTTCGCACTCCGCCCGTGCCATACGTGAAATCACCTAGAGGGGGTGAATAGGTGAATGTGCTAATCTAGAAAACTAAATGCGCTAAATGTGGAAGCTTAAAAACTAATTGCAACACACTTAGTACAACACACAAGTGTAGCCGAATTCCCCGTGAAGGGCTCTGGACTAACTCCTCTTGATTCCCCTGGATATGGGTTGAGGTGCTATATGAAGCTCTTGTGGTTAAGTACAAGTGAGGCACACACAAACAAGCCAAGCATATAAAGATGAACAATATGAAACAATGCAAGGCAACACAAGTAAATAAGATATGATGCTATGAATGATGCTATGCACAAATAAAAGAGAGAGAATTTAGAGACAATGGATCAAACGCAAAGGCAAAGATGTGTTCCGAGGTTCGAGCCCCTAGCTCTACGTCCCCGCCTTCACCGAGAAGGATTTCTAATCCACTATCTTGTCCACCGAGGACTCCCACCGAGGGAACCTTCACCGAGAAGGATTTTTACAACAAGGGAGTACCGAACTCCTCTCTCAAACACCGCCTCACAACCAAGGGGTAGGCCCGTAGCCAAACAACAACCAACACCTCTACCGAAGAGGGTTTACAAACCAAACTCCACCTCTCACTAGAGGGAGAAAACCAATCACCCGATCAACCTCTACCAAAGAGGGATACAACAAAAGCAAGAGTGTTTACAACAAGTGGTTCCAAAGACCACAAACTCTCCTTTTCCACAAAAACAAAGATCCTAATAGATTAGGATAGAAGATATAGCTCAAGTGGAAATCAAGGTGTTTTTGGAAAGCAAATCACAAAGAAAAACTACTTGCGAAATCTCTTGTAGATGATAGAAATGAAAATCCAAAACAATATCCCAAAAACCTAGTTTTCTTTGATTTTCCAAAACCCTTGAAAAACAATAAAGATGAAATCTTTAAGCTTTAAAACTCTTTGAAAACTTCTTTTAAACTCTGGAGAAACTGGTGTTGGCCCAAAGGCTTTCCACTCTAGTTTTGATGATGATTAACTCATGTAGTTATGTGTACTAATTATCTTGTGATGTTTAAGTTTCAGATCTTTAATCAAGATATTAGTTGGTGAAAGCTTCCACACATCTTTCACATGTTGATTCAAGAGCCCGAGCATCAAAGATCATATATAGCACTTGCTCGGTAGATCAAAGAGTTTTGGATCGAGTCGGCTTGGAGATTGTGCTCTACAAGAAGACTTAGGTATCCTAGTTTAGTTTTGTGTTTAGATCCAAATTGTAAAGATTAGAATAGTATGATATGCTCAAGTTCACAACACCCACGTTTCATGTTTTGAATATTGGTTTTCGGTTTTTCGGTTTTAGGTTTAACCGATCTTGGTTTTCATGAATAGATAGATCAAAACAAGTTTACATGGTTTAATGTATATTAGATTTGTTCTATATACATGCATGCTTAATTTCCTAGACAAACTTAGTTTTGACTTACCTATTTCATGAGTATTATGTTTTGGTATTTTTGTCAAAACATATTTTTGAAATTAATGACAAAAACTATGATATGTATATGTTTCATGTATATTGGATTTCTATCCATATGCATCATGTTTCAAAATGTTTAAATATCATGTTTTTGTATTTGGATGAGTTTTAGACAAAATGTATTTTCTATTCAAAGTCCAAGTTTTAGAAAATACAGTTTTTGGTTTTTGGCAAAATTTCTATAACACAAAAAATAGTTCTTATTGATTGATATTTGAGCTAAACTTTTTACCACATGTTTATATATCAATGCAAAATGATAAAACTATTTTTGTGAATTTTTAGAGATTTAATGAGAATTTTTAGGATTAAAAATTTCAGGTTTTTGCTGACCAGAACAGTGTCTGCCAGGCTAGGTCGGTCGACCGGAACGGTCGACCGCACCATGTAGCCGATCGACCGTTCAGGTCGACCGACGTGCACGGATACGTGCACGCTGGCTACACTTGTAGCCGGTCGACCGTGCCGGTCGACCGACTGAGAGCAGTTGCTCTCTGTTTGTTTGGGTCGACCGGGGCGGTCGACCGGCAGCTGTCGACGGTCAAAAATTGACCGTTGGACGGTCGACCGGGCCGGTCGACCGGCAGGGTTATTTTTGCGAAATCTGCTTCAAACGGCTAGTTTCCAGATTTGTCTATAAATACCCCATTTGCAAGAGTTTTTCTCTAAGATTTTTTGTGCGAATTTTTTCATACTCTCTGGTGTTTTTGCTGCAATCAAAAGAAGTTTTTGAACTCATATTGAACAATCTATTTGAAGTTTTTGCTAGGGTTTGGAAAATCAAAGAAGAGGGTTTTTGGGAAAAGCTTTTGATTGAACTTCACCATCTTGATTTCTATTATTTCCCAAGGATTTTTCTTTGTGATTTTGATTTCCATTCCATTGGTTTTCTCCACACTTGAGCTAAAATCTACTATCTATTCTATAGGTTATTTGTGTGGGAGAAAGAGATTGCTTGTGGTTGCTTGTTGAACCACCAAGTTAAAAACCCAATCTTTGTTTGGCTTTGTGCCTTGGTTGTATCCCTCAAGTTGTGAGGTGATCCTTGTGTTTGCTTTGTGCTAATCCCTCAAATTGTGAGGTGATTGTTTGTTGGATTGAAGCTTGCCTCAAGGAGGAGGTTGTGGTTGTAAAGAGAGGAGTTGGGTACTCCTTGTGAGAGTTCTTTGTGGACTAGCTAGTGGATTAGAAATCCTTCGTGTGTCGAAGGCGGGGATGTAGAGCTGGGTGCTCGAACCTCGAAACACATCTTGTTGTTTGCGCTTGATCCATTGACTCTCTCTATCTCTCTCTTTACTTTTTGCCTTGCAATTATTTATATTGTGCATTCATATTTGCTTGGCTTGGTTGTGTGTGCATCATTTGTTGATCACACTTGAGTGTAATTTGCATTAAGTTTTTAAATTCCGCATTTAGTTCACAGATTAGCATTGTCACCTATTCACCCCCCCTCTAGGTGACTTTTCAATTGGTATCAGAGCTAGTGCTCCTGATATTTAGGTTTAACCACCTAGGAGTAAGATCTTGGTTTGCTAATCTTCATTTGCATTGCTCATTTGCACTCATTTAGTTTGCTCTCATGGATAGCCCTCCTATGTTTGACCATATTAGACTTGATGTTTGGAAGGCCAATATGAGTAGGCATTTAAAATCACTAGGACATCTAGTTTATCAAGCCTCCACTATGGAATCATTCCCTAATAGTAGCAAGCATAAAAAGGCTAATGCATTAGCACTTAGAGCACTTAGAGCATCTCTTAGTGAACATCTTTTACCGGTGTTTGATCATTATGACTCGGCTTTTGCAGCTTGGAGCTTATTGACGTCTCCCGAGCTTCCAAGGATTATCAACAAGATGAGGAGATCTAAGAGAGAAAAGTCCGAAGAGCGTTGCCTCATGGTCCAAGGGAATAACTCCCTTGAGGTACAATCGGATACTCAATTAGATGATAGCTCTAGTTCCTATTGCCATGGTTGTTTTGAAGTTCAAACTTTAAATTTGGAACTTGCTCAAAAGCTTGAAAATTTATTGGAAAAACACAATCTTTTGAAAGAGGACAATCTTGTTTGAAAAATGAATTAAAGGATTTGTGTTCTAATTTTGAATTGGTTTTGCAAGAGAAGGAAGAGATCACTAGTAAACGTGACTCACTAAGATCTCAACTAGACCTTGCCATTAATGAGATTGAAGGTTTGAAAAGCAAAAATGATTGTGATGATGTTGTGAAGCACAATGAGATTTTATCCTCAAAATTGGATTCTACTTTTAAAGATAATCTTGTTTTGAAAAATAAAATGATTCAATTACAAAAGAATTGGATTTGGTTTTAAAGAAAAATGAATCTTTGAAAATTGATATTGATTCTCATGTGTGCCATGCTAGTATAGCTTCTTCTTCTTGCACACCTATTGCATGCTCCACTTTATCTTCCACTATTGAAAAAGATATAAATGTTTTGAAAATGAGTGTTGATAGTTTGGACTCCACTTTGAGCCATTGTGCCATGAACCACACTCATTTGGAATCCTTGGTTCGTAAGAAACAAGTTCCAACTTTGCATGCACACCCTACACGGCATACACATGCTTTCCACGGACAACCATGACATGTATGCTCATGTGTACACATGTACACATTGTGGCCGAAAAGGCCATCTTGCTAGATTTTGTTATGATCGTATTTATCATGAAAATTTAGCAACTAATCTTGTTTGGGTTAGAAAGAAACTAACCCCTATGGACCCAAAAGAAAATGGGTACCAAAAACCCCCTCCTTGACTTTTGATGTAGGTGGGAGCTCTCGCATCACGTGAGAATATTGGTGCCTTGAGGTGGATGCGTTCTAAGCTCAAAAAGAAACCATTTGGATGCTTCACTCTCAAG
Organism: Agave tequilana; assembly: GCA_038442645.1. NCBI lineage: Eukaryota > Viridiplantae > Streptophyta > Magnoliopsida > Asparagales > Asparagaceae > Agave > Agave tequilana. The sequence continues at coordinate 313,540 of JAVJIF010002310.1, forward strand.
GGAATTTGGTGGGAGGACCACCGTGGTTGGAGAACTAGAGATGCACCTTCATCGGTTTTGGTATCATTCTCTAACTCCCATTTTTATTTGCATGCTTTTCATGTTCATCCTTCTATGGCATGTATTGTTTTATTGTTCATTATGCTTATGTCATGTTGATTAGATTAGTGTTATACATGTTTAGTTACTTGAGCCATGTTTCATATGGATCTATATTTAGTGTTCTCACCTTGTTTAGAACTAACATGTATGCCCTAGATCTAATGCACATACATTTGCATTATGACCATTTGAATGTTTATGATATATGATGATTTGTTTTGATGACTCATGTTTTAGTATGATATTTGCCATGTTTATTAGACTTATGCTTTACATGATTAGTGGTTGAGACACCCATGTTTAGTATGGACCCATATTTTGTGTTCTCTTTATGTTTAACTATCATGTTGATCATAGTTCTAATGCACATGTCTTTGTCATGCTAATCATATAGTTGACTATGACTTTTTATTTTAATAATTCATGTTTTTGATTATTATGATCATATTGATTGTTGGCCCGTTTTATGCTTCATGTTTTGACTACTTGCTTGAATGATAGTTTTCATTAAGACTAGGATTTATACTTGTACAACTAGTGAGCTACAAATAGACCTTTATATATGTTTGTGCTTAAACGCTCATTTGTATTCACTTGATGTACTAGTATTGTCTAGTTTTGATGATTCTTGCATTTGACTTGTATTCACCATTTTACATGTTTTGTTTTAACTTCATGTATATGTCTATCTTGTCCAAACTATTGAGTATACATGTACATCCTTGAGCCACGTGCCTTCATGCATATACTTTTGTGGACTCATTGTGTTTAGGATGTGTGTATACTTTAGTTTGTACATGACATACATATGCCTTGAAGTTTAGATCGTTTGGATGAATTTCATGTTTGCTAGGTGATTTCACATTTATGATGAATTTCATGTTTTTAAAGATGATTTCAATTGGTGATTTCACAATGAATTTCATGTTTTCGATATTGAGCTTGATTGTCCATTTTCATGTTGATATGTTTCTCACAACACTTGTACACTCACCTTATTTAATGTTTTCTCATGACTTAGTTTTCATGCGTACAAATTGTGCTATATGGATTTTGAGTGTTTTAGTGCCATGTGGTTTACATGTGTCTTCATGAAAAATATTTTTGTTATTCCTTATTTGAAGGATCTCGTACTAGTTGATTCATATAACTAGTTGTGATATTCTTCCTTGGTAGTAGTTTTCAAACATACTATACTTGTAAATCTATTTTGAAAACCCTACCATAAAAGGGCGGTTGGATGGGAGATCATGTTCATGTATGCTTTAAAATGAAAATCATTTAAAACTTGTCCATGATTGGGAGGTATAGGAATATGAGATATACACTTGATCTTATTGTTATTTCAATTGGTATCAATCTTGACATTTCTTGTATACTCATATATTTGTATGTATGCCTTCATTTCAAAGAATATCAAATTTCAATTTGTATCTACTTTTCATACATATATATGTTTTATTTGTGCTTATTATATCCCTATATCTTTAAGCACAAGATTTTGTTTATGATAAACTTGTGCTTCAACTTTGTTTCAATTGATTTAGTTTTCAATTGGTATCTTAATTCAAGCCTTATCATAGTTTTCATTGGTATTTCATAAAGGGGGAGAAAATCTTGTATTTTCATCTTTCAATTGGTTTTTAGTATTCCACTCCCTTACTTTATGATAGAGAATAATAATTTAAATTGGAAATAATTTCTATTGGTATCAAAATCAAATTTGTTTATATGTTTAAATCAACTTTAGTATTAAGATCTATGTTTAATTTCAATTGATATCAAGATTGTTTATTTACAATTGGTATGTTGTTTGTTTATTTATCAATTGGTATCAAGATTTTTGTTTTTCAATTAGTATAGTTTCACCTTTTAAATTGGTATCAAAATGCACTTCATTGACACATTTTTAATGGTATCTTACTTGAGTTTAGACAAAAGGAGGAGAGCATCTCTTGATTGATTTCTTGTTTTGAATATAAAAAGAATATGTTTTTATTAGAGGGAGAAGAATTTCTTTTAAATTGGTTTGTTTTGTTTTTAACCCCTTTGTTGATGATTGACAAAAAGGGGGAGAAGAATTTGAGTTTATATGCATGTTGCATATGCATGTTTTATGTTTTTATTAAGTTCAATTGGTATCCAAAGCATTATTAAAGAACATGTTTAGTTTGCTTAGTTTTGGTATCAAGAGCTTGTAAAAAAAAAGATCATTAGTTTTGTTTTGCATATATTGTGTTTAATTGGTATCTAGAGCATGTTATGTTTAGTTTAATTGGTATCAAGAGCATGTTTATTTTTTTTAAGATTTTCATGGTATCAAGAGCATGTTTATTTGTTTTTGCTAATAATTGGTATCAAGAGCATGTTTATTTGTTTTGCTAATTGGTATCTAGAACATGTTTATTTGCTTTATAATTTCATTGGTATCTAGAGCCATTTATTAGTTGTTTATCCTATGCATGAGTTAAGGGGGAGCTTCTTTGAAGCTTAACTTTAATCCATGCATATATAACTCCATGAGTTTTGTCATCATCAAAAAGGGGGAGATTGTTGGCCCAAAGGCTTTCCACTCTAGTTTTGATGATGATTAACTCATGTAGTTATGTGTACTAATTATCTTGTGATGTTTAAGTTTCAGATCTTTAATCAAGATATTAGTTGGTGAAAGCTTCCACACATCTTTCACATGTTGATTCAAGAGCCCGAGCATCAAAGATCATATATAGCACTTGCTCGGTGGATCAAAGAGTTTTGGATCGAGTCGGCCTGGAGATTGCGCTCTACAAGAAGACTTAGGTATCCTAGTTTAGTTTTGTGTTTAGATCCAAATTGTAAAGATTAGAATAGTATGATATGCTCAAGTTCACAACACCCACGTTTCATGTTTTGAATATTGGTTTTCGGTTTTTTCGGTTTTAGGTTTAACCGATCTTGGTTTTCATGAATAGATAGATCAAAACAAGTTTACATGGTTTAATGTATATTAGATTTGTTCTATATACATGCATGCTTAATTTCCTAGACAAACTTAGTTTTGACTTACCTATTTCATGAGTATTATGTTTTGGTATTTTTGTCAAAACATATTTTTGGAATTAATGACAAAAACTATGATATGTATATGTTTCATGTATATCGGATTTCTATCCATATGCATCATGTTTCAAAATGTTTAAATATCATGTTTTTGTATTGGATGAGTTTTAGACAAAATGTATTTTCTATTCAAAGATCCAAGTTTTAGAAAATACAGTTTTTGATTTTTGGCAAAATTTCTATAACACAAAAATAGTCCTTATTGATTGATATTTGAGCTAAACTTTTTACCACATGTTATATATCAATGCAAAATGATAAAACTATTTTTGTGGATTTTTAGAGATTTAATGAGAATTTTTAGGATTAAAAATTTCAGGTTTTTGCTGACCAGAACAGTGTCTGCCAGGCTAGGTCGGTCGACCGGAACGGTCGACCGCACCATGTAGCGGTCGACCGTTCGGGTCGACCGACGTGCACGGATACGTGCACGCTGGCTACACTTGTAGCCGGTCGACCGTGCCGGTCGACCGACTGAGAGCAGTTGCTCTCTGTTTGTTTGGGTCGACCGGGGGCGGTCGACCGGCAGCTGTCGACGGTAAAAAATTGACCGTTGGACGGTCGACCGGGCCGGTCGACGGCAGGGTTATTTTTGCGAAATCTGCTTCAAACGGCTAGTTTCCCGATTTGTCTATAAATACCCCATTTGCAAGAGTTTTTCTCTAAGATTTTTTTTGCGAATTTTTCCATACTCTCTGGTGTTTTTGCTGCAATCAAAAGAAGTTTTTGAACTCATATTGAACAATCTATTTGAAGTTTTTGCTAGGGTTTGGAAAATCAAAGAAGAGGGTTTTTGGGAAAAGCTTTTGATTGAACTTCACCATCTTGATTTCTATTATTTCCTAAGGATTTTTCTTTGTGATTTTGATTTCCATTCCATTGGTTTTCTCCACACTTGAGCTAAAATCTACTATCTATTCTATAGGTTATTGTGTGGGGAAAGAGATTGTTTGTGGTTGCTTGTTGAACCACCAAGTTAAAAACCCAATCTTTGTTTGGCTTTGTGCCTTGGGTTGTATCCCTCAAGTTGTGAGGTGATCCTTGTGTTTGCTTTGTGCTAATCCCTCAAGTTGTGAGGTGATTGTTTGTTGGATTGAAGCTTGCCTCAAGGAGGAGGTTGTGGTTGTAAAGAGAGGAGTTGGGTACTCCTTGTGAGAGTTCTTTGTGGACTAGCTAGTGGATTAGAAATCCTTCGTGTGTCGAAGGCGGGGATGTAGAGCTGGGTGCTCGAACCTCGAAAACATCTTGTTGTTTGCGCTTGATCCATTGACTCTCTCTCTCTCTATCTCTCTCTTTACTTTTTGCCTTGCAATTATTTATATTGTGCATTCATATTTGCTTGGCTTGGTTGTGTGTGCATCATTTGTTGATCACACTTGAGTGTAATTTGCATTAAGTTTTTAAATTCCGCATTTAGTTCACAGATTAGCATTGTCACCTATTCACCCCCCCTCTAGGTGACTTTTCAACTGGGAATTTTCTTGTTAAAAACCTTGGCCAAAATCCCAAAGAAATGGGGTTT